>VXBU01002231.1:174651-297218 GCA_013400315.1 Bombycilla garrulus
TATTAAAATAGAATTGAAGCAGCCAAACCAATACACTTGCACTTTATCCCCAAGTTATTCATTGGACTCACACTGCCACCACAGCATTACCATAATGATAATCAGGAGCTGCTGATGATTTCCTTATTTGCGTATCTAGAATGTGATGTTGTAAAGGTTTATAAAAAGCTGTTGGTGCTTCTCTCTGGACTCAGGTTGGTGCTGCTTTGGGTGTTGTGAATCCCTGAAATCCAGCGATAAATCTGGGAATTCCTGAAATCCCTTCCCCAGATTCATTGAGTTACCCAAGGAGCCAAGCGCTTTTCCCTAAGTGGGGACTTGCACCGCTGGATTTTGATTTCATTATAATCATGAAAATTGTATTATTTTCTCCTTTCCTCATGAAGCCAGAAAATGCTGTCCAGGTGAACGGTGCTGATGTGGGGATCCCTGCAGATGGAGCTGGAATGTTCTTTATCTGTCACTGCTTCCANTTTTTTATCATTCTCATTTGTAAGCAATACTTGCATAAGTTTTGCCATAAAAGAATTTGGGATAGGGGCTATAATTTGGTTTATATTTATGGTTGGTGTTATTTTTTTTTAATTTCCTCCCCTCAGAAATGTAAATTTAAGATATTATTCCATAAACATCAGGATTAGAAGAGTTTTTTACCTCTGTTGTGTTATTTTTCATTTCAATTGTGATAGAGAGGAAGAAGTGGCAAAATAATTTCTTCTAGTATGTACAAAACATGCAACCATTCTGATTTTTCTAATTTTTTTTATGGCAGCATTTAAATATCAACTTTTCACTGTAACCCATACATTTTTATTTGTGTTTTCCATAGGAAACAATGTAAATATCTTTATTTCAGTAATAATGGGTACAAAGATGTGCTTTCCTGAAATAAGGTCTCTCTGCAGGTCATGTGTACCTGGACAATTGCTTCAGTGGGGTGACAATTGCTGGAGCTGCATTTAAAGAGATATATGACAGTTAAAATAAATAAAAGTAAAATTATTATCATTATCATTATTAATAACATTAACNCAGATTCATTGAGTTACCCAAGGAGCCAAGCGCTTTTCCCTAAGTGGGGACTTGCACCGCTGGATTTTGATTTCATTATAATCATGAAAATTGTATTATTTTCTCCTTTCCTCATGAAGCCAGAAAATGCTGTCCAGGTGAATGGTGCTGATGTGGGGATCCCTGCAGATGGAGCTGGAATGTTCTTTATCTGTCACTGCTTCCAACCCAAAGCACTTTGCAGTGCTTGAATTAAATGGAATAGCAATATTAATTGCTCCTAATGTGTTTCACTGCGAAATCAAAGGGTTTATTCTGAATTTCCCTGCAAGTGGCACTGCTGAAAGGCAGTGACTAACGGGTGAAGGCAATTACTGGCGTCAGTAATTTCTTCAACCACTGCAACTTGATCTGCAGAAGTAAATCAATCCATGCTATGACAGGGAGAATAAAATGAGAAGAGACAGGGAACAAAATTACACTTTTACTTGCACAGTGAAAAGAATGTAGATGTGTTAGCACAGGTATATTTGAAACAGATGCTAACCTGATTGGAGCAACGATTTCATTTACGAGAAAAATCACTTTACATGGAACTCTTGAACATTTACCTTAGAGAAATGCTGTCCTAGCAGATCCTAAATTCTGAAATGGCAGAATTATGTACAGATTAGGTAAATATTCTATACGTGGACTTCAAGAGAGTGATTTATCTCTTAAAAGCTTTTGGCTGAAGGCTGTATGCAGCTACACAGATATCTGTGTGTACCTGTAAGTCCTCCTATTCCACTTCCATCTTTCAAGGAGGGAATATGTTGTTATTCAGAAACCAGAAGTACAGATCTTTCCCCTGTGCAGAACAAGTTTGTATCTCCCTTTAAAGGCATTGGCATTCCAGAGTACTGTGAGCAGGCATCACCAAATTTAGAATTCTATGAAATTTCTTGCAATTCACTAGACAGATTTCCACACATTGTTGGCTGAAGTTCACCAGACTCCATTTAGATAATAATAAGATTTTCTTGCCAGTTTAAGTTCCTGAATTAAAAAAATCCAGATTTCTTTGTTGTTGTTAACAAATATTACATAATGTTGTCAGTGCAAAACTTGGGGGAAGAATTAAGACAAGTGTTTTTCTACTGCCATTTCTAACCAGGAGGTATAAAAAGATCTGGTTCTCAGCAGATGGTTGCTTGCAAACTTCTTGCCTACTTTTTTCTTAGGAAACAAAAAAAAAAAACAAAAAAAAAAAAAAAAAAAAAAACCCCAAACAAAAAGCAAAAAAAAAAAACCACCAAAAAAAAAAAACCAAAAAAAAAAAAAGGACCATGTGGCAGAGAGATCAAAGGAAGAGATTTTTCTAAGGAGCAAAGGAAAATCTCATGCTGGAAATAGGGGATTCCTGTACTTATTTCTTCACTCAATATGATCCAGCCCTAAAATTCTTACCTCAGTATTTAGTTAAGAGTTTCAAGTAAAAAGCTATGCGAGAAATTTTATACATGTTTAGGAAGGATTGGGTCAAATGTGACTTTAGTAAAGAGGCTTTCAAACAGTTCGTGTTGTTGTTGTAGGAAAGGAGCTCCTTTAGCGCCTCTTACACTTCGGGAGCACAATATTCCGTGACTTCTAAAGGATTTTCTTTTCCCTTTTCCCAGCTGCTCCTGGCGTTCTACTCGAATACTCATTAGTCATTCTGGAGATGGACTTGCTGTCTGGAACCTACCTCTTGGCAGTCTTGTTGGCCTGCATCGTGTTCCAATCTGGCGCACAGGAGAAGAATTACACCGTGCGGGAAGAACTGCCTGAAAATGTCCTCATTGGCAACCTGCTCAAGGATCTCAACCTAACGCTGGACCCGGACGTGCCGCTGTCGTCCCCGCTGCAGTTCAAGCTGGTGTACAAGACCGGGGACGTGCCCCTGGTGAGGGTGGAGGAGAACACCGGGGAGATCTTCACGGCCGCCAACCGCATCGACCGCGAGAAGCTGTGCGCCGGCATCTTCAGCGAGAACCGCTGCTTCTACGAGGTGGAGGTGGCCGTTCTGCCCGACGAGGTGTTCAGACTGGTCAAGATCAGATTCCTGATCGAGGATATAAATGACAACGCCCCCCTTTTCCCCTCGACCGTCATCAACATCTCCATCCCCGAGAACACAGCCATTAATTCCCGCTACTCTGTCCCGTCTGCCATCGACCCGGACATCGGCGTGAACGGCATCCAGCACTATGAGCTCCTCAAGGTGGGTTTCTCTCATCCTGCTCTGTTGCTCTCTCTGTCTTGCTGTCTTCCCACAAGTGTTTCCAGTCCTCCCCAACCCATCAGAGCCCCAGAGCTGTGTACTGCACACAGAAACAGGAGCCCAAAACCGTGTCTTGTGTGAATGTGTGTTCTGTGGGTGAATGTGGATCTGTAGCCCTGAGTGCATTCGGGTGCATCTCATCCTCACTCTGTGGGAAGCTGTTTATGCACCTGGATAACTGTAGCAGTGTGATGAAACATCCACATTTCCATGAGCTCTCCACCAGCATTCAGAGTGTTTGTACACTTTGGCTGACGGTCTTCTTGGACCATTAAAAATGTGTCCTTATTGCCACCGGCATGACAGCTCCAAGTGCAGAAGTGTTTAGTGCTGGGTTTGTGTCTCCCATTTTTATAGAGACGTTTTTTTTATGCCTCTCTTGCACAACTGTTGTACTTGAACAGTAGAACTTGGCCCAGAAGTTGATGTGATGCTCATCTGTGAACTGATGAGCTGTTCCAGAGGGAAAGAGTCTGTTTTTTAAAAAACCTTTGTAGTGTCTGGGCAGGAGCAGCTCCAAGATGAGCATGAATGCAAGGAGAGCAGTGCCAGGGACCTTGTAAGAGCAGATATTTCATATTCTTGCTTCTTTTACTCTTTCTAGCAAGTAACAGGGGAACTGGGATTAGGAAACAGAAGAATAACACAAACATGGGATGTTTATAGAAACAAGAGTGTGAAAATGATCACTTTCATTTGAGTTTACTGAAACAAACTTTAGAACAGGAAAGAAACTTACCCTGAAACTGTTGGGGGGAGGCTGAAATTGACCTCACTTTTGATTAGGGAATTATTTTGTGGTTTGCCTGCTCAGCAACCAATCTGACCCTAATTACTGCCAGAAGAATATAGATTATATTATCCAATATATTGCTTGAGTGACTGGATATGCACTGATATCAGTACTTACTGGCAATTTATTAAAAAAATAAATTAAATTGCTTGGAACCTGAAATAATTGTGGCAGTGTGGGTGCTAAGGAGTGACAAAGATGTAAAAATCTCCTTCAGGAAACTGCATCCCACTGGGCATTTCTGGCTAGTTATCAAAAACCAAACCAAACCAAAACAAAACAAAACAAAACAAAACAAAAAACCTCCCACACGTCTCTCTGCTGTCAGTGCAGCTGAGGAAGTTAAAACTTTCCAAGAACTTATTATAATGTTTGAAGTCTTTGTTGTAAGCTCTTTAAAACTTCTCCTAGGCTCTAGGAGAGCAGGTCTATCTACACGTGTGGGTTTTGTTTGGGGTTTTTTTAGCTAGTTAAGCAGAAGCATCCAGTAGGGCAGAGTGTTTATATGGCATATTAAATGAGATTTTGGGGAATGAATAACAGCATGTGATAAAAATAACAGTAGGAGTAGAAAGTAATGAAAAAGCCAGGCTTACACACAAAATGGGACAAAACAATACCAGTCTGAAGAGAGAAATGTGAGTTATCTGAGAGAAAAGTGCTGTTATTGTAGGAAAAGGAAAACTGTAGAAAATGGCAAAATCAGGAGTCCCTGGGCCTGATGAGCAGCAGTTCAGATCACCACAATGGCAGATTTGTTTAGTGAGTTTATTTTTGGGCTGTGCATTCAGAGAGAATGGCCCAGAGCAGCAGAGTGGGGAAACTTCTGTGTCACACGAGTGGGAGCTCGTCTGAAACCCAACTGCAGCTCTGCCAAAGGAACACGGCCTTGGCTGGGGATGCAGGGCAAGGTGAGAGGATTTTCACCAAGAAATGTGCAAGGAACTTTCACATATGAAATTATTAAATTTTTAATTAGGGGAAGAAAACACACAAAAAAAGGACGAGTTAAATGTTTATTCAAGTGTCTCTGAAAAACTGCTTTTGCCACATAATGGGAACAAAGATGGTGAGGTTGAACATGCACTGGTATGGACTGGGAGTTCTGAAATCTTGTGCTGAATGTGCTGCAAACAAAATAATTTGTGAACTAAGAGCCCTGGGGGCAGATCTTCTGAAAGAATTAATTGGGTTTTTCTCTTGAATGCCTGTTGGTCAGGTGGTTTGAGTTATGGATCTACTGCCTTTAAATGAGCCAGCAATTTCACACACCTTGGGAATGAGCTGTGAAAACCAAAATAAGTTTCTGAGAACCAGATACCATTTGGAATAGCATGTTCAGATGTCGTTCTACTGGTAATTTTCAGAATGTTAATATCAAAAGTAATCATAAAATGGATTAAATTAACAGTAGAAATAAAGGATTCTGGTGATCAGGCAGGAAATACAGCCTGTATTGGCTACAGGAGGGGAGGGACAAGAAGATAATTAGAGCATCTTTAATTAGATTAAGCACCAATGAGGAAAGGCTGAAATAATTGGGATTTTTTTCAGCCTGGAGAAAAGCTCCAGAGTGAGCAGCTTGAGGCTTTTCAGTAGCTGGAGGGGCTGCAGGAGGGACTTTGGACAGGCCTGCAGAGACAGGACAAAAGAGAAATACAGGCAGAAAGAGACTCTTGCCACTAACAAATTCTAAAGAAGAGGGAATTTCTCACTACAAACTGAGCTGAGTCGTTCATAGGTGTTTATTACATTTTCAGCACCTCTGTAGCTCCTTGGGCAGGTAAGAGCCATGTGCTACAATATTTCCTCACTTTGTTACACTTCCCTTACTGCCCCTCTCACAGGGTGTGGAAAAGGTTGCATAAAATTTGTGTGTTTAGTTTCTTTTGCAAACTAGCTAAGAAATCATAAATTGTTTAAACTAAATGATATATATATTTTTTTAATATTATGTCTCTCATTATAACCCTTTAAAACAGTAGAAAACAACTTTGTAAAAAAAAAATTCTTGTATTTTGGATTCAGTGGAAGCTTTGTAAAGCAGGGTTTAATTTATTTAAAAGAAGACAGTGCTTTAATTACTGCACTGATTAACACTCCAGTATTTTTTTTCCCTGCCCACATTTTCTCAAGGTGCACCTGAATAGAAAATAACTTTGTTATAAGTAACTGATTCATGGTACTGCATCCCCAAAACTTTGTGTCTCTGACTTTCTCGACCCTGTTTGAAATACATGCCATCTAAAAAGGCAGCAGTTTTACTGTTAATAGAAAAGAGGAGAAGGAGACAGGCACGGAGAGCTGTGTGCTGTTCCCCCGAGCTGCGGTGCGTGGCATTATAAAAGATGGTGTTTCTGTGCTGAGATGCCCCAAGGTGACCATAGAGGAAGCGCCATTAAGGTTCCACATGATAAACAGTGTTTGCTGAGAACCAGGGGAGGAGGGAGGGCTTAGATATTGTTTAACAATAGAAGGAAATTCATTTAGAGTGAGAAATAGCTAGATTGGGGAAGAGGATGGCATAATGCTGATGGTGGGAGCTGGTGGTAGGTGCAGCTTAGACAAGAAATAAATGGCCAGATGGAAACCCAACCGTTTTTATCTCAGCTGAGATAACTAGTGTAAGTATAAATGGGAAATGATAGGGGAAAAGAGCTGGGCACTCATAAATAGAAGCAGTATGTGGAAACAGTAGGATGCAAGAGCGAATTGTGCATTGAAACCTTAATAAACAGTGATTTCTGATTGGGGGTGAATCTGCAAATACTAATGTTGTGGTTTAACCCAGCCTGCAGGGCTTTGTTCACCTCTTCAGGGCAGTGCCATTGTTTACAGACTGACACAAAGTGTGCATTGTGTCAGGCAGTGCCACACGGTGCCATAAATACCTGCTTGCTGCTGTTGATTACACTGTTCCAGCACTCCTCCATCTGAGCTCAAGGCAAGCTGATATTTAGTATAACCTGATTAATACACTTAATATTTATGGGTGTCACAGGCCTCTGCTTTGACTGCAAAGGTTTTGGTGTGAATCATTGCTTTGTTCTCTTAAATTTTAAAAAGGTGAGGTGGCTCAGAACAGGTTTTGAATAGAAAAGGATTCACATAAGCCCATCTTTTTAAATAATTTTTTTAATTGATTGCTTAGTATTTCTTGTCAGCTAGGTATACCATGGGCACTAGAGGAGGCAGAGGTGCAACAGGAGCAGAGCGTTTTCTTCTGTGAGCTGATCCTGTGTGCTGATGGTTTGTTCCTTAATCCTTTGCAGTTTGGGGGAAATGAGATTGGTATTACTGCTACATTGCATTACTCTTACCTGTTACAGTGATTTTGCTCTATTTACCTATCAGAAGCAGCTGGTGCATTCCTCGAATAACATAATAATCTCTTTGTAGCTGTCAGTTCATACCTCTGTAATCTGACAAAATAGATCCCTGCTCATCTCACAACATGTCAGTCCTGCCTCTGATGAGGAGTTTCATCTCTCTGCTCTAGATCATCTTTGTGATGCCTTTCAGCAGGAGATATCCCCTTCCTCCTGATACAGTTTGTCAATTCCATGGCCCATGGAAGGTGGGAATCACAGTTCTTCATCATGCTTCAAGGACCATATTTCATGTTTGCAGCTGGCTATTTCTGAGCCTCACAGCAGTCTTGGATTCAGTAACTCATATCACTGTCAAGATCAAGAGTGGAAGATGTGTTTTATGTAGAAATAAATCTAGGAAGGTAGTTAGAATTATAGACTCAGACTAGATTTGTAGTTCAATGTGTATCAAAGTCATTTTAATGGAGTCTTTGTTGATAATCCCGTGGTAAGCAGGGATACAAACGTGAAAGTCACAAGCTGTAACAGTGGAGGAGGCCGACAGCCTTCCTCTGGTCTGTTTGTTTTTGATACTGCACCACCTGTGGGGCTCTGCACACACAGAAAAACCAGGATAGGATGGTCAGTGTCCCTGCAAACTCAGTGCTCAGTGACACAGGTTTGATTTTCTTATCTCAGGTGCTCACTAGACCAACCTCGCCGTCCCAAACACTTGAACCTCTCCTTCCTGCCCTTTTTTGTGCTGTCATTCCTTCCAGTGGGAGCCAAGGCAGCCACCCTCCCTTTTCCTCTCCCACCATGTCCCATAGCTTGTCACCCTGGAATTAATGTGGATTAAAGTAATGTGGATGATGGTTTGTGTGGGCTTCAGCAGCACGAGAGGACAGTGAAGGGCTTTATTGGCCCAGGAAGCCTAGGGTCATTGTTATCCACATCTGCATTCTGTGAAAAAACTGTCAACACAGAGCTTTTTTTTCTGCTTCTGAACAGATATTTATTAATACTGTCAGGGCTTACTGAATATTGTAGTTAGGTGCTAATACAATTAAGGAATTTCAACTTATTTTTTCTTAGTTTTTCTATAAGTCAAAAAATTACTTGTAGATTTATTGTAGCCCTCTAATAGTGAAATAGTCTTGCTCTTTCTGATTTATTTTTTTTTATTGGCAACCCTTTCTGCTGTGTAGATTGCAATTGCTTACAAGTAATTATGCAAGGGAAATACGGCTGATAGGAGGATGGCTACTCAAGATACCAAGAATTTCTGTTTTACAGAATTCTCCATAATCAGGAAAATAAATGATTCAGATAGGAGATTTTTTTACTTCCTCATAGACAAGAGCAAGATCTTTTCAGTGTCTCTCTTTTCTCATTGAGGAAACATTAGTTGTTCAGTGATATTTCGAGACTGATTACCACAAAAATAAAATTACACTCATATTGATGTTATAGGTAACAATAGCATGTAGGTGCCTGAAAATGAGAAATTATGTAAAACCAGATCCTGGATCTGACAGTGCTTACAGACAAGGTGAAAATAAGATTCATGCTCAAAAAGAATGAGGCTTTTTTTTTTTTAATTATTATGGGTTTCTTTTCCTTCTCACAGTCACGTAGCTTAGACTAAAATTTTGAGTTTCTGCTTGGAGAGGGGGATGATTTGTTTTTCTTACTTCACAATCCTCTGTGAAAAACCCCACCTGGAGGTGATGACGTGCAGCTGCTTTAGCAGAGGGGTTGGACCAGATCTCCAGGGTTCCCTTCCCTCGGTGGCCTCCTCCAGCAGGACCAGGCTGATTTCACCCTCACTGGGTGTCTCAGCTGGATTCAACTGCAGACATTTGTGGGTCAGTACTGTTCCTTCTTCCCCATTTTGTGTGCCAGCTTAGAAAGGGAAGTTAATGGATTTAGGGAGTGCAAAAATAGATTTAGGAAGTTTTTTTTTTTGCTTTGGAGTTGAGCTCCAGTCACGCTCTAAGGTCACTCTCTAGTGCTTGTAATTTAATAAATAGGGAGAGCTGGACATGTTGTCTTTCTAAGGTAATTTTTAGCTGCCCTTTAAAAGAGAGGCTTTTTTAGGACAGACAGGCTGTCTTTTGTGTGGTGCTGAATAATTTTGCCCGAAGTCCATGGTAGGGGAATAGGTCAGACCCAAAACATCTTTTCCTTTCTCATTTGCTGATAGAAGTTCAGTGTTTTGCTTGAAAACATTTTCAATTTTTTTGACATTGATTGTTCCCCCTGCTTACTTTTCCCCCCAGAGGTGTGGTTAATTACCATCTGAAGTTTTTGTATTGCTTTTTCATAATCAGACTATTTTCATTATTTTATGGTGTAGCTGAAAATCCACCTTCTTCCTCCACCCCACTTACCTTGGAATCCAAAATACCAAAGTATATTGCTTTTTAGAAGAGCTTTTGTGCTAGCATAAAGATATCGCTCAGTAGTGATTTGTCTAGAGAGATCTGGACAGACAAGTGGTCATCTGTGAACACTGTTTTGAAAAAGTCACCGGGTCTGAGCTTTAAGAGGGAAAGCCAGCTGATTTGCATTCCTGCAGCTGTGCCCTGGTGTCTGTGAGGAGATAAAACTCTGCTCCTGGCTGGTGGTAGTGAGTCAGGAGTCAAGGTAATTGCCTCTTGTTGGCTGATACAAGGCTCCTTTAGGGTGGTTTATGGCACTGCTGCTGTAAATCTGTCAGCTCCCGTTATCCTGACGGCCCTTTGGGGATTGAGCGAGGGCTGCAGGAGAAAGTCTGGCTCCAGGCACAGCAAGTTCAGTGAGTTAGGGTGAGGGACAAGTTGGTGTCTCTTTCTGCATTCCGGGCTCTGATTTTCACACAAGCTGTCACGGAACTATAATGTATAACTTAGCATGTTTCTGGGTGGAGAGGATGATAGACTGGGGCTGCAAGGCACGGATCTGTCAAAGGCAGAGCTGCGCTTCATCTGTCTCAGCTGAACGTTCGCTCTCGCTGGTGTCCGCACAGATCAGTTCAGCACACGTGTGGGGAGGCTTTCTGAGCACAGAGCGCTCAGGGTTTGTTACACAATTGTGCGTGGCAGCACACAGAAAGGAGCATTGTCCCAACAGCCGGCGAGAAAACTGTGCTGTCATTCCTAAGAAATTGCCAATTGCGTGATCTATCGTGCTCTCCATTGATAACCCCCCTAAAAGCACTGAAACACCCCTGCTAAATGAAGTTATACTTAGGTTTGGGTAGATGCATGACATTGGAACTGCAAACTTGCAGTGCCACGAAGTGAAGCTACACGAGGTAATAAAAGTGCCCTCAGGACAGATTGCACCCTTAATTTTTCCTACTGTCTCGAAGCCTACCACATTTTAAAGGTGTCAAATCTTACTACATCACAGAAGAAAGAGCTAGGAGCCTTTTTCAAATGCCTTAACAGCACTGCCATGGTGTTGGGGTGTTATTTTTACTTATTCAGTGTCTTTATCTGTGAATAGAGATACCTCTCTTTGGCACCTATTTTATCTTTAAAGAATGACCTGACACAGGTGTCTGAATTTCAGACCATTTATTCATAAATTATGTTAGTGCATCTGCTTGATATACTGGTAACCTTATAGCCAAGCATTTGAACTTTTTTGGTAATTTTTGTAGATAAGTCAGCAACATCTATCACCATCCAGGCATGAAACATTTTAAAGACCATTATTTTTCTGACCAGATTAAAAGCAATTATTACAACTTCTGCAAGAATATCAGCTAATGGTTACTGCATGTACTGCAAAAGTTTTTTTGGATGGATGCACTGCAAATCCAATTTCAGAATAACTTTGCAAGGATTACTTTTTTTCTGCTTCCTTTACTTCATGTAACGGATGCATCAATTCATGGCTCACTTGTGTTTTGGATGGCTGTCATGAGAAACCTTGAATTAGGTTTCTAGCAGATTCTAATATTATTCTGATCATTAAAAATTCCAAGTTATTAAGGAGTAGCTGTCTTTTTACATGAGTACTTATGAGGTTATAAAAAATTCTGCTATTTTCAAAATAGTGAGTAAAGAAAAGAAAAATGAAAAGTGAATATTAGTTGCAAAAGATTTTTTTGTCCAATTCACTTTTCATCCCATCTAGGAGGGATGAAGATTTGAAGATTTGCAATTTTTTGGATATGTTTTGAAAACAGAAGAAGTAGTTTCAGTTTTTCCTCGTTTAAGTTGTCATCAAATATGCAATTAAAATATTAAAACAGCTTTTGTAATAATAATGTGTTCTTGATTTTAATTTTACTTTTAGTTTTTTAATATTGGATTTCAGTAATAAAGAATTAAATATCCTAGCTAGATTCCCCCATATACACTGTATAAAATACTTTCCTTCCATTTAAGCAAAAAGAGCTATCACAGAATATATTTAAATCAAGTGTCAGCTACGGTTCATGGCACTTGACTGCATTAGTATAGTTATTTTTATTCCCGAAAGAAAGGTGTATTGCAAAATAATTTATATTCTCTAACCCAGAAACATAATGGGTCTGAACACTTAAGTCCTGTTGAGCTTTTGAAGCTGGGACATGTAGCAAAGACTATTTCAGACAATTCTGAAGAAACAAAAAGAAATGTTGCTAAAAGAAATGAGCTCTGAGTCATCAGCTCTCAGTATTGAAATACATTTTTCTCTCATTGTGCTGTAATTGCTGGCTCTATTAATGTGATGTATTCTTGCTTTGGTTATTGCTGATGTTCCAAAGTCGAATAATTGTAGTTTTTTTCCTCTGCTTTTTCAAGCAAATTGACGTTTTCTGGGATTTTTTTCCTTTTTCTTCTTCTTTTGAGTCAGGATATTCCTCTGTGCTTTTCAGACTGGGGTATTATATGGCTTTTTCACTGGGAGAATACATTTTCCTCTTCATCCTAACCCCAGCCATATGATTTTCATCCTCATTTCCATTAGGGGTTTTTCAAGATATTTTGTTGCCACAGATGTAAAGGTATAAACAAAGGAGTAACTTTGTTTTGTTCCTCATCCTCTTTCCCATCTAATACCAAAGAAGTACTCTGGCACTTCATATATGACCTTTTTTGTGAGGAAAAAGTCTCATAAAAGTCTCTTGGCATTTGTTGGGAAAGTCAAGAAGGATTGTGAATACCATATTTTGAAAGTCACTCTTAAAAATAGAGCCTAAAACACTGATAGAACTTTCCACTGATAGAACTTTCCTATCACCTTTCATTGTTTTACAATAAATGGTTTCACACTTTTTATTGTTTCACATAAATGAAGTATTTGTCCATGATCAATGTCCAGGATACTTATCCTCGCACAATATCAGAACTTGAATGAGTTCCTCAAAGTTTCCAGATTACCTGTTTCTTTGTAAGGTTCTGCATTAATGCTTATTTTTAAATTCTGAGGTAGTCCAGCCCCTCCCTCATTAAAAACTTTCACTGGAATAATTCAAACCTTCAACTGCCATCATCATCCAGATTTCTTGGCAATGAAGTTCGTAGTCTAAGGGGACCTTTGGCAAAGCTAAAGAGAAAAACCTGTTAGTGTGTGTGTGTTTTAATATCTGTTTTCATATCTGCTTCTGATGTTTTTATTATTTGGTTTTTGAAGTGCATTATGTTAAGATGTTCTGATGTTTTCTGGACACCTTCATTTATCATCTGAACTGGACTTTGCTCCTCTCAGTCTTTGCTTGTCTGTTCCCAAAGTCTGTGGCTTCCTCACAAGGGGAAGAGGAGTTCTGCAAGCAGGAGTGAAGTTTTTCAGAACCTCTTTTGAATATTGTTTTAAAGTTCAACGGCACATTTGTCACAGCACAGCATATGCTTCAGGCTACTGAGTTTCACAAGCAAGGTAGCAAAGAAAATTCCTTCATTTGTTACTCATTGTCTCTAACAAAGACTCGATAACATTCATGCACAGTGGACTTTCTCCCTTTTTTTTCCTCCTTTGTATATTGTGGGTGGAACAAGTTTATCCACCGGGAAAGGGTTTCAGTGGTTCTATTGTTCACACCAGGAGCTTCTGCCATTATTTGCATTTGGGACACTGAGCATCCCTGTGAGCCGGGAGACAAGAGCTGATGCTGCAGTGCTCTGTGCTGCCTGGATCATCCCAGAAAGCTCAAGGTGCTTCACTTGGAGTATTCCTGTGCAATGATGGGTTGGCTTTTCCTGCTGGGCAGCTGTTGGAACTAATCAGAGTGTGCCTGAGAGCATAATAAGGAAAAACTTTAATAATGCTTAGCCCTCTTGGAAGCTCTGTGGCTTCAGCTGTCATACTCACTTTCACTAATTTAGTTTGGGTTTGCTGTTTTGTTGGAAGCCATAACGCTGGATTTCAAAACAGATTTCACTTAATTTTACGTTTCACAATGGGTGCTCCCACATATAACCACAGTAGGGCTCTACTAATGCCACCAGTAAAGTTAATTGAGCGTGGAAGCAGAGCTTTGACTCCGTAGATAGAATGCATTAAAAATTCAGTTTTATTGTGTCACCTTAGGATTTGAAGATAGTGCTCTATTTTGTATCCATGTAACAACTGGAACCTGTGTTATTGCAGAGAGCAGTCCTGCAGATTTCCATGAGCAAATTCACTCAATTCTGGCTTGGAGAGAACTTGTTTTGTGTTCTCTCAGTATCCGTGAACCTGATGAATAATGACAGATGTAGTATTTGGTAGAACATCCTAGGCATGTTTTAAAAATAGTAACATGCCCAACTAAATCTTGGAATTCAGGATCAACTGTTTGTTTAGCTGACTGCTTCATCAGTATAATAAATTGAATTATTGTTCATAGCCTAGTACCTTAGTATGCAAGAATCCTAACAATATGCTAAACCCTCTAAGATAAAGAAATAGAAAATAATTAAGTGCACAAATCAAGGTATTGACAAAGTCTTTGTCTAAGCTGAAAATTCTTTAAAGGCTGTTTAATTAATTTGTTTGAGCTGTGCTTTATTTTGCATGCTAATCGTCAATTTCTCAGATGATGGACATGAGTTAATACACTTTTGCTGGATTTCAGGATGAAATATTTTAATGGTTTTGGTTTGGTAGAATGGCTTGTTTACATCACGGTTTTGGAACACGAAGGCTGAACTTCACATTGAATTATTTCAGTGCATGTTCCCATCCCCAGAGGGTGCTTTGTCCCATCCCTGCTCCTGCTTCCCGCCTTGTGTGGCTCAGAGATGCAGTCTGGGCCAGCGAGTGTCTCAAGGCGCGGGGGATTCCCAGGGCACTGTGCTGGGGGTTTCATGGGGGTTCTGGTCAGAGTGGAGCTCTGGGGGAAATTTTCAGGTGTGGGCACTTGCTGGGTGTGGGGTCCTGATCAGAGTGGCACACTGGGAGGAGTCTGGAGGAAATTTTGGGCGCTGTGCTGGGTGTTTCATGGGGATTCTGATCAGTGGAGCACTGGGAAGGTCTGGGAGAAGTTTTCAGCTCTGGTTTGCTACCCCGACCCCTTCCTGGCTGCAGTCTTGGCAGCTGCCTCAAAGCTGTTTGTGTTTTTCGCTGAGGAAGAGACCTCAGGTCCAATTTCTGTGTGTGCCTATTTGTTGTACCACAAACAATATGTGAGCTGTTATTTGGGAACATCTCTTCTAGGACAGGGGTTGAATTCACCTCAGGAAAGTATTTTGTGTGGACCCAGACCTGGGGAAGCTTGGACTTTACCTTTGACCTGGGTTATGTGAGTCGTTACTGGGCAGAAATGGCTTCTCCTGCCTTTGTTAAATTTGCTTTTTCTGCAGTAGCACACTTTGAGAGGGCAGTCACGTTGCTAAATAACTCCTGAGCTGTTATTTATTGTGGCATTAACCTCACTGAGGAGATCCACCCCATCAATCCCCTTACTCCTAACTTTCACCACTCTGCTTTTTTCCTGTGAATTTTGGGAGGGTTTGTCTCAGTTTACAATTTACTGGAGGATCCATGTTACCTGGTGAGAGTAATCCAGATCTGCAGCAGGAGATGGATATTGTATTTACCTTCTGAAGCTGGTGTCCTTCACTCTTAAATATTGCCTTATTATGTTCTGTGGTCTTAGGGTTTTCTTTGATTTTTTTTTCCTGTTGGAGGAAAATCTCTGTCCATTAGCCGTAATTTTTAGTGTGTATTCATGGCTGAAATGATATTAGGGAATATAAACAGTAAACAAAAATTGAGCAGAAAAGTTGGGATGGAGTGATGAGTGTTGGGTGTTTTCCTGGTAAACACACCATTCTAATAGTCTTAAATTTATTTTCCTTCCTGCAAATCAGTTACATCAATTCCATCTCTGATTTTAAGACCGAGAAATAGCTCAAGTGCATTCAATTAGAGTGAAATTGGAGTTTTATTTTTGTTTCTAGAAAGGAGTACATTCTTGAGTAAAACTATATATTGAAGTATAAATCAAATACACTTATAAAATTCTTTTGATCCCAAACTCACAGGGAAGCATTTTCTCAGAATATAACTCATTAACTGGAAAGTCAGGACAATTTATTTGCTAGAACTTTCAATACACACAGGTAGCAAGAGATTTCTTTTCAAAATTGACTTTCAGACTCAAGTTGCTGCCTTACAGTAAGGAACCATTTCTTCTTTTTTATCTTGTTCTTGTTCTAGTGAGTCAGATAAATAGGAGTCAGTAACACTGGAGGAGGAAGAAGTCAAGTTCCTGAGAAATCCAGCACCAGAAAATACATTTTTGGTTTATCCCCTACACTCCTTGATCAATATGAAAAGACTTTCATTTACTGAGCTTGAGAACTCAGTGTCTCTGGACTATTTTTAGTAGTGTCACTGTCTTCTCAGCCACTGTCTCCCATTTATTACTCTGGAATTGCAGTAATATTTATTATCTTCCCTTGTGCAGTGAAGTGGCGTCTTGCACTTGCATACGTCTCATACTTTTACAGTTTAATATGGGAGTCTCACTGTTATTTTCTGTGAGTAATAAAAAAAGGATAAGTTTTCATTCCTTGAAAAAGTATAGCTTTATTTCTTTCAAAAGCAGAACTGATCCTGTGGCAGTTAAATGTCACACGCACGCACTCTTTCTTATTTTGATTTTTACAAAACCCTGCAGAGTGGAGGCCTTGAGAGAGGCTTATGATCAGGTCATTTCTGCAGCAGCTGTGACAGGTCTAGAATTCCTAAAGCCTGCTTGTGGAAGCCGGGGGAAATCTCTTCCAAGTGGAGGATGTAAACTCTTTTCTGCTTCAGTTTTTTTTTCCTCATCCTGTTACATTTTTGCCCATATGGGTTGTGAATTTTCTGCATTAAGGCTGTGGATTTTTTAATCAACATTAATAAAGCAGTGGCACATGCACATTAAAGTGCTCTCCCTGCACGTGAGAGAATTTCCTTGTGTTTCTGGAAGTGTGGGGGGTTCCACGTGTGTGTGAGATGCTCCTGCTATTCAGATGGAGGTTTTATCAGCAATTTTTCCTATCAATGTAAGCATGCAGGGAAGATACATAAAGTGATTTTGCTCCCAGCTGAACTTGAGCTTTAGAAGGGTGTTAGGCCAAAGAAGACAATCTTGCTAAACAACTTGTTGGAAAAGCTGCAGTGTCAGAGGTTAGAATACAGATTTCTGTTAACGAAGGTGCCACGTATTTAAAGATATCATACTCTGAATTTGTCTGTGTATGTATAGGAGGGAATGAGATAATAACTATATTTATTATTCTATATAATAGCTATTCATTTTGTGGCTGTTGATTTACAGATGTTTGTACTCCTTTCCAGCAAAGCAGAAGGATTCCAGTCTGTTTGATATTTTGTTATCCCATTTCCCCAACGCCGAATCCACGTGTACCCATAACCCCCAGTCTCCAGTGAAACCACAGTGAGCTGGGGATGCTGCCCAGCCCCTGCTTTGGGGGAAAGGCATTTCAGAGCTGTTTGTGTTTGCTGCTGTACCAGGGGCTGTCAGGTTGAATCCCCTCCTGCCTGGCACTGCAGGCTGTGAGCAGGGGGCACAGCAGGTTCAGCCCTCGCCAGCACCTGGCAGCGCTCACCCCGAGCTCCAAAAGTGCCCCTGGGAGCTCAGACACCACCTCTGGCTGCCGAGGCAAAACCAGGCTGTGATTTAGGAGCTGTTCTGAGCAGCTGTGCAGAGTTGTTAGTGCTCCCCTCCGAAGGCACGGTGCTGCAGTGGAGGCTTGCACTCATTTATTTCTCTTTCTTGCACATCCTCAGTTCTGTGCCTGTTCTCAGCCAGGAAATAGAGCAAATATGTAACTGTCACCTTGTGTAATGCAAATATCAAAATGCACTTGTTGGGTGTATTGTTGCCTGATATAAATCCTATTTTTTTTTCCTTCATTATATATCTCTAGTGAGGCTCCGAAGGCAGAAACACTGAAAGGCAAGTCAGGTGTCTGGAGCTTTATCATGGGAATTCAGAGCAAAGCTCAAACATGTTTAATACCTTAATCTGAATATCCTCAGGGTGTTGAAAATGTAGCTTTTTGTTCAGTAGGATGTCTGTGAATATTTCTGAGCAACTATAATGGAGGAGATTAAGAGGGGAGGTTGCCTCCCTGGTTGTTACCTGCAGCTGTTGACCTCCCTTGTTTTGGTCAAAGTGTCTCAAATGAAAGAACCTTGCTTGAAGTTTAAAATATTAAAGTTTAGCTCTTAAAGTTGTCTTCTAATGGTTAGTTTCTGAAGGTTAAAATTCTAAAGTTTAATTTTAAAGATAGTAACAATCTTTAGTTATATAATTAATATTAATTACATATTAATTACTTAATGGATTAATGATTTACTTTCTGATGAGAACAATTTTTCAATATTTTTCTCTTTTTTATTTTAAGATGATTGTTAAGATGTAATAAATGTCTACTTTTAGCTTGTAGCAATAGTCACTGAAATGAACTACTGTAGAATATTAGTAAAACTTTGAGCTGTGCATGGGCCTTGACTTCTGTTTGAGATTCAGTTGAGCCAAGGATGTCACATGTGTTTGTCATTTACAGTGCCTGAAGTATTGATAATGAGTGTAGGGTGAAGCTGTAGCCACGAAACAAAGAGCTGCCTTTGCTCCTGAGGCTTTCTCTGGAGGCTCAGAATCCTCTTTTGAGTGAAGATTGAGGAGAGCGTTGATCTGCCCTCTGTTAGCTAACAGTGGCTACTTGTTGCACACAATTATGTAATTTGTGTGTTTTAGGGAATAATCACTGGTAGCCTCTCTCAGTTTGAGTACTTTGTATTACAAGCAGTTCGGTTTGTAGCAATATTTAGCAGAATATTCTTTCCCTTCCCCACTTTGAGGAATTCCTGCTCTCTGCCAGCTCAGTGCTCTGCAAGTGTGAGTCCATAGGATGTTTTGAGCACAGTGGGCCGTGTCTCTGTTATCAGCACTAACCAGAACCTGATCTATTCTCCCATTCTTCCCAACAACGTCCAGGCAGTCAGTGCCCACAGGTTTTACCAAATCCTGTGGTGAAATGCTGTGATGCTGCAATATCTGTGTGTAGATTTCTGGTGCACTTTGTCACATCCAGTCCTGTCTGTAGTGCCTAGAAGCTGTTCTAGCTTACCACACTGTGTGTCTGTGTGTCATTGATGATGTATTTATGAAATCTCCTAAATGCTGCAATTTTTAAAATACTCTCTAATTTTTTATTCACATGGCAGCCCAAAACAGCTCCGAAAAGGACATTTGGATCCATTACAAATGACCAGGTAAATATACACAGTAGGGAGTGTTCAGCAAGAAATTTTCATTATTTGAAAGACTGTGTGCGTAAATCCATGGAAAAGGCTGGTTTGAAAATTGGATAACAGAGCTCTTTCTTGCCCTGATAAGGGATTTTGTGAGCAGGGTCAGAACCTCTTTAAGCTAATCTGGGCTCTGAGATGGGCAGAATTTTGGTTTCCCTCCAATAGTTAGTGCTTAAATTGTGTTTTTAAATTTAAAAAGTCAATTTCTCCTATTTTTCGCTCCCATTCTTCTGTAAGGGTGGAGATATCGACGGAGCAGATTATTGTGATGGCAAAGGTATTCTATAACTGTTAATTATCTGTTGTGCTTTTCCAATGGACTCTTGCCCTTCCCAGTGTGAACAAATCCTTCAGATCACCGGGATAATCTGGTGACTGAGGTGCAGTTCAGCCCAAATAGAAATCTGGCCCTAATGGCAATTTTAACTTCACTGACCTTTTAATGATGATAAAGTTACTTCAACATCACAAAATTAATCCTGAAGGGTTTTGTTCACGTTTCTCATTTTAGTTCCCAATCTCTTTGCTCATGATGAAAAGAATTAGATATTTACAATCTTAAAAATATTTTTCTTGAATGTGTCAATTTTTTGTGTGTTTAGAATGTGAGAACTATCTGTTCTTAGAAAATGTGTTTGTTAATTTGCAGCATGTCACACCTAACCTTAAACAATGTGAAATATTCTTGCTAGAGTTAAGAGAAAGTCTACTTCTCTGTGAGGGTTTTTCTGTGGTTTAAAGAGATGTCTAGACCGGTAATGAATAGGAAGAAATAGACATGGATAATGTTTCTTTCCACAGAAAATTATTCAAGTGTTAATAATGAACTTGGAAGAGTTCTTTGCGTTCTTTTCTGTTCACTGCTAGTGATGAGGAGCTAAAGGGCCACATTTTAAATCAAACTCATCTGCTGTAATGAAAAACCCCTCTCCCATACTGGATAAAAAAGCAGAGATGGGCACTCACAGGTACAGCCACGTGAATTCAGTCTGTACCAAGTTCTTGTTGCAGTTGTGGGATCTAATGACAGAATAATCAGTGCCCATCTGTCAACCTGTGTACAAATAAAGAAGTCAAGAGAGCTGACAGGTTGCTTTTACTCTGGCTTCTGTAATTTTCTTTCCTCTGGAATCTATGTTAAAACACAGAACATATAATTTATAATTTCTTAGTAATTATGAAATTTATTGCAAATAACTGCTAGCCAGATTGGGTATGAAGAGGAAGCTCACGCTCTACTTCCTATCATAGCATAGAATTACCATTCTAAAGTTTACCCTAATTGGTTCAAAATGTATATCTTGATTTAGAAACAATTTGCAGGGCTTATATTTTCATGCCTTCTGCTAAAGAAGCCAAATCTATATTTGTTTTATCACTATGAAATGTGTTCCAATTTACTTTGTACTGTCCCCAGTTACAACTTACTGTTGCCACAAATGCTGTGCAAGTAGCACAGTAATTTTGGATTTGTGGATGAATAGTTCTGTCCCATGAAATACAAGATGGCTTATGCAGGGTCAAAATCTGGCTTTGAGAAAAGAAATCAGGGACAGAGTCCAGCCCCACTCAGAAGTGTGCAGAAGCTACAGGTGCGTTCTCTTAGTGTTGGGAACATAAATCTTTAGCAGCTAATGGGAAATAAGGAGCCTTGAACACTGGGAATGTTTTCTTTTGCATTGTTTAGAGTGTCTCAAGCCAGTTTAGGACACAACTGGACCTGGTCCATGGAAGGTGTCCCTGCCTTGGCAAGGAGTTGGAATGAGAGGCTCTTTAAGGTCCCTTCCAGCCCAAACCATTTATGATTCTATGGCAGCTACCTGAGTGACGGTGGAAGATGAGAAGAATGAGCAGAGAAAGAGCAGTTGTTCATTATTACAGAAATTATACTTAAAAACAAAATCCTATTTAGTCCACAATTTTATTTATGCCTCCTTTTTTTCTGGTTATCCCATGCATTCAGCATTAGCCATCTGCGTTCTAGCCCTGTCCTTGTGGAAGATGTGCTGGAAAACTGCCTTTACATCATTCCTCCAAGTGGTGAGACAGGAGAAAAGAGGATAATTACACTGCTCTTAATTCCTGTTTGTCTGAAGAGACAGCAGAAGAGAGAAGGAATTTAGTTCTGGATTCCAATATTTATTTTAGCAGAATTAGCAGCACTACTGTTTTGTAGAAAAGCTGTGTTTGTGCAATATATGCAGCATTTTGGTGCAGTTCCAGACATGTTCAACAAACCCCATGAAAAATATTGATCATTTTCAGATTGATCTTGCAGTTCTGTGATATTTTTTGAAATGAAAATAGGTCTTCTTTTCTTCACTGAGATTGTAACTTTCACTACAAATATAAAACATATAGTGATGAATAAAGGAATAGTTTTGATGAGTTTTTAAATGTATTTCTGATGACCTGTTAGGACTTAGTTTTGTCTCTATCATCTGATGCCCGAATTATGTAACAAGCACTTTAGCAATGATGGTATTGGTTTGGTTTGTTGTGGGGTTTTTTTTAAGTCTAATGGTTTCAGATAATGTCCAGAGTTGTTCCACAAACAGAGAAATAATGCCTTTATCTTTGTTTGTTTCCTTGAAACTGAATATTGGATTAGGTCCTCCAGTGACTGAACTTTGGCTTCATTCCTCATTTCCACACTCACTCATACAACAGAGAAACTGTATTACATCTGTCCAGCAATTTAATAACTTTTCTTTAGAAATAGAGAATCTGGATGAAAAAATCACCATCACTCCCACATTTCCTTTTTCTAGAGTATCTCTTTATTGCCACGTTTGCTCTGGAGCTTTCTCAAGGCTCTGGAGCTTAAAGTAAAACTAGATATGGAAAAATAAAGATCAATATAAAAATGTCTTTTCCTGTATAGAGTATTTGTATAAATATATATTTCATGATAATTTCAGAAAAATGTGATACTTTTCTGTTCAAATACACTGTCAAGCTAAAGCATGTTCTTTCTCTGTCTTGTAGGGTCAAAATGTATTCGGTCTTGACATAACTGAGACACCCGAGGGAGATAAGTGGCCTCAATTGATTGTCCAGCAGATCCTGGATAGGGAGCAGAAGGACACCTATGTGATGAAAATCAAAGTGGAAGATGGCGGGAGCCCGCCGAGGTCCAGCACCGCCATCCTGCAGGTGACCGTGACAGACGTCAACGACAACCGCCCGGTGTTCAAGGAGAGCGACGTGGAGGTCAGCGTGCCCGAAAACGCGCCCGTGGGCACCTCTGTGTCCCAGCTCCACGCCACCGACGCCGACCTGGGCTCAAACGCGCAGATCCACTTCTACTTCAGCAACCAGATCTCCAGCCTGGCCAAAAGGCTCTTTGCCATCGACAACACCACTGGCCTCATCACCATCAGGGAGCCGCTGGACAGGGAGGAATCTCCTGTGCACAAACTGACTGTTCTGGCGAGCGACGGCAGCTCCACTCCGTCGAGAGCGACGGTGACTGTCAATGTCACGGATATTAATGACAACGTCCCGTCAATAGACACGAGGTACATCATCAACCCCGTGAATGGGACTGTGCTGCTGTCTGAGAAGGCTCCCCTTAATACCAAAATTGCTTTGATAACAGTGATGGACAAGGACGCTGATCAGAATGGGAAGGTGACCTGTTTTACAGATCATGATGTCCCTTTCAGGCTAAAACCAGTGTTTGATAATCAGTTTCTCCTGGAGACAGCCACGTTTCTGGACTATGAAGCCACACGGGAATATGCCATCAAAATAGTGGCTTCAGATTCAGGGAAGCCTCCCCTAAACCAGTCTGCAATGCTCCTGATCAAAATTAAAGACGAAAACGACAACGCCCCGGTTTTCACGCAGCCTGTCATAGGCCTTTCCATCCCTGAAAACAATGCTCCTGGCACTCAGCTAACCAAGATCAGTGCCACGGATGCCGACAGCGGGCGGAATGCCGAGATCAGCTACATCCTGGGTCCCGATGCCCCCCCAATTTTCAACCTGGATCGCCGCACGGGCATCCTGACGGCAGTGAGAAAGCTGGACAGAGAAAAGCAAGACAGGTACTCCTTCACTGTGCTGGCTAAGGATAATGGGATGCCGCCTTTGCAGACCAATGCCACCGTGACGGTGTCAGTGCTGGACCAGAACGATAACAGCCCTGCTTTCACACACAACGAATACAATTTCTACGTGCCAGAAAACCTGCCCATGTATGGCACAGTGGGGCTTATCACAGTTACGGACGCTGACGCGGGAGACAACGCTGCGGTCACCCTCTCCATCTTAAATGTTAGAGATAATTTCATTATAGATCCACTCACTGGTGTAATAAGACCTAACATTACCTTTGATAGGGAGCAGCAGGGGTCGTACACTTTCCAGGTGAAAGCCGTGGATGGAGGAAGACTGCAGCGTTCCTCAACTGCCAAAGTGACCATCAATGTTGTTGATGTAAATGATAACAGGCCAGTTTTTGTAATTCCCTCATCTAATTACTCCTACGAGCTGGTCCCAACGTCAGCCAGCCCGGGCTCTGTAGTCACTAAAGTCTTTGCGGTTGATAATGACACGGGAATGAACGCAGAGCTCCGCTATAGCATCATAGGTGGGAACTCCAGGGGATTGTTTACCATTGACCAGTTAACAGGCAATATCACCCTGAAAGAGAAGGTGATCACGTCAGACCATGGCTTGCACAGACTGGTGATCAAGGTGAACGACCTGGGACAGCCGGAGTCTCTGTACACCATAGCTCTTGTGCACTTGTTTGTGAACGAGACGGTCACCAACAGCTCCTACGTGCAAGAGCTGGTGCGCAGGAACATGGAAACTCCGGTTGGCCAGAACATTGGGGATGGTGAGATAACCCCACAGACCAACGATTACGTCAAGATCATCATTGCAATTATTGCAGGCACCATGACGGTCATCCTGGTAATTTTTGTTACCGCTCTAGTCCGGTGCCGCCAGACGCCCAGGCACAAGGTTGTCCAAAAAAACAAGCAGAGTGGTGAATGGGTTTCCCCCAACCAAGAGAACAGGCAGATCAAGAAAAAGAAGAAGAAGAAGAAGCGCTCTCCAAAGAGTCTCCTCCTCAACTTTGTGACTATTGAAGAATCCAAGCCTGATGATCCTGGCCACGAGCACATCAATGGCACTTTAGACATTCCTGTAGAGCTAGAAGAACAGACTATGGGAAAATATAACTGGGCCACCACACCAACCACCTTTAAACCTGATAGCCCAGACTTAGCAAAGCATTACAAGTCTGCTTCTCCACAGCCTACCTTTCAAATTAAACCTGAGACTCCTGTACCCCCCAAGAAGCACCATGTCATTCAGGAATTGCCTCTAGATAACACCTTTGTGGTGGGCTGTGACTCACTTTCCAAGTGCTCATCCAGCAGTTCGGACCCTTACAGTGTTTCTGAATGCAGCTGTCAAGGAGGCTTCAAGACCCCAGGCCCCATTCACACCAGACAGGTAATGGAATTTTAAGGTGCTTTTTTTCCTCCTTCCCTCCTTACTTTGCCACTCCTGTAACTCCAGTTCGAAGCGCTGCAAGATGAGTTCTCCTGCAAGGATTAAAACTTTGAGGGCTCTCATTCCATCGAGGCGTTGTAAAACAAACAGTTCCAGCTTCCTGGGGGGTGGGGGAGGAAATGAGAGGGAAAGGAGCGTTGTCTGTGAGGAGATGGAGCAGGCAGAGATGCCTGCGGTGGTGTCCTGACTGCAGATGGCAGCATGGCACTTCCCACCTCACCGCGGGGCCTGAGCAGCTCGGGAGGCTCAGGGTGGGACTGTCCTCTCCAGCCTGGAGGATCCAGGCAGCCTGGGCCAGCTGGGAGGCAATAAAGCTTTACAGGAGCGCAGAAGTGGTTCTTAATATTAATGGAATCTGGAATTGCGGCCTTCATTTTGGCATAGCTGTGCTTCAAGGTGTCCCAGGAGCAGGCGAGGGTTTCCTCTGAGAGTTTCAGTGCCATAAGGAGTCTGAAATCTGGTGGAATGACACAGCTGACAGGCAAAGTTAGGGAAAAATTAGAAGTGTCAGCATAATTGATCTCACCTATTGCTGCTTTGCCTGATAATAAACCAGTTATTAGCTTCTTAGAAATGCAGTGCAACAAAGGAAATGTCTAAAGAGTCCTCAGCTTAAAATTGAAAATAAACTGAGAACTCAAGTACTCCTTATTCTTCAAGACTCTACAGAAAAGCTTTAAGTCACTGGAAATAGAATCTAATATTTATCCTTCTTTTGAGCAGTTAATAAAACTTTTCTGTTTCTCTGTTTACTTCTCTTTCTTCCCGAGCATCACAAAGTTTTCAGTGGGGATAGCTTTCTAGTTAAGCTTTAGTTGGTCAAGGAATTAATCTTTAAAGTAACACTTACTTCAGGAGTGTTTATTATATTATTGGTAAGATATTTTAACTTGATAATATGTTTAACTTAATATGTTGCCTGGGAACAACTCTTCAGCATGTCTTAACTCTGGTAAATTTCTTCCTCCAGCTGAATTTTTTTTCTGGGATTTTAGTTTTATTACAACTGTAATGCATAAAAAAGCTTCTCATTCAGAGCAGTCATCATATCTTTGAAAATTTCAGAATATCTTGTTTATTTTATTCAATGTCATTCTCTTTACCAACACAAATTTGTATGGTAGTCTGTATCACTATGGATAACAGTTCTTAAAAACTGTATTTAAGTGTGTTAAGTTAAATCACATATTAGAAAGCCTCTTGCCAGCTTGTTCATCTGTTTGAACTCCCATAACTCTGAGGAGAGGGCAGTGCTGTTTTCAGCATTTCTGTAGGCCTGATCTAAGTGATTTTTTCAATGGAGTTCTGGTAGAGTTCCTGTGAGTCAAAAAGGTTCTGCCATTGTCTGCTGAAACACAGTTTGTCGTGCAGGAATGCTGCTAACAAAGAAAGCCAGCTCATGACTCTCAAAGTCCCTTCTGTGGCAGTAAAAACCTAGAAAGTGGCATGGGAAGCAATTCTCTTCTGCAGAAGTTGGTTGGGGGAAAGAGCATTTCCTTTTATCTGTGCCTTAAAGGGCTGTGATGGGGTTCCGAACTGGAAAAGCAGAATAGAGCTGTGGGGTTTTTTAATGCTCACTAGCTGATATCAGCTTACCTTCACAGAGCTGCACCTGACATCGTTAGGATGATGTGCTGAACAGACAGGAAAAGAGATTATTGTTACTGTTTGTACTGGTTTTGTTAAAATTGCAGCTGTCCTTCCTTTAGGGGTATTTTTCTGCATGAAGGTGAACACCTTGTTTGGAGGAAAGGTAACTAATCCCCACAATGGCCCTTTACACTAATTTGGAAACAGCATTCACCTTTAAACACACAAATTCACATTTTTAAAAAATTTAAATTTAAGTAATTTCATTAATGCATTATTTACATAAGTTGGAATTGAATTAGAGGAAATCCTTTGTGTTGGACTGTGACTAAATGAAAACTGTATTTCTTGGTAAGTAAAAACGAGTAAAGATTTTCTTAAAGCTCAACAGATCTTTTAAAGGTCAGTCTCACTCCTACCCTGGCTCTGTGTTTGTAGTCTGGGCAGTTTTGTCTCCTGTGGGACTCTGGAAGGGTCTCAGGATGGGCTGCTTGAGGGTTGTCTCTTAGCTAGCAAAAAAAAAAGAAATAGATATAAATAATCCTGAGGCACAGAGCCTTGAGGTGTTGTCCCACCACCCTTCAGCTCAGAAACAATCAGGATCTTTGTGGTCCAGGATGATTTTTTCAGGCACTCTCTGAATTTGAACAAAACTGTAGGACAAGCTGGAGACCTGAAAGTCAGTTCAGTTAAAAAGGGAGAGGTACTAGTTTGAAAAGTTGGAGATAAGATGCCTGATGTGAGAGGAAAATACCATCATTTATCACTTTTACCATAGTGCAGCTCTTTCACAAGCCAAAAGTCCTGAAGGAGCCTAAAGAAGGTTCTGTTCACTGTAAAGTGTCTCTTCACTTTGTATGGCAAGTGATTTTATTGCAGGCTGCACATCTCAGCTACTGTTAGTTTTGTCCATGCAAGACTTTCTCCTCAGATATTTGAAATGATATTGTGTTACAGCTAAAAATATATGTTTTCTTTGGAAGCTCTAAATTTTGTGTCTGTCTGAATGGTATTGATTCAGGTCTTTAAAGAAAGGAAATTATGCCTTTGCTTTACAACTAAATTTGTCTAAGTGATCTATAAAATGACAGAAAGGCATTATGGCAGTTGTACTCAAAAAGCATGCAAGCAAAGATGGAAAGGTTTTTCTACTAAAAAAAACCCAAAATATCTCTTTAGTGGTCATGTGGGCAAATAAATACAGCAGTGCCACAGCTGAAATTTTTATGGGGAAGCATTTGGAGACTCCTGAAGCAGCTGAGGACATTTTGAATCATAAACTACAGGAAACTGAGGAGGGGAAGTATGGTCTAATGTGGTGTCCCCTAAGAGAGGTCAAATTTTGCTCTGTTTGTATGTGAGAAAGGGCAAGGGGCAGAGACGTTTACACAGATATTATTCTGAAGTTACCAGGAGGAGTTCATCAACCCCAGTGACAATAGAACTTCAGAGCAGCATGCTTTTTGGGGGGGTGTAGTAGAGATAATTCTTTTACAGGAGTTTTACCAAGTGATAAATTGTGATGGGGCTTATTCATAATAAGGTCTTTCAAACTGGGATATCTGGAGTGTTCTAAAAATCAAACTGACTTTCCATGTTATCAGATTTCCATTGTTTTGGCAGTCGTGAGCCTCACAGAAATTTTCTTTGGTGCAGAAACACACAGCATCTTTAAAGTTTATTTGTCTGTAAGCTTTGTAAAAGCTCAGTTATTTTTGACATTCACCTCAGTGGGAGCAAACTGTGTGAAGTGTTCCAGACTGACACAAATCTTCTCATTCTCTTTGCATTTGCATGGGAATGATGAGAAGGGAGAGTTTTCTTCAGTCTCATTTCCATGTAACACAATTTCAAAATCTGAAATCTTTGCTCATGCACTCATGAACAACATTCAGACATTTCAAATGCCTGTCTAGGTATCACCCTGTCTAGTCAAAACATGAATAATTATAGAGCACAGTTTTATCTGTGGCAGCTTGATTCAAAGGAGGTAAAGCTGCAAAGATTCATCAGAACTTGCTGTGTGTTCTCCTTCCTGTCCCTTTCTTCTACCGAGTGCTGCTTCAGATTGTCTTTTGTTTAGAAACAGCAGAATGCATTCTACAGGGACGGGGAAATCCTGGCAAATTTACACCTGCTCACTCAGGAAGGGTCCTGTGATCTTTTGGGTTGTCATCTCAGAGCAAGATTTTTCTGCCCTGGTGCTGCTGAGGGACTTTAGTGCCCATGGAAGCAGCAGCTGGAAGGTGCAGTGTGCTCTGCTGTGTGATTTTCTGCTTTTTGGGGGGTTCTCTCCTCATCCCACTGCTCTCTGGTCTGCCAGTGAGTTCAGCTGCATTGCCTGGACCCTGCACCATGCAGGGGAAGCTGCTGAGGGAGGGAAACAGGCACAGATGGATTTTTGTTGTGCTTGCTGATGCAAATCTTCATTAGTGGGGTTCAGCTGGTGGGATTCTCTGACCTGTGAACTTGCCCACACTTAGGAATAGAGATTTCAGGTGACACAGTGATCTCTGCTGGTTTGTTGGGAGCTGATGGAGACAGACATTACACTCCTTACAGAAATCTGAATGGGATTAGCCCTCGTTTCAAATACTTTGCATTTTGGGGCTGCACTGTCTCAAATCTGTGATTCTGTCACTGCCTGCTTAGACCTGCTTACAGTTTTGGGATATTTGGGTTTCTGATTTAAAACGTGGTGAAATGTCTTTACAGCTTCCCACTCACCATGAGAGCAGTGTGCTCAGGATGTGAATGGAAGGAATATCACAGTGCTGCTGAAAATAATAGCTCTGGAACTCACCTGTTCTGTGAATCTTTAGCTGCAGGATTTTTTTTGTGTAATAACAGTTTAATTTAGGATCCTGTAATCATCAGTAGGCAGGGCTGATGCTTCTGAGGTGTAAAATAGACATAGACATAGCACTGGTGTTAGTTATTGACAGATACAGAGTAAATGACACTCAAAGAACATTTTCTCCTAATTGGTAGCTAAATAACTGTTGGTATAAGCCCTTCCTAAAAGCCATTTCAAAATTGATTATGATGATTCTAAGTATTCTTGTTATTTTTACTTTAATTTTCTGACTGGTAATTTTGCTTGTGGTTCTGATGCTGCCATATGCATCTATTTCACAAAAAAAAAGAAATTTTAATTTGGGGAAGGTATTTCTGACTGAAATATGAGTCAAAGTGTGCGAGTCAGAAGTTAACAAACAATTATTATTTAAATTCATCACTGCTGAAGTAAAGCTGGTCAAGAAAATGTTTTTCCTCTGCAGCACTGGTTGACAATCTTCAGTGATTTCTTTTAATACTTTTTCTACAAAAGCATGGGGGAAGGTATCTGGGAAGTTCCCCCTTTGCCTCATTGAAGAGGGCAAAAACAGAGCATAAGGGGGAGTGAAACAAATTTCTGTTTTCTGTGGGAAAATAATGAAAGGTTTTGAATATGACAAAAAAAATTCCCATAACTAGTTCAGAGCAGAGACACTTTTTTCCTCTTCTTTTTCCTCAGTAAGAGCTCATTGACTGAGTTTATACTGAAGTTGTTAGATAAAATGGTAAATAATGGTCAGCATGAATAACTGAGTGATTTCTATGCAAGCCTGAATGCCACACAGCTCCCTCTCCAATAGCCACTTGCCTTGGGGTGGAAACAAAGTAATTTTTCAAACATTAAGTGCATTTCACATCGTTTTTTCAGTGGGATAACTGAAAAGTTCACTCTTTTCTCCTTGTGACCCAGCTGTGCTATTTCAAATGTCCTACTTAACTATAAAGTCTCGCTATCAGTCAAGTCTGACTTAACTCTGGTTTAGTTTTCACACTTGTTTATTTTGCTGTTTTCTCCCAGAAGGAATTGCACTCAATAATCTGCAGCTGATAGCAATTTCCTGACCAGTGAGTGGCTGGTGTCTTGGTGACTGTGGTATTGATGGTGCTTTCTTTTCTGTGAAATAATTGATCAGAATGGCTTAATTTCTGTGAATCTTTAGGACTAATCCCGTTGATGATAAATTTAGATTAAAGATGTAAAATAATTCTTCAAATAAAAAATATTTTATGCTTTTAGGAACAGTGTTTTTGCATGAAGTCCAGAAAAACCTTGTAGAACCTGTTCTAGGCAGTGCAGCAGCTTTCTTACAGCTCTAATCTTACGACAGCACTTTGGGTTTGAGTGGCTACAGCAATAAAAGGAGTAGGAAATTTAGAATATTATCCATAGAAGCTATTTCTGTGCCTCCTTCTGTCGCAGCATTTGTGCTCTGTGTGCAGGGATCTTTGCTGTGCTGGGAACACACACACTCCAGGAATGGTTGGTTACCTAGAACACCTCCGAGCACAGGTGCTTTGAGATCTGGTAGAAATTTGGACGCGAACGGGACAATTTGTGGTGCAAATGCTGCAGGCAAGGGCTTTTCTCATGCTGTTTCTCTGTTTGCCAGCTCTGAACGCCATCGCAGCTGATGTTATGTTCTGAAGTCGTACGTGTACTCAATGATGTTAAGCCAGCAAATATGAGAACAAGGAAATAGCACGAGAAAGCCCTTTGTCCTGTCTCTGGTTGCCGAAGAAATTTATCGCCTCATCTCCAGAGGGGTTTGGAAGTGACGATGAACTGTTCAAGCTGCCCTACTGAAAGGTATCAAGGGCAAGGATTTTTTTAAAAGGAAAAGACAAAGAAATTTTAGTACGTTGTGCTATAGTGTTCTATAACGTAGTTTTGCTAAGAAAAAAAAAAGTTATGTGACCCATCCTTCTTCACAGTTGGTGATTATGGTAAATTTATTTTGCTTGTAATCATCTTCTTGTCCCAGTTTTTTTTCCTTATTTATTTTAGTTGAAACAATTAGGAGTTTTGTTTCTATGAATATATTAAAAGGGAGCAATAAATTTTATTCATATATTAAAAAGAGAATGTAAAGTTCTTTATACTCCCTGCATTTAAAAGAAAAACAACTGAGTTGTTGTCACTTATAGCACCATTATACATGTTAAGAATTAAGTGTTATTTATATCTATCCATGATATTTTTAATGATGATATTGCTGCTATGGATCATAAATAGAAATGATCAAGTCACTGCTTTCTCATTTTCTAGGCACAATAGTAGAAGTGAAAAACTAGTACTTCCTGCTTTCTTATCCACAACATTTTGTAATAAATGGTCACCTTTTAAATAACTGGAAAGCATTCACATAAATTTTAAAAAGAAAATTTAATTTGCATTTTGGCTGCTGAAGTCTAGATAATGTCTTTTCAACAGGTGCCAAACATTTAACCTTTTGAAGTATTTTTATTTAAAAAGAATAAATCCAGTGGCTTGGTTTTCAGTGTAATAAAATAGGAAATAGTACACATCATTTTTTCACTGTTAGCCAGCACATGGGGGTAAATGGCCTACTGTTGTTTGGTTTTTTTTTCCCCAATTTTTCTTCTATAAAGTTGTTTCTTTTGGGTTTCTTTGATTGGTTGGCTTTTTTGTTTCTTGTTTCTTTCTATATTTTTTTTTATATTATCATTTCTTATTTAGCACATTTGAGTATCATAGCTTTGTTTGAAGGTTGGTTGCAAGTTCTTGTATATTGCCTCACATTTTAGGGAGTAATGCTTAATATGTATCATCTATAATATTAGAATTTCATATGCAATGCGAGATCTCTTAGGAAGCAAAGGAGTATAAAGAACCCTGTTTTCTGCACTTATATGAGGACATGTAATATTAGTTTGCTAGAATAAAATGAAATACAGACACTGCTTTTAACTGGGATGTATACAGTATATAGAACTTTCTTTTGAAGAAAGAGTTATTAATGATTCATGAATTAGACTACAACATGGAATTCTTACACATTACTGTATGTTTGATGTAAAGATATTTATAGGCTTGTACTTAATAATCACGTTGCCTCAGTTCTTGGACTGCAGAATGTCTACCATGACTGTTGCCTATAGTTTGCTCCACATTTGCTATCTGGCTCTTTAAAAAAAAGATTAAAATGTGTATTTGGCTATTTGATCTGTAAAATAAATTCTATTAATAATGAAGTACGTATTGTAATTCAGCATATTGTATTGCATAATTATAGCTATGACTGTTACAGAGAGTTTTTCATATCCGGTGATGGGATGGTTTTCTTGGGAAGAAGTTCATGTACCTGTCAGACAGTTTTGCTGTTCCTATTTTTTAGCAGCCTTGCAGCATTTATGCTCCAAACTAAAAACCCCCAGCAGTCCCAGTGGTCAGACCTGCAGTGACATTTATTGACATTTATTGCCTCAGTGCCACAGCTCATCCAGTCCAGGGTTCATTCCCAGCACAGGGAGGGATTTATCCCAGAGGTGCTGCCTGCTGCCCCACGGGCTGTTCCTGGAGGGGTTTCCTGGGTGGGTGAAGGGAAAATGCAGTCACGTTTGAGTAACAGCCCTTGGGCCTCGTTCCCAGGGCTTTGTCAGGCAGAATGGGTGATTGCACAGGCTTGGAGTTTCTGTTTGTCCTTTGGGTCTTTGGATTTCTCTCCATAGGAGAATTAGGTTGGATTTCCTTTTTTGAAAAAAACCCTATAAGCAAACTTAATGTTTGATGAAGAGAAGCACCAAATAATTTCAATGCTTGCACTGAAACTTTTTTTTTAATCAAGGGATACTGAGTGGAGATACTGAGTGTGATTTTGTCATCTCAAATGAACGTGCAGTTGTCCTCAGTATTTTTCTCTGGTGGTGACAAGGCACAGATAGACTGTAGCAGGTTATTTTGCTTTTAGGACTGCATACCCTCTAGAAGTGCCTACTTTCTTGCACTGAGTATGAAGAGAACCTTTGATAAGCACCTTTCTTGCACCAATGTGCCAGTTGTGTGCTTTCAGAAAAAATACACTTCATTTCGAGTTCCTTTGCTTTTAACTTAGCTGAAGCTCTAACTTTTTCCTGGTATTACACTGATCCAATCATTCCAGTCTACCAATAAATAATTCTAAAAGCATCTAGGATGATGTTAAAATTTCCCAAAGTTACGTAAATGGAATAAAAGGTACATGACGTGGTTTAATTACTGGTCCCAGTCAGTAATCTCCCTCCTCTGGTTCTCTCATGAGTCAGCCCAGCCAAATATGATAACCTCCCGAATGCACCAAGGAAAGCCAGAACCTTTTAAGTGACTCATTTTCATGTGTTTTGTCTGTTTCAATTTTTGTTCTCTTACATCTAAGTATCACATTTTTTAAAAGTTGTTTTTTCATAGACTGGTATAAAACTTGTTCAGAGCTCATTTCCTCCTGATGGTTGAATGAAAGCCTAATGTTTGTTGACCAAATATGTGAGTGCTGGTATCAATTTCTGTACTTTTCTGTGATGAAGGCCAGTCCAAAATTTCTGTTATTTTTGTTTTAAATAGTATTAGTATCCTGAGTCAAAGCTAGATAAGTGTGTTTCAAAACCAACTCTGTTTTTCAAATGTTTTCACCTACAGAAATATTTTTTTTCTGACTGCTTAGATGTCAGAGTGAATTATGAGCAAAAGTCACTGAGCTGACCAAATATCACTTTCAAACTTGACAACTCATTATACTTTCCTTGGAATATCAATATATTTATCATACTTCAGACTGCAATTATCACAGTCACCTCAGCACAAACTCCTCAAGAAATCCCCCTTTTCTCTGCTGCTCATTTCCCCGTCCCCAGAGCACCCAGGCCGTGTCCGTAGGGAAAACCCCAGAGCTTTGGGTCCGTTCTGGTGCAATGTGGGGCTGAACAAACAGAAAACTTCTTTATTTATTTATTGCAGTTTTGGGTGTAGGTGATCCCTCCAGCACAGCACCTAGGGCTGTCTCTCAGAGGAGCTGCTTGCACCCAGGGCTGTGCTGCCAATTATTACGGAATTCTTCTGGATTTGTTGTCTACCAAAGCTCCCTCCCAGCCCACCTCAACCACCCCTGAGAGCAGGGAGGCACTGCAGGGACTTTGGGGTTTAAATCCTCCTGAGCTCAGTTGACTGGGGGACTTCTGAAGGGCACTAGGGGGCTGTCAGGAACAAAGCTGGTTTGTCATGTAAATAGAATTCTATTTTTAACATAAACTGTAATGCTGCAGGGTTTTTTTTTGTTACATTTTTCCGGTGATTTCCCATTTTACCATAAAACGTATATTTATGGTGTATCCTGGTTTTACGTATTATTTGTAAGATCTTTTTAACAAATTATTTGAATATATATTTTTGCTTTCATATTGAATTACTGAGCACTGTTTCTTTTATGTCTTATTTATCTATTTCTAAAATAAATTTGGTTTGACGATTATATCTGTGTACCTGTGTAAAAACAGAAGCCCTGTTTTGAAATCCACCTCTGCTCTGTTGGCTTCATGCAGACACAGCACCGAGCCTCTGCAGAGACTGGTATTTGTCACAGTTTAGGAGCTCTGATTATTAAATAACTTCACCACATGTAAGCTTTTCAAGAAGTAGTAAGAAACATGTCTCTTTGAGAACTTCATACTCTTTAGCACCTCATTTCTTTTGTCTACATTTTTTTTCAGCGCAATCTAAGCAGGAATTCCAGGAGTTGCACAACTCCCAGTGTTTCTGCTCTCGTGTGTTTGTCTCTGTATGTGTTTTGTTTGCAGGAATGCAGAAATTGCTGTATGTAAGAGCACACAGGGAGCACGGGGGTGTCTGTAGACATTTATCACACATTCAATTAGCAAAGGTTACAGGCAGTAAATATTGCACAAACTGCAGCTGCAGAGATCTGCCCGTCCCAATATCTCTTGCTGTGAAAGATAGCCAGGCTCTAAGGATTTCAATCTGCCACATTATTTGATTTTTGGGAAGATTTGTCTTCCCTTCTGAGAATGTCCTGGGTTCTCAATATGTGAGAAAATGCCTCTTGGTGATTTGGAGGTTAGGATACAAATATGAAAAGGGCAGTTCTGAGTTTCAGTGCTATGATTCTTTCACTAGGTTATTTTACTCATTCCAGTACTGTCTCTCAGCATTATAAAATACAATTTTTTCCTCTAAATAGATTCATATTCTGAAATTTTACCACTGAAAATGCAGCAAAATGACTTTTTTGTATTTTCTCCAAATTGTGAGCTTCTGCTTATTTCATAAATAGACATATGTAAATCAAATCCAGTTATTTATGTGCATAGAGAGGGATGTTAAGTGTGATATCAAGATTTTTTTAAGGGTATTATTGACTTTTTGCTATCTTTTGAATAAGTTTTGTTCATTGGTGTTCATTTCTAAGGAAGGTGTTCATTCAAGCTGAAATCCCTTATTTCCAATAAAAGCTGAATGATGCTATCAGAGGCAGGAGGTTTGATTTCTCATTGCTGGATTCCAGCTAAGAATTTTGAGCTGAATTTTGGTCTGTTGTTCTCAGCATTGTTTCCATCCTTTTTAAGAGAAGTTCCGTGGCTGTTGGGTGGATGAAGTGCCCTTTGCTCCTGTTCTCTGTTTCCTCCTGGGCTGCGATCTGAAAGTCTCCAATCATAGGTTTTCCCACACAAAAATTCTGTTCTTAGGTCTGGATATAAATCATCTTTGTGCTGATTGTTTTCCCCTCCCTCTCTTGTATGAAAAAGAAACCAAGAGGGGACAAATTCTGCTCTACTCCAGACACTTGGGAACGAGTGCTTCAGGCAAAAAAGGGTGACTGGAATTTGGAAACTCCTTGCCTTTGAATGTTTAGGGCATTTGAGTAATTAGAAATTGCTTAAAATTTTGTGGTTGTCTGACAACCAAACGTGGCAGTGTCTGCACAGACAAGGTCAGGACCTTGTTGCAGGAGTCAGGAGGAGTTGGGATAGAAAAGGATGAGGGGAAAGGAGAAACCAACTCAGAATCCCAAGTGCCACATCAGAGATCTTTGCAGATGCAATTTTAAGTCACATTTGAGTCGCATTTAAGTAATGTATTTAATTAATTGCATTAGTGTTGATCCATTATGGATAAAAGCAGCAGAATTCTGCTGATAACTCTGAATGTATCTGAACTCGTGGATGTGTGCTCATGTCTGGGTTAAAATGTGCTCAGATCAGTTTTTTTGGGATTGGAAGGTAAGGTGTCTTTATTGTACTGTTGACTGATTTTTGTAGATTGCTAAAAATTGGTTTCCTCTCTTTGAAAAAATTGTGCTTGGAGCTGGAAGTGAAGAAGGAAAGTAACAGACTTGGAAAAATATATGGTACAGTTTTCTTTGCTGTTTAACTGGAAGAAACTATTATAATTGCTAACAATGGTACAAAAAGATGGATTTTTTTTATTTTTAAACTTATTTGATGTAAAATTACAGTTTTTGTATAACAATAAACTGTCTTCTAGCTTTGTTGCATTTTATTTCTTGAATTAAAATAAATATAAAATAAATTCAAAAGCAAGTGCTTTTGCTTGCCTGTACCCAGTTATTATTACCTAAACTCACAGGTAGGGATATTTTAAATTATATATTGTGAAAGCTGAAGTATTTTCTACCTTCTGTCTCCTTGTTTCCTAAGTCTCTGTTTTTGGAGGTGTTTAACATGAAACTATCTGCAGCCAGCACACCAAGGAATCAAACTGAAGGTGGAAAAGGGCTTTTCTGTTTAAATAAGTCTATTTGTAAACAAAACTTCAAGAGGAGAGGCAAACATTGGATTATGTTCTCAAGCTTAGCAGAGGGGAAGCAGCAACTTCTCCAGCCTGCTGAGATTTTGATTGCTATTGATTTCAAAGTTAGAAGCCCAAACAACTGCAATTTATCCCAGAAGTGTTTCTCCCAACTCGTGCTGAAGCTGGAGCTTGGTGAGAGCCCAGGCTGAGAGCTCTGCTCGTGGAAAGGTGTGGGGGACGTTGGCATCAGCAGAGGGGTCACCACTGCTCACACTCTGTGCTGAGCCACCTCAATCTGGAATATTTCCTATATCTCAGTGGGGACAAGGGTTTTACCAAAAATCCTGCAGGAAAATCTTTTTTTTTTTTCCTTTGGATAGCAGTAAGCTACTCTGTCCAAATACGGATCTCTAATACTTTTCAAGTGTCTATTAGACACATTGAATGCTTACCTTTTTAATTCTTATTTTATGTATTCTGCAAACTTATACATGCATAAAGATATATATACAAACAAAAAGGTAATTTTCTAGAATTTTTCTTGTTTCCTTTATAAGCCAGCGTACAAAAACATTTCCTGCTGTTTAGTAGCATGAGGCTGAATGGATTTTTCAACAGCCTGAAGTAGATTTTTAATCTAGCAAAATGACATTGTGACTAATTTAAAAAAAAAAACATGGATAAACAGATTGGTGTTTGCTTACACATGGGGGAATCATCAAACCTACTGATTTGGCAAACAAGAGGCTGGAGGATTTGATGAATGCATTTTAACTTAAACTTATACAGCCAAAGTTGTAAATCAGTCCCTGCTACATGATCTTCACTGATTCATTCCTTTTCTTCATCAGGTTTATTGTAAGCCCACGTCTGTTCATGATCACTTTGACCAAATTTTAACCCAAGTTACTTCATTTCCTGTCCATCAAGTATTATCTTTGTTCTTCCATGTTGGAAAATAATACATTTATTGCCTAACACTGTGAGATTCTTGTTCTCTTCTCTTTAATGGATGGTTTAAGATTTTCTCATTGCTATGTTTTCCTATTTTTATATTAATATATTGAAACTTTGGTGGGGGGGGGGGTTTAAGAATCCAGACATTTGTAAAATCTTGCAAATCTTGGTGTTGTGTCAATTTGACATCTGACAACGGGAATGTGTTAATAACCAAAGTAATTAGTAGCACACGTATAAACATTGGGCAATATATTCAAATTATTTAGGATATGTTGGTAGATCGTACAATATAGATCTATTTCTTACATCAGAATTCTTAAAGATCATAGAATGAAAGAAAAATTCAGGTTCCAAGGGATCTGTGAAAGTCACCTACTCCATCATGGGGCTCAAACCAGTTTTTTTCTGATCATTTTTCTCTGGGTCTTGTTCAGTTGACTTCTAATATTTTAGTATCCTCAAGAATATAGAGGTGTGTTTGAGTGAAATCAGAATCTTAATTGTCTTTATGAATCCACTATCCAAATGCATAAATATCCAATGAATTTAAATGATTTATAGCTGTAAATAGTTTAAATACATCGATTTGTGTACATTTTTGGGGGAACTCCCAAGTACGCTGCTTGCTGCTCACTCGTATGGCTCATCAACTTTTGCATTCATCTTTATTTTATAAATATGTTGTGAGTTTTTATTTGAATTTCCTCTAGCTGTAGTGAAAGCCCTGAGAAGTTGACACAATCTTGATTGTTTTACTCACAACGAGCTCATCAAACCTCTTCAGAAACTTATCTGGAAGGCTGGATATTAAAAGCAGCAGGAATAATTCTGTCAGGAACAATTAAACCAGGAAAATGTAATTGAAGGCAAAAAAGGCTTTTGATGCTTCCTGTACACAAGATACACAATTATCTGCTTTCAGCTCCCAAGCATGATTTATTAGTTACAGTAGTTTGGCTTTGAAACACTGAGCATGGCTCAGGCAGCGTGTGCTCAGTTGTGTGAGGGCTCCAACATCTGTCCTGACAATCCTCTTACAGCCTGGCTTTGAGGAATTAGGGAATGGCAACACGAGTTCTGAAATGGATATCAAACAGCCAGGGTTGGGAGAGGGGGGCTGGAGGAGGATATTCCATTATTTCATTGCCCCTCTTTAACACAATAACTCCTTGAACTGTTTGTTTTTATTATTCCAGATGGGAACAAGATGCATTTAAATGAATGGAATGAAATAGAACAAATCAAATGCTTGGCTGTTGTTCAAGAGCTGCTAAGGCTGAGCTTTATTAAATTCACATGAGGATACGATAACTGTGGAATTTCACACAATGAACTGCACTAATCTTACTCATGAAGAACATAATTTTTCTTGAGATAAATGAGAGAATCTGAAATTTTGTCATGAAAAAAAACAAAGCCCCTTTAGAGCTTTATTTTCTGCGGGCATTCACTGCTTGAGTGAAATCTGTCCATGTCCCACAAACAGCATCTTCACGCACAATCCATTTTTGCACATCAAAACTTTCAAGGGTTTGTTCTTTCTCCATGGCAAAGTGGGGAATATTTCAAAGTAAGCTACTGTTTTCTGTGTTAAAATTCTTCCCTGTGTCATCTACAGTCCCGTTAGGAATAAGCATATTTATGTTTTAAAGGGGGAAAAAGTGTGAAAATATCTTAGATGCGTTTAATTTATATTGAAATAAGAAAAATTTAAAGCAGAGCAAACCAAATATTTTTAATGATTATTTGCAGGATATAATTCACATTGATGCCTCTTCTTTTTTTGTGACTGTAGATTGTTTTTATGCCTCTGCAGTAGAATGGCTGTTTATAACTCAATATTTTTCAGACATTTCCTGTTACTTAATGAAAGTAACATTCCTTTTTATATGTTTTTTTTTGTTATTTCTTTTTATTGAAACTAAAATTACTGTTCAAAATGTCTGAAGAAATAATGTTACTTTTCCCCCCTCAAAACTAGACAAGTATAATTCTTGACAATACTCACAAGATATGTTTTGTTACGTTTCCCATTTAATATAGTATAAAACTGCATTCATAAACTATTTCCCTGTATCTAAAATGTTAAAAAGAAAAAGAAAATGCTAAAACTCAGGGTTAAATGACTGAGCTCCCAAATCTATTGAGGACCTTTTTTGAACCAAAAAAAAAAAAAAAAAGGATTCTAAATACTATGGGAAATTTTTATAGGAACTGATGAATCATTACCTTCCAAAACCTCACGTTTGGTTGGGTAATGCCAAACATGACAATTTTTGTGGGGCTGAATAACTTTGTTCAGTACTGTCTCATTGAAAATGAGTGAGGGACACAACCTGTGTGCAGCACGAACTGCAGGAATTCATCCCAGCCACAAATGCAGAACTCACCGAACGCTCCCTGCACTTAGTCCTGAAGACAACAGTCCAACAAAAAAGATAATGGCCGGACAAAGCCTGAGGTGTCAGAACAGACAGAGAACCTTCTCTCCTTGTGAGATCAGCCCAAATAAAAGCTCAGATTTAATCAGAACTGGTTTGTCTCTCCCTATGTCAATCAAACCCTTTATATTGATAATCCGAGGAGAACAGGGCTGAGAACACAAAGTCGACTTTTGTATTATTAAGATGAAAAGATTCTGCTGGGGTTTGATAACACTGGAGATGCAGAGGCTGTTACGGAAACATAATGAATATCAGATATATCTGCGAAAAGGACTTTTTATCAAGATAAAATCCTGATGAAAAATGCCACTTATTCTTTATTTTCCACCAGACAGGTTTAAAGGCTGCAAGTCAAGAATGTAGATCTGTGTTTAATGGAGGTTTTTAGTTTGGAACACTCTGTGCTGAAATATGAACCTTGAATTCAGTTTCCTCTCGTCTGATCTAAAAAAAATAAATTAAAAAATACTGATTTCTTTCATATTCAAACACAGAATACTCTATTAATAAATTAGAATTTGCCAGTAGGTGTCACAACCTTATGGGTAAATCCGTATAAGTTGTCATTCCAAATGAATTCTGTAGCATTTGAACTCATTTCAGTGGAACTAATTTTGTTTGTTGTTGTTTGTTTTTTTTAATTATTTCTGGAAGGGGAAGTGTCTGACTAGTCACTTTTAATTTGTACGTCTCAGAAGGACTGGGTTCCATGAAAGACAAAATCAGATTTGCTACAATGAAGCGAAAGTTGGCATCTGCTAATTTTATATGATGGGTCAATGACTGGTTTTTGTTTGTTTGTTTTTTAAGACAGGATAGGGTTGTTAGTCTGATCTTCATTTTTTAATTGTTTTCTGTTTAGGGTGTTATTTAGGAAGGAGAATGAGGAGCTGAAACAGGATGTTCCACCTCTGATAAAAAAAATTGTTGTGTGAATTCTCAAGTGAATGTATCGTAATCTTTCACAGGGATTGTGGAAGATTAGCTTACACTCTTTGTGTTCCAGGACTTGTGAGTGGTTGTAAGCTTTGTATGGATTTTCTTTTTTGTAATTGTTTTTCCTTTAGCCATCCTGTGGCCTGAGATTGGAAGAAAAAGATAAAAGGTCAGAAAGGCTTAATAGCAATTTTGTTTTTGAAAGGGAGAGGCTGGTTGATCCAGCTTAAATCTTTACAGCTGGATCAACCAATAACTGTTGAACTAGAGAGAAAAATGACAACTTCAAAACCTCATGGGTCAGCACAGCTCCAGCTGTAACCTGGAGAGTGAGAAGGAAAGTTGGATCTGTAGAACATATGGCCATAATATTTTGAGAGGATATCCAAAACGAGATAGGTGGGAATGGAAACCCCCTTCCTTACTATGCAAACAACAAAGAAAATCAAAGAAAACTGAGTTTTGTCACCTTGCTTCCCGCTGTGTGGTTAAGGGTGATTGGGGTTTTCTTAATGAGGACAGAACTGCACTGGCTGTACCCCAATCTTTATGAATTTTTTTGTCCTTTACAGATCTTTATGGATCTTTATTTTTTTCATTTATGGAGCCATATGCAGGTGTCAGTGTGATCTCACCAGAGCAAAGATCGGACCCAATCCCTGTCTCACAACAGCGTTTTGTGAGTGTTTTAGTAGAAGTGCTGGCAAGTGCTGAGGTGATGTTTTACCTGTTACTGTCTCTGGGTTCCTTTTATTGTCTTTGGCACATTTGGAGCAGAACGGCTGAGGGGGATCAGGGAAGGGATTGAGCCAGGCCTGGAAATCTCCTGCTGGAGCTCTGCAGCCTGGGGAGGGAGGAAAGCAGAGCACGCACTTGGGATTCTGTAATCCTGGACATGGAACACAGACATTCAGAGTGATTTCTTCCAAGTGATAATAGTTTCCATTTTGAATGACTGTAAAGGTAACAGAAATATTTTTTTTTAATGAAAGACTTAGGTTGGAATTCATTTCTCCTGTAGGAGGTGAAGGCAGAGAGCCACCCAGAGAGAATCACTGCTGTAGCTGTCTCAGACTCTCACAAGCTGCAGTGAGTCACTCACTCTCTTTCCTCTGGCTCCTGTGGGAGGTAGCTATGTGAACACTTGGCTTTTAGATAGCTAAGGCTGAGTAAGATGGTTTCTGAAACCTAATACAAAAATGATTGTAAGAACTGGGCTCACAGAGCTGAGAACATTTTGAAGTCGTGACCTTCAGTCCTGTAGGCAGATTGCTCTCGGTTAGAAAGAGCTGAGGCAATTAAAAGATAGATAACAGAGAGAAGAGTTTTCAAAGTAAGCCAAAGTATTGTACTCAGATATTTTCACTCCCATTGGCTCTAATGTTAGGGTGCTTGTTCCATCTATGTTGTTCAAAGTTGTTTGAAATATTAGCAAATTTTCCTGTGTAAAGAGAGATTAAATCCTCTGATACATTTCCCCTTATTTCTTTAGAATAAACATTGATGTGCTGTGTTATAATGCCAATAATTCTTACTATTTCTCCCTCATTACCTCCTTTTTGTGTATGTGTTTTCACCAGTTTGATTCACCTGCTTCACTCTTTGCTGACAGACCCAGGTGCATTCATTCTGCTTGTTTATTTGGTGTACCAGTTATAAGCAGTGTGAGCACAAGGAGGAAAGGAGCAGGGGTTTTGGAGGGATCTAGTGAGGATCATGTGCCTCAGACAGACTGCAGAGGATCCTGGCTCATCCCAGCAGACTGAAAAACCACGAATCAGGAGAAAGTGAGAAATGTCTTCAGGCAGTGCATGGTATGAGCATTTCCTTTTTTTGCAAAGTTCACCGGTGCCAGCAGGAGTGGTTTTGTTTCCTGTGACAGCATCCAACCCTTGGGGGAAGTGTCACCCCCTGGTGCTGTGCTGGCACCGTGGCAGTGACAGCGGGGACTGTCAGGGACCCCTGGGGCAGCACATCCTCACCAGATAAAATTCACCTCATGGGACAGCAGGCAGAGCCAGAGGCTGTGCCCCTGCTCTCTGATCCATCCCTTGCAGCAAAACATTCTGGGACAAGCAGAGAACCGCTTTCAGAAAACACTTGATATTTGGCCATATAAGTACTGCTGCAAAGCCTAAATTGAGTTAATGCTTTTAAAGGCTTCCTGATTCTGTTGGATTCAGACAGCAGGGCTGCTTTTGGAAAAACTAGATTAAGAATGGTAATTTGTCAGGATAACAATTCTGAGATGGAAAATGTTAATGTTATAAATGTGAAATATTGCATTCAGTTGCCTATTTCTTCTTCCCTGAAACTTTTGGAAGACTGAGCAGCACAGCTGCATCTTTATGCACAAGTGTAGGAGCAGAAGTTGAATATAGGGTGATGGGAAGTGGGCACTTTGAGGAGGAGGATTTTATCCAAATTAAATTTAGAAGCTCCTAAAATGTCACAGAAATATTTGAAGCAAAAGAAACTTGTTTCTTTGCAGGACTTTTGCTGAAGTCCAGGAATTGGTCTTTACTGTAGCTGGAAACAAGCATCCCAACTGTCATCAACTGCTGTGTGATATTAATTAACAAATTTATTGTGATGACCAGAACTGTCAGAGCCTAACTCGACACTTGGACGACATTTTCAGCATAAGTACCGCTCCTGTCTTGTCAGGGTTTGTGTTTCAGGGTGGTGACACAAAGCTGCTCTTATTCTGTGATAAGGATTTCAGACTGGAGAGGTTTCAAACCTGAATCTCCCTGAATAGTCCTGATACTCACAGGCAAGTTTGGAGGAGTAGAGAAAATCCAATCTCAATGCAAACCATATTTTAATCTGGTTTCTATTAAGATAATTTGACAAAAAAAATTACTTTTGATGTCTGCATGTTAGTAAACCATAAAAAAAGAGTTTCTATTATTATTTCTTTTTTGGGTGATTTCAAAGCTTCATCTTAAAGCTATTTTAAAGGAAAACCGAAGTTGCAGTTATTATCTGATGCTTCATCTAGTTTGCTTTCTTCTAGTTTGGAGAAATAGCATGCTGTTACTGTAGGAAAAAAAGAGCAAGATAAAAGTATAATGGAGAAGTAGAATGATTTTCTATAAAGACCTCTCTGCAATACTGTACATCGTATTGCATTTTATTTATTCACAGCTTTGCACTCAAAGAAAACTACCAAGAGATGAAACCTCAAGAGGAAAAGCCCTATGAAATGAGAACAAACAATATCAGAGCATAAGGTGTCCTGCTAACCTTTAAAAATGCAATTCAGTCCCACACAATTTTCCTCAATCAGAAGCAAATCTGCAGCTCTTTAGCAGCAAACCAATCAGTTGGGTTCTCACTCACTTTGATGTGCGAGTTGAAATTTAATACAAAAAAGAAAAGACCTTTTGGGAAATCACATTAATGGAGGTTCATTTTCATTATGTCCAGTTTTCTTTCATTATTGCATACTTGTGGGGATAGGTCTATTCCCCGGAGTGCCCTTCTCTAGATTATTGTGGTGTGTGTGTGTGTGTGTGCTGCTTCCCATGCCTTGAAATCACAGTGATATTCTGCTGCTGCCTCCTCCCATCTCATCTTGCTGTATTAATTTTAGCTGTGAAGTTCCATAGGTTAAAATTTTAGAATTGTTTGTCCCTCACTGCGCTTCAACACGTTTTATTTTTCTGTTCAGTGGCAAAAGGTTGCTGTTTCTTTCTAGGATAGGATTCATTTGGAGCTTTATATGCAACCAAGGATCTTCGCATGATCTCAAGTGCTGAACAACAACCAAAAAGTGAAGTATTTTAGTAAATTGCTGGAGTTAATGACCCTTATGATGATCGAGGGTCATTATCTGCTTTTAGCTCACTCTATTACCTACTCCTAGTGACTCAAAGCGCTGGAACTTGATTATCACAGTGAATGAGTGCTCCTGTTCTGCAGTGGAATCAGAGGCAGCTGCACTTGCTCAGGAGTTGAAGCTGCTGAGTGCCACTGGGAGAGCATGAGGTCATTCTGTTCTTCAGAAATTCTCACTTCTGCTCACGCCTAAGCTGAGCTTTTCAAACTGCCCAGGCAAACTCTGCTGTCTGCTGGAACCAGCCACTGACTTCTGGGGAAGCACAGCAAGGTCAATGCACCGAGCTCTACAAAACCCCATTTATGTGGTTTTTGTTCCAGGTTATCATTAAGAAGGCAGCCAGTCTGAAGCAGGGAGTTTAACTGTGAAAGCATGTGTCACTGGAACTGCTGGAGTTACAGATAACTCCATTACTGTCACTCTTTTATCTGATGCCATATTGATTTATTTTCACATTACTTAATTTTTCAGTGTTCTGTACAGGTTAAAGATCCATCTTTTCAGCCACATGCCAAACTGGTATGGGCTGCACTGAGAGTTATACCTTTCATGGCATTATATCAGATCAGGTAATTCAGTGTGGCTGTATAATGAAGCGTTACATTAAGCTAAACCGAGCATTATGTCAAATTAAACTGTGATTTCATTCCCAAGTTTGAAGCAGAAGTTACTTTGGGTTTGAGTAATCAGAGAGATGTGTGTGTACGCACGTTTATTTCTCTAGCTGTCTACAGATGTCTACAGAAGAAAAACTGTTTAAATATTCAGGGCTGATGAAGGCCTGGGTTTAGAGCTATTTAAATCAAGCACATTCTCCTTGCTGATCCACTGCCATTCACATCTGTTCACTGGGGTTCTTGCACCAGGTTGAGCCAGGCCTGGATGAATCTGAGTTGAAACAAGCCCACCCTGGTTGGTAGGACAGTGTGAGGTGTAATGGATCGGTTACCTTGTTAATTGGAGAGAGAAGGAATTGTCAGCTCAGAATGATCTGAACCCTCCTTTCAGGAGAGGGAGATTCCTGTGAAGCAGTGGAGGGGAATTCTTCCATTTCAGCACTAGGAGTTAGAATGTACAGATCTTTGATGACGTGATTAATGTGTGGCTGAAGTGTACTGGCCATCCTCACCAGTCATCCCGAAAAACGGCAGATGGGAACCAATGGATATTTTGTGGGAAATCTTCAATTTAGATGAAATGAAATGTTGTTCAAGCAAACAGAAAGAACAAGGACTGACCCAAGACAGTGTGTGTTATATATACTGGAAAAATGTGAAGTCAAGATTTAGATTGTGTGGATTAGGAGAGAGTTGTGATATGATAATTCTTGATCTGTATTTGAAGTAAACTCCTGGGTTGCCTTCTGGAAGAAGTTGCTTCATAGAAACCTGTACTGACCAGTTCTGTTTATCTGCAATTTTGTAGATAAATAGCAAACAACATTCACTTGTAGCACAATTTGTTGAGTGTCATCCCAAAATTCACTAGAAAAAAAAGAATATTTTTAAATTTTTTTATTGAGGAAGTTAAGCAGCCTATTCGCAGTAGAACCTAATGACAATTTGTTTGGAATCCCTATAACCAGATTAACGCAGTCAGAGATTTTCATATTTCAGAGGACATAGGAACTCACCATTTGAAAATCATCTACATTATTTTGACTACATCTAGAACAAAATATGAAGCTTTATCTCTATTAGCTATATTCCCATAACAAGGACACAGCAAGCTTTTTGAAAAACAAATCAGAGTAATTACTTTTGTGAATTATTGACCACTTGTTCCACATATTAGGGACTATTAACCTTGCTATCCATTATTTAAAGGAACTATATCACCTCACAAAGCTGAGTATTCTTAGGTGGCCAGCAAAAAGGATTTTATTAAGTCGAAACAATTTTCTTTAATTATCCTTCAACAATTCACAGTGTAAGAACAATTGCCCTTTTAGCAAAAATGAATCTAATGAACCCCTCCAGAGAACTCAGAGGTTGTGCTGTATAGGAATCTCTGTGTGTGTTGGTATTAAGCAGTGGAGGATTTTCACTGCAGATGGAGCACATTAATTAGAGGGGAACCAGGAACAGAACCCAGGAAGGATCTGGGACAGGGTGAGGGATGTCCTGACTCACCCTAAAAAGAAGGTGCTGAGCTGGGCAGTGTCAATGATGCTGCATTAGAAGGATTTCACTGAGGATCTCTGTTTTGGTCTGACTTGGGAGAAGAAATGCAAACTGGAGAATGGACAAGATATCCTTGTGCAGGATGTTTCCTGGTGCAGACATTCAAAACAGACTTTATCTCCCTGGGAAGAAAAGTTTCTAAGTTATTTGTTATATAATGGCATTCTGCACCAGGCAGAGGCAGCTGGAGCCTCTTTGGTGAGCAGAGTGAGGAAAAAAAACTCCTTGTGACTAGGAAAGTAAAGATGAGTTTTAATTTAAAGTTTTGAAGAAACTATCAGAAATTCTATTAAAAAAAAAAAAGGACAGAATTTTGAGATCTCATAATCATAAATCACACTGAAATGCAACTGAATATTTGAAATAAAAAATTCCCCCATACGTTTTTAGGTTTAGTATTTTTTGAGTTATCATTTAGAATGAAATAGCAACAAAGAAAGGACAGACTCTGAATCTGTTTGCCTTCCTGTTCTCTAAAGATTTCATACTCTTACAGATAATAGAAATGCCTGTGAAGCAGCAACATGGCCACTCGACTCTGAAAGATGCCAGATAAAAGTCTAATTCTTCATTCAGAGGAGTCCATCACTTTCATTTCCAGTCTCACTTGCCCTTATTGTCAGATAGTGTCTGTCATATTTTCATAATTAAGATAAATCTATAAGGTTCACTCTCCCTGAGTGATGCTCTCCAAGTTCTGGTTCTCTCTACCTGCTTATAAAATAAAGATGATGAATAGATTCCATCCATGTATTTATAAGATGTACACTGTGGCAACTGGATAGATTTATCTTTGTTTTTATTTCATGAGCTTTATCCTCTCCTGTTCTGGTAGCATGAGTAGCATCTGTATAATTCAGTTTGAGATTTTAAAAGTCTTGGAAAACTGTAGCCGTAGCCAGAATTAAAAACCTTAATTAAAAATAGGGGTATAATAGGTATAATTTTTTGTGTATTTATATACAAAGAGTCACACAAAATTAAGAATCCCAGAGAGCTCTTTTAAAGTCTCATCTCGGTGATGTCACACTAATTTCTGAGAGCTCACTCTCAGATGCTAAAGCATGAAGAAAGCTGGTTGTGACCCTTTAGCCAGAATTAGTATTATTATTATTTCTATGACTTATTATTATTATATTAGTATTATTATGATTTCCTGGGATACGGGATAGCCCAGAAAATGTTGCATTTTGACACCAAACAAACTCTGCTTCCTTTACCTCTCCTCATCCCCAGCCTTTCACCCAGCTCTGTTCCTGAAGCAGGGCCAAACTCTCATATTTTGGGCAAAGTGAAAAACCCTTGGAATTCTGGCAGATATCCTAAAGAGCTGAACTTGCCTGTCTGTTATATTCTTTATTCACATAGGTAAGGAGTTTTGTGTTATTCCGTATCTTAAAATATGCTTAAATTTGAAAAAAATAACTGAAAAAACAGCACCATTTTTGCATAGCATTTAACAGGCTCCAGCATCACAGCCATTTCTAAAGACAGATGAAAAATCAAATCTGATCTGCTTGTACAATGGCCACTGCGAGTTCCTTTCACTGCTTTCAGCAGAACATGGGGAGTGCATGATTGGAATGATGGCCCAAAAATCAATATATTCAAAGATATTGACACTCTGTATTATGCTGTAAATTTGCTTTCCTGTTACCACTGCCTATTGCCACTGCTTAGACAATGAATGGAGCTCAATTCACAACAGGAAGAAGATTCAAAATGTTCTTCTGGTGCTGTTTGTTCCAAAGCAGGAGTCAGAACCCCCCTGCAAACTTTCTGCATGGCCAGAAATGAAGGCTGTGCGCTGTGGTTTCATACTTTAGAGGTGGCAAACACACCTTGCAATTGATTTAACTTGGATGCATAAAGAAATGGGAATGACACAGCTTTTGTTTATAGAAATAAAGCACAATTTCAGTCAAACGTGTAGGGTATTATGTTGCTCATACAGATTAAGTTTTCTTACCTGTAAGCACTGACATAACCAGACTGACATATAGACTGTAGCATGGCACAATTATATGTATTTCTACTACTGTTTAGAACAGTAGAACTACATTCTAAATTTAATTTAAGTGCAGAATTTCTCCCTCAGCACAACTCCACTGCCTCAATCTCTCTCAGACTATTTAATACTTTCTTCTTGTCAGAAGAATTTCCTCAAGAACACAATGCTTCAGAACAGTCTACGTTTAAAACTTCCTTTAAATGCAAAGACAAAAAAAATAAAATTAAGTTTTCTTGTATTTTCCCAATAATGCATTACAGAAATCACCTTGGCTTGCCCTGCATTCCTTCCTCAGGCTAAGTTCCCATGGAAGTGTGACTTTGATGGAAGTCATGAATAAAGAGTGCTGAGCAGGACCCATTGTGATTAGACACGTATTTTGAAAAAGCTTTAGGAATGATAAACTGCACAGTTGCAGTGTTGCTATTTTATTTTATATTTAAGAAAGACTGATGGCATTGGGGATCTTCTGAAAGAGTAAAATGGATAATAAGAAGTATGTTCTTTCAGTTTCCATGAAGGCACTTTGTTGTCAACGTCTGTCATGCTCCAAAAAGTGCAAAATATTTTGTTAGAAACTAAATGAAAACTTCTACAAGGAGCAGCTTTTTTGTCAGTGTAATGTAAGATGAATTCTTCTGAGAGTTCACAGGATATACAGGGAAGGTTTAAAGATTAAAAAGCCAGCAATATTACAAACAAGTGAAAAGTCAGAGGGGCCCGTCACACACTCCCAGACATTGAATAATTCAGTGCTTCGCTGCATGTGTCACCCGCAGAGCTCAAATACTTGAGCAAAGTGCACAATCATGGCTTGCTGAACCACAGTAATAGCCCCAATCGTGGAAGGCCAATATTAATAATAATTAACTCAGAGCTCAGGGCTCTTGAGAAGAGTTCAGCTGCAGGAGGAAGAACAAGCTCTGTGGTTGGTGCTCACTCAGCGGTGCAGCCTGAGCTGGGCATCCTGCACCGGGGCATGCGCTCAGGCTGTAAACCCAAATCTGACAATACTTTCATTTTCCTTGGTGTGATAATTGGTTTTCTCCGTGGAGCACGAGGTGGAGAGCAGTAATTAGCAGCTGGGAGTGAGGCCGGGCACCAGGCAGAGCTGGGTGAGTCCTTAGGAGTGACAAGGAGTCTGGGAATCCTGGCCAGGGTGTCACTGCTGCTGCAGCACAAAGCAGCCCCTCAAGGAGCCCGGCAGGAAATAAAGAGCGTGCAATTAGGAAATACAAAAGAGAAAATGACTTTGAAGTTCAGTAGGGGTGCAAGGCAATCCGCTGCTCAGGAACAGACAAGAACTCTCCCTGCTCCGAGTTCCACAGAGCGCTGGGGATAACGAGAGCATCGCCAGCCAATCTGCCAGAGTAAACCCCTCTGCTTGAAGTGTCAGAGCTGCCAAGGACACTCTGACTCGTCTGATGACACTGCTGAACCCACGTCACTTAGAGGCAATCGGCAAATTAAGTTTGAAATCTTCAAAAGATTATCTCAATTTAAAGACGACATGGGAATCAATAGCTTTTGGATCTTCTAGGAAGAGAGGGATGTAGGTGGGTTCAAGTTTACAATCTTTAGACAATGGTCTGTTAAAGCAATTATAGTCCCACGCCAGGCTGGTTGGAAATCAATATCTGCAAATGTGAGATATTTGCATCTTTCTTTTTTTTCTTTTTTTTTTTTGGCATAAGCCTATTTGAAATAAACTAATCATTTTCCTTCTCCAGGCTTTGAGTTACTGCTGTTTAAAATCCACTTTATATTCTGCATTCAGGATTCTTAGAAGCAGGTAATAATATTACAAATAGTCTGGGAAAGAAATGAATACCAGGCCTTGTTTAAAATTACTGTCATGCACACCGTTTGAAGGAACTTGAATGCTCTGTGAAATGAACTTGATTTACTGTCACTTGTCTCTCCTTTGCTTTCAGGTAGGTTTGAAGTGCATCAGTGCTGCAATGCTAGCTTTTTGTAGATTTACTTAGGCACCCTATCAGCAATCTTGATGGACTATTTTGATTCTTTTAGTCCTTTCTCTGAGCGATTTTAAAGAAACACTAATTAAAGCTGTTCTATTGAATAATACATGCACTTCACCCTCCAAAGTTTAGCTTAAGGGACTCACGTTGACAAAAATACATTATATTCCTTTCACTTAATTTCATTAGGAGGACTTCTTTGACTTTTTGGGAACATACAGATTTTTTTCTCCAGAGCATGTTAGAACACAGAACAATTAGCAGAGCATCAGGAGTAACCAGAGCCCAGGAATAATGTCAGTTCGCCCTATGGCAGTATGTGAGTTCCAGGGCAATTTGTAGATGTTCTGTGCAATGGTGTATAAAATAGGAATGCACTGTGTTGTACTTGAGGCATTTTCTCTAGAACTCCAGCCAAGTCTGATATGCTAAATAATCCAGATTTATATTTTCCCAATTTACCAAGCAGTATATTTAATGCACCGTGTTGATAACAGAAGACCATTTAAAATCGATATTTTCCTTTGTCATGCAAACCTAGGAAAGGTGGTGTTGATGCTGCTAAAAATCAGGTGTTCTACTGAAATCAAGAGGGTGTAATTGGTGTAAAAACAGGTTAAGGAAGGAAGAATCATGCCCTGAGAGGTGAGTGGAAAAGCATTGCTATTCTGCTGTGAGGAGAAGCTTCCTGCAATAATGAGTGCATAGCAGAGGCCAAGCAGAGAGCAAAACATTCGGGTTCAGCATCACTTTCACCTTCTGTGGGCTGAGAGCACATGGGAACAAAAGGAAATACGAGCAGTGATTTCAAATATTTCTTGTTATCTTTTCATTTCTTTACTGCTTTCTCTCCCTTCCTGTCAGTTATCAATGATCATCACTTTCAAACCACTTGTAGTTCTGGGAACAGTTCGTACTCCTTTGTTGAAGCATTTATGATTGTCAGTAAAACTTTTTAGGCTATCATTTTATTTAATATAAGGCAGTCTCATTCTCTCATTCTCTTTCAGGCTTGTTGATGCATTTTTCTTTTTCATCAGCTAGTCGAGTTGCATGGCCATGCTGTGTGTGTGAAGTTTTGAGTTAATGTTCTGAATTAAATTGCACTTATTCTCATTTTAGGAGAGCTCTTGCTCAGCCTTGGTGGTGCATATCTATTCATATGCAGGCAATTTGCTAACACTGATAGAAATTGTTAGATATGTGCTATTATTAATACAGTTTTTTTAAATGCCAGGTCTAATAAAGGGAGCAAATGCAAAAATCATCAGAGCTACCAGTTTCAATGTTTGTTCTATAAAAATTCACTTTACACAAACTAACAATAATGCAGGTTCTGTTCAAACAGCAAGGAACTGTCCTGGTAAATCATTATTTAGTTTAAAATGTTAATAAAAAATAGTTGATAGACTAAATTCAAAACTGAATGAAATTCCGCCACTGCTGAGCTACTTCTCTTCACTAAGTATCTGCAGTTACAACTTTTATTTTACAGGTTTGAAAATACAACTTCAAAACCTTTGCAGTAGTGTCAAGACTTCTCTCACTGGGTCACCCACTCCTCCTCCTCGTGGTTCTCAGATCATTTCTGTGTTTTGTTACCCCACAAAATTTCATCTCTTGTCTACCCTCTGTTATCCCTTCAGTCTACTTCCATCATTGCCCTGTCCTTATTTCCTTTTCTGTCTCCCCCCAGATAAAGGTTCTGAACATGATGGATTTAAAGGCCATCACGATCCTGGTGGTTCACAATTCCATATCCTGCCTCTCCATCACACATCTCCTGTAGACAGAGAGCTGAAATGCAACACTCAGAATTCTCCTGCTGACGGTTTTTTTCCCAAGCCCTGACGGCTTCTGGCTTTCACTGTGTTGCATCCAACAACACAGTGATGGGGATGGGACACCACGAAGAGTGGAGCACAAACACAAAAATTGTGCTTCTGAAATAAGCAAAGTCTTGCATTTGCAGCAGCACAGGCTGGTGAGAGATGGGCTTTCCACAGCAATGTGCAATAAGGCAGCAGCAGAACTCGTGTAGGTTTTAGTTTTGTTTTTGGTTTGCTTTTTTTGTTTGTTTTTTGTTTGTTTTGGGTTTTTGAGGTTTTTTTTGGGGGGGGGTTTGTTTCTTTGGTTTTTGTTTGGTTTTTTTGTTTGTCTTTTTTTGTTTGTTTGTTTGTTTGTTTTTGTTTTTGTTTTCAGGTTTGCACCAACTTTAAAGACCAAGGTACCTGTGTTCTGTGGTTGTTTCATGAGGAACTGAGTGTGTGACCCCACACACCAGCCAGCCACTTTCACAACAGCTTCCATTATTCCTCACCGCCCTCCTAGATGAGAAGTTTCTGACAGGAGAATTTTGTCTTTCCAATACTCTTTAGGATCCAGCTTCCTGCTAGCATAACTAATGGCTTCATTAACACAATTTAGCCACACGTGCAACCTTGGCTTTGTCATTGCTTTTGTTATGCCCCGAAGCAGTTTCCTCTCTTTGCAGGTTGTGTTCTCGTTACCCACCAGTGTCCATCTGCACTTCGCTTCTGTGGCTCAGCTTTCACCCTGTGCCTGCTCTCAGCCTGGGGCTCGCTCCACAAGCAATATTGTTAAAGTCATTGGCAGCTAGGGCTTCAAAAATAATGGTTTCTTAAAAGGATATTTATTTGTGTGTGTCTAATGATTTTTCAGCCATCTTATTAGTGATCCCTAATCGTGCCTGTGTTACTGAGGGGTTTCAAGAGGGTTTTCTTTGCACTGGTTTGGTTTTCTTAAGGTTACAGCATCTATAAATAAAATGTTCCCACCTGACACAACAGCCAGAAGTATTTTATCTTTGACTCTTCCTCATGTGCTTTGGTGCCCACACATTTGCTGCTTGCTAAATCCTCATTGTGATTTTCTGAGATTTTCCTCAATCTTGGACATTTTGCTCATCTGTTTCTGAGAACCCTGAAGGGAATTATTATAATTTATCATGCTGCAGATGTATTATTTTAAGGGCACATTGCTATAAATAACGAGTAGAACAATTTGATAAAATTTGATATTTTTTTGTGCATACCAACTTGGACACAGGATCTTGGACAGTGCAGAACTTTCATCTTTTTTATAGAGTTTTATTCCACATTTCCTTCATATTTTTCAAATAGAATATAGACAACATTATAGCTTTGCAAGAAAAATAAGTATTTAAATATCTTATCAATCACTCTCCCTGGAATACACCTATTTAAAACTCTTTAATCAAAATCTCTTTAATTACTATCGTAGTTGTAGTAAACTTGAGTGAAATGTCTTTATTTAGTTGCCACAAAAGAAACTGTTAGACAAAAAAACATGCTGGCCATTGTAAACCTATCACCTAAAAAGAGCTTTTTTTAATGGAATCCTGTCTTTTTCATTTTTACCACAACCCATTCCCCTGTGGGATTAAAAACCAAAAGAGCAACTGCAAAGCAGATGTCTCAGGATTAGAATGCTAAGTTTTTGGCTTTATTTCTTGATTTAAGGGGGGGAAAAGAGACAGTAGATTATAATCAACATTGTTTATTTCACTGCTTGGCTTCCTGAATACGAGCGACTGGATTATGAGCTTGTCTGTGGATAATCAGAAAAGGCCAAGAATTGCCTGTTTTGAAAATCCTTTCCAACCAGGGGTGGGAATCTGTGTCTAGCAAAGCCGATGGCAGCTCCTAATTCCTGATTAGTACCAGAAGAAAAGCTGTAGAAATTAACTGACCAGACAGTAATCAGAAAGCAGGGAGAGACAGAAACTTGGAATGCCTAATGGATAAACTCTGATGATTAGCCTGAGAGTGCAGAGCTTCTTGAAATACTCAAAGGGAACAAAGGAGGAACACAACTGGAAAATAGTCAAAGCAACTTGTATTTATTGATAAGAAGAATTTTTGTGCAACTCATGTAATTAAATATAAGCTACAGTAGCACTGGAATTGTCAACTCTCACTCCTAAAGGCCTTTGAACACTTCACCTTCAGCAAACTTTCAGCTGTGTCTCAGTTTGACACCCAGGTGCTTCCCAGAGTGGTGCTCTGTGCTGGTTTGCTCTGCCCACCCCCAGGGGAGACAGCAGAGTCAACCAGAGGGCTCCTTGAAACTAGAACTGAGATTTTTTCTACCTTTCTTCCAGGACTGACTCCTGTTCATAAACTGCAGGGGATAATGAGGTATTTAGATTATTTTTCCCTTTGCATTTTCTGTGTTCGGTTCTTCTTCCATGTGCCTCGCAGGTTCCCACCGGGCTGAATTTCCTGGCTCTCTGTGCTATGGATCAGCCCTTAATGCTGGCATCCCTGGTCTATCAATCATGTCTGGAAAACAAGAACTCATTACATCCTTAGAGATGTTCCAAAATATGATTCTTTTAATGCCCCAAAATGGAAAAAACATTTGACAACATCTCTAAAGAATGCATAGCATTTTAAGAAGAAATCCCATTCATGTCTGATAACTGCTGTGTGTGGTTTGGGTGGATTTGGTTGGTTGGTTTGTTAAGTCAAATTCCACCTGCTCAGAATGTGTAGGAATGAAGTCACAGCTAGGACACTGAGGGGTTTTACAGGAATTAGTTTGCCATGTGTGCCAGGGTTTGTGGTTGTCAGGATTCAGGAGGGTTCAGTGCTGTCAGTTAATCAGAGTCACCACAGGTCCTTCAGCATGCAGGGATACTTGAACTTTAATACTTTGATACTTTAATGTATAATCTTTATATTTCAATGTCCTCTGACTCCATGACACAGAAACCAAGTGGTGTCCCGGGCTGAGAGATGCACTAAAAAAATTGAATTGTGACCCAAAGCCTTAAGAAACTTAAATATCTTTAATTGCCCCAAGCAGTGGTTTGTCAGCTTATAGCTTTCAAACATTTTGCTGACTTGTGCCTGCTCTTTTCCCATTATTTAATTTCTTGTTCTAGTTTTGAAAAGATTCTGGTTTATTCCCCTTTTTTTTTTTTTNNTTTTTTTGTGAGTCACAGTGACCCAGTGGCCTTGTGCTAGTCACACATTTATCTTCTTCTTATGATGTGAAAGGAATGGTCATCAGAGTGACCTTTCTCTTTTGAATAATCTTAAGATTAATAGAAAATAATGCAGAATGAGTACTCTGAAATTCTTCGTTTTGTCATGTCCTCCACAGAGTGCTTTCGCAGCTTTCACAGTGCTAACTCTTTGTCACATCTCTGGGGACGTATTTAGCTCTCTGTAATGTGACATCCTTTCTTCTCCTTGAAAGTTGCATCATTTTCTTGAACTAAACATAACACAGTGCAGATCTTCCCTGGAATGCTAATGCACCTCACTCCTGGGTTTGTGACTCTATCACTTTATAATTATTCCATCTTCAATTAATGGAAGTGGTTGGATTTTTTTTTTTTTTTTTAATGGATTTCTGGTGTCTGCAATTCCAAGAGCAAGACCACAGTACCTGTCAGTCTCAGTTTTGTCCTTTCTATGCTTAGTTATGTCCATTAAAATCTCATTCTTCCTCTCTTTCGGTGCCTTGTGAAAGTATTGCAGAAGTTTATTGCTGAGCAGAAATGATTCAACAACCAAAGGTATCATAGAGAGCTGTTGAGCAAACGTGTCTGTTGGACTGGGAGAACGAGTGGGCTGCCACAACTGAAATAATACTCTTGTTCCTGTAGCTGTCAGTGATTTGGTACAGAATTCCAGCATTTGAAACATTTCTAGCAGATGCAGCTCAGCAAGTTGTAAATTAATGGAATGCAGAGACTCAGAAGAGAGGGAAATGTTATTTTGGAATATCTATCAATTGCAGGAGTGTTTTTGTGTGGTGCATAATTAAAAATGCATATTCTGTCCAAAACCCCAAATGTGAAGAAAACAGTCAAATAAAAGCATTGAAAATTCTCAGATCTCTATTTTCATTTCACCACTGGGACAGAGATGAAAAAACTTCCAGGAGCCAAAAGCCAACAGGAATTGGTGTGTCATCCCAAATGAACATGTGATGCTGAACATCAAAAGCACTCAGGGCTGATAGCACTGAAGTGTGTGTGGAAACAAATACATGGTGCACGGAGAGGAGAAATGGTGAGCGACAGATTTGAGTCTTAATAAGGCTGGGAGTAAAAGACAAAACAGCAGAGTGAAACATTGGGTGGATTATAATGAGGTGAACCAACAGGAGAGGCTGCAGAGGAGAGGGAGATGTGAGAAGTCAGGCACTGTTGAGTGAGAGGAGATGTCAAGGTGCAGAGGCAATGGGCAGATTAGTGGTGCAGCTGCAGGCAGAACAAGAATTAGTTACAGGGAATTATGTGAGCTCTACTCATTGGGAATTAATTTAAGCTAATGAGCATTTCACTTTTTACAAAGAGTCGGTGCCAGTTTGAAGCACAAGGAGAAAAGAAATAGTTAAAGTCTAGGACGCTGCCAGAAACATTGTCAGGGATATCTACATGGAACCTGAGAGTTACGTGTTGCTCTCCATAAAACAATCCAGATTCTGTATCTGGCTTTGCAAAAGCCTTCCTTTAAAGGGGGAAACTTGTCAGAGTTTGGCTCTCTCTGGAAAATATCCCAATGATACTAGATCCAAAGCAGGTGGTCTTCTCAGATGTTTGTGATGAGTAGTTAGAAACTTTTAAGAGTTAAAGAATGAAGGTGTTTCAGCACTAGAGCTGTAAGTCATGCTAATATAGTCATGGCTTTATGAATGTTAACAAGTAACTAAACTTCAGCAAATTAATTAATGAAGAAATATATCTAAGAAACAGAGAGCTCATTTTGATAAAACTGAGGCATTTTGCAAGGCTGCAGCTGGAAACAACACCCGGGATGATCAGAGCACTTCTGAGGTATTTTAGCTGTTCTCTTTTTAAGAAGTTGGTCATTCTTTGTGCCTTTCATAGGAGGGAGGCTGATGGTTTTCATTAAATGATCCATCCATCTGCAAGCCAAGAGATAAGAGGATCACAGAAATAACTTTAATATCTATCAAACTCTGTGGGACTTGCTTTTCTTTTCCTTTTTCATTTGAATGGGGAGAGGTATAGTTCTGTTGGTAGAATTTTTCTCATTAGTATGAGAGGATTTTCTTATTGTTAACAAGTAAATGAAATAAATAATTGGTGAGATTTGATCACTTGCAGCCTAATTTTCCTGTGCAATTAGAGCCATGGATTTGCCCAGGGTAAAGCTTGATTTGTCCACTGGATCAGTGCATAAATACAGATATTAATATGGTTATGGAGGGATTTGTTAAATGTGCAATGTGAATTGGCTATCAGCTTGATTTGAGATCATTGAAGATTGATTAATGCAGTTCTGTTTGGGAAGCTGGCAAACAGGCTTCTTATGGAATCCTTGGTAAGTTTGGTTTGCACTGTTTTCCAAAGGAAAAAAAGGAAAATGTTATTTTCTAAAAGGAAAATGGAAAAATGAAACAAACCTTGCTTGTTGTGTAGGAAAACACGACCTTGCTCCTAACATGACCTTTGGACACAGTTACCCCATAAGAGGACACAAATAATTGTATTTGATGTATCTTTAGCTGCTGTTTATGGTAATGTTTTGAAAAGAAAAAAATCCATTTCCTGTCCAGCCTGGAGGTTTTGGGTGCAAATGTAGTGGTTTATTTCTTCTGATGGCTCATCTCACCTAACTGTTTTCTCATGCAAATAAGACCTTTCTCTCATGTCATTGAATTAAATTAAATTATGGTCTTGTCAGGATTTGCAAATACTTTAGGAAAGGCAGAAAGGTTATCTGAGGAGAGTTCGACCTGTGGTCTCCTCTCCTGTTTGTTCCTTGCCTATTTCAAGAAAACAAATATTATTTTTCTTTTTGCTAACTTCTCGTCTCCTCATTTTGCTGATGTTACCCCTCTAATGTCCAAAAGTAGATTGGAAAGGTGCCTTCAGCTATTCTGGAGCTTGCAGGCAGTTTGCAGTGTCCTGTGCTCCTGCGTAAACAGAAGATTAGACTGGGACCCTCTATTTTTTTGTTGAATTTAAGAAATTCTCAAGAATAACTGATAGATGTTCTGGGATCGATGTACTTCAGACTTTTAACAAAAGAATGACAACTGTGCTGCTTTTCCCCATCAGAACTCTCTTCCCCCTCATTTCAGCACTCTCTGATCACAAAAGCCAATTTCACCATCCTGGCACCATGTGCTGTTTAGCATGGCCACTCTTGATAGTGCCCAAAACAAATGCAAATGAGGAAAAAGCATGCAACTGAAGCAGACAGGAGCAGAAATAACAAAAAGGGAGGAAGCAAAAGTTCTTCATCTTTTGCACAGCAAAAGATATCTTACATGATGTTTTTTCTTCCTTCGAAGACAATTAAAAAATAGAAAAGGTCATTAATAATAACATTTATGCTATTGAGTGTTATTTTTTTGATAGCAAGGGGTATTAAATAAGTTCTTGTAGTTGCGATGTCTGTAGTTTTATTTCCTTTTCCTTTTTTATTTTTATGCAGACTTAGATTTTTATCTATGCAATGTTGTAGGATATGATGAAGCAGCAGACTAGATATGATTTCTATTTTATTTCGTGCCATCATTTTGGATTAAATTATTATGGTTTTTTAAGCTCCTTACTTGTAAAATAAAGATCAAAGCTGTTTGCTTTATCCATCACTTTTTTTTATTATTATTTTTTTGTTCCAAAGCCAGATAAATCAAAGAAGTTCAAGTCCCTCAAAACAACTTAATAGAAGTCTATTCATGGCTGGATTTGGAATTAAGAATAGACTTTGTAATTTTTAAAAAGTAAGAATTGCAAAGTTTAAATACTGGATTATTCAATACATTGTAGGGGATTGGGAAGTTAAGGGGAGTGTCCTGCCCTGGGGTTTTTTGCTGTTGCTGAGTGCATTTGGTCTCAGAAATTTGGGGCTGCACTGGAACCCTCTCATTTTGCACAGTTACATTGAATTTTCTGCTTTTCTCCTTGCAGCTGCTGTGCAGCAGGATGGGGCTGCAGAATTTGCCACACCTGGCTGCACTGGGGCTTTTTGTGCTTTGCAGGATGGCAGCTCAGCAATTCCCATGCTGAGGAGCAGTGCAGAGAGGAGCTCTGCTGGTGCTGGGCACTCTTTTCTATGCTTCAGTCACTTTAGTGAACAGCTTTTCATGTTGATGCACACTTTAGAAAGGTTTAAAAATTACCTCTAATAATCTGTTGCTGTTTCATCATTTATCTTCATTTAGTATTGATGTCCTACTAATCTGATTTAATGTGTGAGAGCACAAAGCTCTGGCTGATGTTTTCTGTGTGAAAGTTCCTTTGTTTTTTTGTTTTGTTTTTTTGTTTTTCTCATGTTAGAAGTAAACAGTTCAGATTAGTGCCTGCATAATTCACAGCATTCTGGAGGAGTTTGTGCAATTACCTTGATTGCTGATGTGTTTTGTCAGGGCAGTTGGAATCTGCCACTGCTTTGGGTGCCTGGTTCCTGCACTGGCTGTGCCTAAAGCACTGGGGCAGTTTTCTTGCCACATTAACGCCTGGGGACTTGATATTTCTTCATTGCAAATGTAGTGTTCACTCGCTTTTAAACCCAACCCGATTCTCTGTCTAGAAATAAGTCCAGAAAGGACCTTGACTTACATCGCTGGCTGTGTTTTTCCTGTAGGGGGGCATCCATAGGAAAGAAATATCTCTGTGAAAATGCATTCAGAGCAGTGATTTGAGGATAAGTATTCAGAAATTGTGAAAAACTGAGTTAGGAAATGAATGTGGCGAAACTGTCAGCAAGGTAGCAAAACCCACATTTGTCTTTTGGCAAGCCTTTGTATCACCCTTTCCATTACAGGTACTGAGGTTGTTTGAATAAAAGAGTGAAATGAAAATCACTTCTGCTCTTCCAGGGCATGTGCACTCTCTGTCACTGCTGTGACTTATGGCTGCAGTGAGCCCTGCGTGCACTCCTGCTCTGCTGCTGCTGGAATTATCATTTTCAAGTTACGCTCCTCCAAAGAAAATTAATCATTGGCAGCTTGGCTGAGGAAAAAACCCTAGGCAGATGGCAAAGGAAACTAATATATGATGTTTTATTTTACAAATTGTGATTAATTTCAATTTCATTTTATAATCCTTGAGGAGTAAATCTTTTCAAGTCCTATATGGTGATGTGAAGGAAGAGCTTTATGACTTGGTGGAAATTAGACTATAATTTTCAGACTTTCAGTCTGGTTTTAGGTCTTGAGAATGCAGCTGAAAGCCAGCATTGGTCACAATCTTGAAAAACTCATTCATTTCTGTCAGGAATGGGAATTCTGTCAAACTGTTGGTTCTCAGGTTCCTTCTCTTGGTTCTTTCATCTTTCACAAGTACAAAAAATCATCAGGGCAGGAGACCAAAGGCACTGCAGAAACTGGGGCTCACCAGTGAGGGAGCTCTGGGTCATTCATCTCCCACATCATTTTCCAGCTCCAACAGGAGCCCAGCCTCCAACAATTCCATTTGTGTTTGGCCTGCAAACTGGGAGTTGAAAGGCTTTTATTTAAGTCTTTTAAAACTCAGGAACCCTGTATGAATCCCTGGATAGATCCAGGCTTGAGGTACAGCTTGAATGTGCAAAAATTTGTACAAATTTTTCTCCTTGTAAATGAAAAGCGAAGGTAGGGTTGGTAGGGGATGATGACAGAAGAGATTTCGTGTGACATCTGCTGTTGGGCCGCACAATATCACGTACTTGATGAAAATAACGCATGCAAAGCCTTCGCTAGGAGAATAATAAAAAAACTGAGCTCTAAGTTAAATTAAGTCACATTTTTTTCTGTGACTATCTGACAGGAAGCTGCTTTACCATTTCTTTCAAGACATTTTTTTATTAGTGAGTATTGATGGCCATGGTGAATGCTGATTTTTTTTTAATAATTATTATTTTTATTCTTTCTATAATTTGACTACTTCTCTTACAAATTCTCGGGATAGCTATGCTAGCTTATTCTGTGCCTTTCTTACTTAATTTTTTTACCTTGCTTGAAAATCCCACCACTTAATCAAAAGAAAATTAAATTTCCTTGGATCACAAAAGTCAAGAATTTTGATAAATGGCTTCTTTCATTGCACTTTCCTGTAAGTCTTGCTTTTCCTTTTGTGTAGAACATTTATACAACTTCCACGAATAACTCACTTGGATTATTACTTGCTAAGAAAGCTTTTACTTTAACCTTGAAGATTTCATTTCGTTCCTTAACTATGGGAAGGTATCTTTGCTTATATGACATCATTTTTAAATGAAACCCGAAAGTAAGCACATGTTTGCAGAGAATTCTTATTTTGTTAGGGAGGGGGAAAAGAATTTGTATCAGATTTAATGTTATATGTGTGTATATTTATATATATGAATGTTATATTAAATATTGTATAGTGATCCAAGAGACCAGCCTTGAGGAAAAGAATCCCCAAAGAAAGTGTCATTATTTTAGATCAGCCTTTCAGCTGTGCAGTGTGTACCCCATCCCCTGGGCCAGTGGAAGGAGCTTTGTCACCTGTGACAGCTCCTTCCACTCCCAGGGACGGGACCCCTGAGCCGGTCAGTAAAATGTGAACCAAGTGCCACTCAATTTATCAGAGACAAAGGAATCTTCTTTCCATCAGAGCCCTGCTTAGCTGCTGTTCTTGTGCTGTTCAAAGGTGTTTCCTTGCTCAGAGTTTCTCTCTGGTTTGCATTTTCCCCCTGAAGTAGCAATGGAAATATTGATTATTTTTTTATAATTGTTCAATACACTTACTGCGGCAATCAATAGGAATCACAGATTTCAAGTACACCCAGGCATGAAATAGTAACTTATCAGGGTTTATGGGTGTTGAATACAAGGACAGAACTTTCAATTACAAAAATAAAAAAAAACAAACAAAAAAACCAACCTCATCTATATTTTGTGTTGTTACAGAGTCTCTGTAATGTAAGAAATTCTGTGTCTTTATAAGAGACATTTTATGTAGAATCCTGGTGAAGTATATTAAATAGAAGTCATTTAAATGAATTGGAGAAAAAACTGTCATGAGGGTACTTAGTTTTATTAGGAAATGCTTTCAAAGTTAACTTTAACATGTTAATCACTTAAATCACTTAAATAATTATCAGCCTTATTCACTGGGGCTAAGCATTTAGCAGGGTTTAACAGCAATGAAGTGCTTTGCGAAGTTAGCAGAGCTTTTAAATAATATTTATTGAGAGAATCACACAGAAAATTCACATGAGCTCTGGAAGCAGATTTATAAGTTCTTTGAAAGAGCAGCACATGGGGACACGTGCAGAATGTCTGAAACTCAGTGGGTCAGGCTGGGTTACCCCAGCACTGCACATTTTGAGCAGCCAAACAGCACAAACTGAGGCTGGTGTTACTTACTGGGTGTTGGGAAGGATGAAAAGTCAACAGAAAAGTTTTACAGAGATGAATGTTTAGGAGAAGGTTTTCTAGAAATGAAAACAAGGTTTGATATATAAAATGATTGTTGCACAGGTAGCTGCTGAAGCAGTGGAGAGAACAAACGTTAAGTAGAGTTACAAAGAAGAAAGTCCAAAAAGTTGAGTGCTCTGCACATAAGGCATTGTTTCTATCAAGAAAAAGAGCATAGGTAGACAGAAAGATGTTATTTACAAAGATAGAAGAAAACTCCACTGCAAAACAAGTTTTTAAAGTTTAATGTGTAACTACTAACTCAGGTGATTGGTTAGTTACTAACATCGTATGGTAATTTTAGCAGTTTTGACAGGTTATATGTAAATGTCAAGGCTTTGTGTATGATGTTAATTGGTTGTTATGTAATAAGATGCAGAGAAAAAGACATAATGCTTTGTAACATGAATAGAATGGGACTTGTGGACACACAGCTCGCCTTTGGCCAGCAGCCACAGGCTTTAGCCACGAGCCCTGATGCAATAAGCAGCATTATATGAAGAGCTGTCTGCAGTCCCCATCTCTCTGTCAGGCTGTTATACTGGGTTTTGTAAAATTTACCTGGCTGCAAATGCTCGCATTTGGTCGTGTGGTTATGTAAAAGTTACCCTCGGTCCATGGATTAGTGGAGATGTAAAGACAGAAGCCCAGTAAAAGCCAGTTTGTCACGTTGCAAATGCCTGCAGAGAGCTGCTGGGATTTCTGTGCTGGCAGGGCAGGCTCCAGTGTCTGCATTAATGGATAGAGTGGTGGTAATACAGTGATGCTAATTCGTCCCTGAGAATGCACGATGAGGGCTGACACTCGAGGGAAATACAATTTTTCAGGAGTGTTGGGAGTTTTTGGTTTCCCTAAATCATTGCTGTCACTTTTAACATAACCTGAATTATGAATGCATGTGATCGTGCCACTGAGAGATTTGCTTTTTCTGAGAGTGCCACTCTAGAGGAGACTTATTTCAACAGCTAGGGCTGGATTATTGGTGTTAAAAATTATTAACTGCAAATTTAATTGATTATTTGGTTTAGGTATTATCCTTTTAAAATCCAATAGGCACCATTATGGGAGTAAGTAATATTCAGGAAGTACCCTGAGAAAATTTTGAAGATGAAATAGCATTAGTGTCTTCTGGCCTCTCATGCCTTTCTGTGCCTCTCTTTTGTGAGCCTGCACAGGAGCGTGTTCCTTTGTGGGAATAATTGTGTGAGATGTGACTTGCTCTGAATTTTGAGGAAGATTGAAAAAAGAGGAAATGGCTGATAAATGTATGTTTTGGGTCCTTCCTGCTAAAATGAATACACACATTCCACTTCTTGGTCTAAACTACTGAAGTTAAATCCATTCTATAATTATTTTTTTAAAATTTATTTATTTCTATTATATCAGATTTTGAATTATGTAGGAAACAATGAAGGCTCAGACCCAAATTTTGTGGTAAATGTGTGAGCACTGAGTGTCCAAGATCAGCACAATAATCTGTAGGACAGGGGTTAACTCTTTTCCAAGAGCTGCTATCAATACATCAAAGGGCTTTTGACTCATTATAAACCTGGAATCCAAAGGAGGGTGCTGCAGTTTGAAGATGCCATCCCCTCCTCTGCTGGTTTCGTTCCTCACTGGAGAAGGACAGGTTTCTAGAGAGCTAAATGCTAAACGACTCTCAGCACAGTCCTGCAGAGCTGTTGACTCTCCCACTCTGCAATCCACAGCCATTAATTGCTTACTTTGTTGGCCCATTTTATCTCCTAATTAGTTTGTGTTTGGAGCACCATTTGGCAATAAAAACCCAGCCTGCTTTGCCATTTGGTCTTCATTCATTCACTTCCCATGGTTTGTTTTACTGAAGGGGGGAAAGAAAAAATGAAAAGTTTTTAAAAAAGGGGCTTTTTTGCCACAAGGATTCCACCACATGAGCAAATGCCATGCTGAAGAATTACACAAGTTTTTGGTAGGTCTGCTTTTCACTTCTCTTGGATTCCAACTTCAGTGCAGTTTTAGCTTGGGAGGACTGACACATCTATATTAAAAACTGCAGGGGAAGTTTCGTAGGCAGTGAAGACAACCCCCAAGAGTATTTTCACTTTTCACAATTCACAATTCATGTCTCTGCTCTTCCCCCATCCCAAGCTCCTTGTCCATGGCAGCTCCGTGTGCTGCTGCTCTCACAAGGAATCATTTTTGTCCTTTTAACTCTGTCCAAGGCTTGCCATCCCAAGCTTTTGGAATAGTGGATATTTTCAGTATGTGATTGTCCCCGAAATAATATTTAATACCTGAAGATCTTCTCTCCTGAAAGGAACTCCTCCTTCAACTGTTTGTTTTCCAAAACTGATTGCCTGTGGCATGGTTGTTTTACCTGTGTCTGAACAAGGGAATATATAATTTACTCAAGGCTTTAAATCAAGGAAACATCCTTGAGTGAAGAATAAAATGTTGTCCTCGCTCCCGAAACAGCATTTTGGATATGACTATGTGATAATGTAAATTTAGCACCTATAAACTTCCTTTTAGATAGAAAACATGTAATGACACTTCATTTTCTCTAGAGTGTAGCTAAATGAGGAATTGTTGTAGGCAGAGGACAAAGAACTCTCAACACCCCAGTAGAATGATAGGCAGTGCATAGAGAGAAGGAAATTCTTGATTCTTTTACTGTATATAATATATTAAAAAAAAGAAAACTGTACTGTAGCATGATATACAATTAAACCAGAAAACCGGAATCTTGGTAATGAGCTGCCTCTTCACTGAAGTGATTTTGTTAGGCACCATTGGTTATGGCATGTAAAAAGTCATGGTTCTTTGAATAACTCAGTATTTCTCATCCCCACCCCACACACCCCCTGCACATATTTGTTACCAACTGTTTGGTCTGAAAACTAGACTGATTAATAGTGGGAAAGGAAACTGTAAATCAACTCTAGCTGGTGTATTCCAGACACTGCAAACTAGAAGTTACAAACTTCTTGTCTGAACTTGATTGGCTTTTCTCATTTATTTTTTTTTTTTTTCCTAGACCAGCATCTTCTTTCTAGAGAAGACAAAAATTGGGAAAGGTAGAACCAGTTAATCTCAGTTTATAATGGTCTGTATCTTTGCTGAACCTTTGTTTCTTTTAGATACAGTTAATATATTTTACCTTTATAAATTAGTCCCACTTCTTGTGAGCCCTCAGCCTTTGCAGCATTCTGCACCAATGACTTCTCCAGTTTAACTACAGGGTGTCTAAAAAAGTAACTTGCTTTGATATTTTTTTTTTTTTACTTCTTTCTTGCTAGTTTTCCTTGATGCCTCCCATAAGTTCTTCTACCCTTCTTCCAGCACAAGGAAAACACAGTGAACAGTCAGAGGAGTCCTGTCACACAACCAAAGCCAGCTCTTCTGACAGGAGAGGAATTGTTTGTTCACTGTCCCTGCCACACAAAGCCTTCCTTACCTTTGATTATGCTGCCTCTGGTTTTATTTTTTGAAGTTCCTTGCATATTTTTTTTTGATGAGTGGAGCCAGACTTACACACAGTATTGAAATATCTGTAAGTGCTTTAGAAGGTGTTTCATGCTTAACTGCCAGAAAATTACAGCTACAATCTGTGGTCGAGGAGTCAAGGTATCTTTAATATTTAGATTGATATTACCTGACACCCAGATGGATCTGGAGTGGATGCTTGGCTGTCATTTGACATGTTTTTCAAATATCTGACCTGAAGTGTGAACTAGCCAGATTTGTTCTTGCTCTGAAGTATTCACATCTCAGATTTGAAATCAGGACATCAATAGCGCCGTTAAGGATGCTGGGGTCTCCAGCACCAGATCAATGTCCTTAGTGTGACGTGTGTGAGCCAGGATTGCAAAGAGCTCCGGGATCTATGAAGAGGAGTTAATGGCAAGTTAAGAGAATTTAGTGAGAGTTACACACCTGCCTCTTTCCTGCAGTCATTGGCTGGTGTAGGCAGAGCAGCAGAGAGATGGCGACACTCCTGAGAGAGTTTCTCTAACTTTTGGAAGTGTTTTGGTGCTGTAGTCAGGATGATTTTACTCACTGTCCAGGCAGGACAGGGAGGAACCACCTGTGCCTCGTGTCCTTCCCGTGTGTCTGCTGGATTGGCTCTCTGACACTCCAGCCTTGGCAGAGAGGATCAGAAACCTCAGCAAAACCACCAGAACAAAAAGCAAAGGGCAGCAGCTCCTCTCCGTGGGTTCTGTGCAACAGCCCTGCCGCAGTCAGATCAAAACAGCAGGACAGCAGCTGCACTCAGAGCACCAATATCTGTCAGGATCAGCCTTCCTCAGGCATGGAGCAGAAGTATTTGTGGTTTCATCTCTGCCCATTTCTGAGATGAAGACATTTTTGCCATCCTAGACGAGGTGAATACTAAGAAAATGAAAATGAGGTCCAAGTATGTGATTATTAATCTTATTTTTAAAATATGTTTAGAAAGTTTCTATTGTGGCTGCTAAGCTGGAATTTTCCTGCATGGAACTGGCACAACTCCAGCTTTGCAAGAATTGCAGACAGTGGTCCTGGTTTCACTGCTAAATATAGTTGAACTTGATATATGGAGGGTAATGAAGAACAGTAATTGTTCTGAGGAAATCACCTCAAATTTTTATTAATCTGTGGTTAGATATCCATAACTTATTTACCTTGAACAGACCAGTATTAACCTCTCCCTTCATGGATGGATGGTCAAATGGATTTTCTATTTTTTTCCAGCTCTTCATTCTTTTGGGACCAGAAAGGTGACCAGTGGTGACAACCCATTAATTTAAACAACTTCTGTATTTCAGAGAAAAAAGGTGGAGGCTGAGGTCTGTGGGCTATCCATACATGGGAGTGTCCTCACATCCATCCTTGTCAGCAAGACTAAACAAGCAAATGATTAAAACTTCTTGAAGCAGGATGGATTGAACACTTCAAAGTAATGAGCCTTGAGTTTTGCAATCTGTAATGCAGCCCTGCTGCTCTCACAGTGATTTATCCAGCAGAGACTCGCTTTGTGAGGAAGATTTTACACTTCTTACAAGTCAACATTTGATAAAGGAAGGTTTGGGGTTTAGTTTGCTTGATGTGTTTTGCTTGTCCTGTTTTGGGTTTCATTCTTCTCAGTGATACTTTCATGCAAATATGTCTTCATGCAAATATATATCATTTGTTCTGGAGAGGAAAACCCCAGGTATGTGTGACCAAATGTTCTCAGGCTCTAAAAATAGTATTGAGATCTGAATTTACAGAAAGTGATCAGCTGAAAGCACATCATGTAATTAATTTGTTCAAGTCTTTCACAATAATCAGAAGTGGGGGGAAAATCTGTTTTCTTTATTTATTTATTTATAATCACAGTTCCTTCCCACTGATCTGATCAAACACAGGCACAATTTCCCAAGTTTGAAGGTTGCTGATTTTGCCAGAAGGCATTTTAACGTTTGTCCACCTTGAAGTGTTTTTACATCATCCTAAAACCAAATACAAGACGTATTTTTCTTCTGAACTGAGCTTTCTGCCACAATTCTGGTACAGATCTAAAAAACTGAATGAAAACAAAATACAAATAAACCCTTTCTTCATAATCAGCATATAGAGAAACAAATCACAGCGGGCACTAATGAGATGGGGTGAAAGCTGATTTGTGAAAGTACACACATCTCTGTACTTCTGAGATTCTGCATGTGTGTGTGTGGTTGCACTCAACACTGACTAATGAGAAAAGCTGAAAGATAAATTATAATTGCTTTTCATCATGGAGTTTATGAAACATGCAAGAATGTTGCTTTGTGTCAACACTAGACGCTTTCCCAAATAAATCTACATATGGAGAATGAAAAAAAAACAAAACAAAAAAACTCCAACGTATTCTATAAACATAGCAGCTGAAAAGCATGCTTGTCTGAAAGAGCAAGAAATTAGGGAATAACAACCATGGAGGATTTCCAGCATCTACTTTGTACACTGCAGATTGCTTCTATCTGAATATTTCGAGTCCTGGGAATACTTGGGCTCCTGTTAAATGCATGTCTATCCTCTGTCTCTCAATGTACAAAGCAGACATTCTTCCTAAGTGCACATTTTCATTTTTCATTGTCCAAAGCCATGTGTTTAGTAAATGTAACTGCAAGGAGTAATTGACAGTTTGGCTGTTATTTGTGGATTGACACAAAGTTATCAAAATTCCTGCAAACAGTCTATTTATTTATAGAAATATCAAGAGCTTACTAAAAACTGTAGTCAAGCAAAATTAGTACTGCAAATTATATTAATTAGAGTTATATTAAGCTATATTAACCAGCATAATTTATTTTAGTATTAGAAAGCTTTTAATGGGTGCACGAACACAAATTAAAAAGGTACAGAAATCCTTTTTTTTTTTATCACCAGGCTGCCTTGTTCTACAGGTGTCAAACCATGCAAATGGCTACCAAACAGAATTTAGAAAAACTGCTAAAATCACCAATGCTACTAAAATGCTAACATCTTTGTTTCCCACAGGTTTTGAGTATAATGTCAGATACTGAGCTCAAAATGGAACAAGAATTTTCTGAGCTTCGCTTTTAAAATATGCAAAAAAGAACATTTAGTGGAGTGGGCTTCTAGGTAGAGTAAATCAAAGATCTCACATCTGATTCTAAGAAAATATAGATACCTTCAATATTGCAAAGATTGGAAAATCACAAGTTATTGCTTGTGCAATGGTTTGTAGCACTTCTGAGGTGTAATCTGCACAGTCTATAACTGTGTGACTCCACTCATATACATATATCTGGAATTTTTATTTTTACTGTAATTGATGGTCACTGTTTTTGTTTATGCCTTCCAATTGCCTTCATTAGCAAAGCATCATGGTGTCATTCTCCCAGGATGGGAAAACTGCATGCTTTATAAAGTTAAAACATTTCCCAGGTTGTTGTCTATGATGCTGTTTAAAACAACTCTCAGTTATTTTAAAATCATTCAGATACATCTCACAACTGCCCACATATTCTTAAAGGCCTTTTCTGAGGCTTCAAACATTGCTTGTTTCAGGTGCATTGGATTCTTAGACAGATTTTTCAAGTGTAAACAATAACATTTGTTTTCTGAACAAATCTCAAATGTATGCTTCATATTAAAAAAAAAAAAAAATCTGGTCCTGAGTTTTGAAGTACTGAAGTTCACTTCCTTAATTAGTGAACTTCACCTCTTAGCTTGGAAGTTATCAGATCTCTTATTATAACCTAAAGGAATATATGTTCTTATTTTTTCCAGATGGGCTGTGGAGGGAGCTCTGATGGTGTGGGGGTGTTTAGGATTGATTAGAGAGTGGCTGCTATTAAAAAAGAGCTGTTTTGTTGCCTGAGATTCGGTTTGATCTGGGGAGGAACTCTCTGGATGCCTGTGGGCATTTGCAAATGTTTCCACATGTCAAGGCAGTCTGAGTGCTCGGAGCGGTTTTGAGCTGCAAAATGAGTGACTGAGAGCAGAGACCTGGTTTGGTCTTAAGTGTTTGTCTTAAATAATGACACATTGGCAATTTAAAAATCATTCTTCATTAGTTTCAACCCGGTGCCAGCCAGACTGCACAGCTGAAGAAAAAAGAACCCAGAATCAACAAACGAACCACAGGAGGTTCTTGCTTCCCAGGGATGCTCAAAAATGTGTTAAAATGTTGGCAGAGTGCGGGAAGTCAAAGAAGAAACCTGACTTTTGTCTGATCTGACACATAAATAAGTGGATTGATCTGACGTAAACAAGTGGATTAATGGGAGTTACAATGGTCTGCAGTCATCAATATGTTTTTGTAATAAACTGGTGGTTGTAGGAGAGGAAGGGAAAAAACCCCTTTACCTGCCCTTCACTGATTCTTATCATGAAAGAAAACATTAAAGGAAAAGCAGGACAAGATGTATATTTCAAGCAAACCAGAAGAGGCTTTCTTCTCTGCTTGATTTTGCACTTGGGGAATTTTACTTCATCTCTCCCTTCAAAGGTAGCAGAGAATTCATTTACTGTAGCCCGAGGTTATAATAGCAAAACAAAGGCTTGCAACTTAACATACTTACAGAAAAAAAACATACAGAAAAAAACAAAGTAATTCAATTAGACCAACTCACTCGGTTGTTCTTGGACATTTGTGAAGTTGGGAAGGACATGTAACTTCTGCTTTTAAAACAGAGAGTCTGTCAGCTGGAAAAAAGGGTTTGGGAGAGGGAACAGAAGATGGAAAGGGAGCAGTTGGACAAAAGTCACTCGGCTTTCACTTCTCCTCCAGGTGAGCCAGGCTGTAAAGGAAGAGAACAAGAGGTCAGACCAGGAGGACTGGTCAGTTCTAAGGGTAATGAATTCAGTCTAGAAGATAAAATGTTCATTGAAGTTGAGTAGTAGGTTTCTAGGTAGAGTAAATAAATCAAAATAATTTTAAAGATTTTTGAGCCTGACTTATTTTCAACATCTTTGCGCAAGTCTAAAACTTGTGTTTTCATTCGTATTTAGCAGATGAATGTCTTTAATATGTTAAATTTCAATGTGAGGAAAAAATATTGTAAAAATATGAACCAAAATGTTTCAAAAAAATAGATGAATGAAGAAGATGGTGGGAAATGCCTCTGGGATTTCCTTCAGCCAAAGGGCTGTAACAACCAGCTCTGATCCTGTGCTGGCACCCAGACCAAGCAGAGCACCCCTGGGCAGCTGCAGGGGTTTGTGACAATCACACAAAGAATTGAGTTTGGTCCCACCTGTGGAAGAAATTCAGGCCCTTTAGAGAGAGAGAAATATATGCTTGTCTGTAAAATGTTAACAATCACTGAATCACCATGGCTCAGTGAATATTATCTCGGGAAAGGAACTTTTAGGAGACCTCCTTCACAAAGGCTGGGAGACGTGACTGTTTTATGTAAATAAATGGATAGCCCTAAGGAGATCGTTCATTACTTCTGCAAAATCAACTTTGGAGGTATGTGGCAGCTGGGAAAAATGCATCTTCTTTAAGAAGTGATTCCTTTTCACATTTTATTTAAGTATCTGACCAGAGGGAGGGATATGGATCACAGTTAGAGGATTATGAAGTTATGTATATCACTTATTATTTCATTCTCCAAGGCAGTATTCTGTTTAAGGAGGGAATTGAGAGAAAAAATGGACTTATGTTTGCTTTTGGTTTTGTGCTAATTTATAGGCTTCTATTAGAAGCTATTAAGAAGAAAGATTATAAAGTGATCTTTTCATAGCTAGGTTGCCACTATAAGTTTTTTTTCTTCTGTCCCCACAGCATCCCAGGAATTTCAAAAGTACTTTTGTCTTGGAACATTGACCCCTTCTATGAGAGTCTGAGGCTGTCCCAAGTCTGAATTCAGCTAACCCTCAATATAATGTAAACAACCACAAACCACTCAAGGTGATTTTTGCTAGACAGCCATGCCATTTAGAAAATTTCTATTCCCATGCTGCAGTTCCCTTCGAAGGCAGCAGATCCTGCTCAGAGGTGGGGAAGCAGCTCTGCTCCCCAGGACATTGGCTGCTGCCAATGCCTTAAGTTTTAGCTTTCATATTTTCCACATTCTGTGCTGCATTAGTGTGTGACTCAGAACTTCAGAAAAAGCATTGGCAAGTTCTCCTCACAGCTCAGTCACACAGAACAATCCTTTCCCAGCCCCAGAACCAGGGACACCATGGCAGCTCCAGGCCCAAAAAGTGCAAACAGCAGAGAATTGAGGAGAGCAAACTGGGAGGGTGGGAATTGAGAGCAACCTGGGAGGGTGGGAGTGCAGAACCTGGAGCTGGAATTGGACAATGAACCCCAGTAGGGAAATGGAGAAAAACATAAAAGTGTGAAAATTCGTGACCCAGAGTCCATCTTGGGCCCACCTCAGTTACAGCCTCAGCCAGGCTCTTGTCCAAGGTGAATCCTTTGAAGGCTTTTACTAAATCCCCACTTGATTCCTTTAGCTCATTCCAGCCTCTGTTCCAGGGAGCCTCTCCAGGCATCACTGACTCTAATTTTGTGTGCTCAGGTGTGGGCACAGGTTGGAGCACCCCGACACAGTCTAACAGCTGAAATACCCCTGAGGGCTGCAGGAAAAATGAAACTGAGACAGACAGATGAGGTTATGATGGAGCAAGAACACTCTTCAGTTTTCAGCAGAAACTTTGCACAGTACACTCATGGCACAGTGCCTTTTCCTGGTGGACTAATCCTACTGAGATTGTGCCTTAATCAAAACGGCAACACAGCTCTTGCTGGGCCAGGTTGCTGTTAATTAAGTGTACATAGCCTGATTCAGTACCTGCTTCTTACATATCAAGAAATACAGCTGAACTTTGAACTCAAGTATTATCTTGTTTTTCTTACAATTTACCTTCTCTGCAGTTTTCTTAGATAACTTTGAGTCGGGCTGTGGTCAGGTATGTGCTTTAGATGCTTCTGCAAATATAAATGTGATAAAATAGAGCCAAAATTCGAAACATCCGTGCAGGGCAGGATGTGTAATTCAGTGCTGGAGATGCCTGCACTCATTAAAGGTAATGAATATCCCAAACATGCAGCCCTGTCAACTGCAATGGTAATGAATTGGGAGAGCTGAGTTTTCTATAGATCTGAATGTATTATTGTGAAAACAGCTCTAATGACTTCCTGACAAAATTTACAATGAAAACATCGTTCAGCTAATTAGTTTTGCTTATATTCCTTTGACAAGAGGGCTGTGGCATGTGCTTGTAATTCCCTTTGGAATACAGTGCTAGATTTTAATATGTACACTTTATTTTCCAACATTTAGTTTATAAAATAAGAACAAGCTTTCTGCTTTGGTCCCTGCTCTCTCTGCTATCAACTGTATTAAACAGACATGCAGAAAATAGAGATTCTTAGAAAATAGTAATATTTTCCCCAGAAAATTTCCAGCTGTTTCCTGGATATTTTTCTTTCTTTGTCTGCATGTCTCCCTTCCTCCTTTAGGTTAATCACCTTTCCATTTAAATAAAATATGTTTTCCTGTGAGATTATACATCTTGTCTTTTGTACAGAGGAATAGCTAAACAAGAAAGAAGAGGAGGAAAAGCTTATTCTTTCTTGTACATTGATTTAGAAATGTAAGACCATAATGGGAACAATAATATAATTTTATCCAAAGCTGTAGTGACACCTCATAGCCATGAGTGAGCAGATGAAAAGTCATTTTCTTCAAGAACAACCTCTCCATTCTTTAGAGGAGCTGCAATGTTCTGTTCCTGTACTGAGGGTGGAGAACAGCACCTAAACTTGAGTGGAAGTCTTCATACTTTTTAGGCTGCTTTCCTCTTGGGCATATTTTCCCTTCTTCTTCTTCTGTGAGCATAGAGAAAGTAAAAAAGTTTCCAGACACTAAATGCAAGTTTTCTGGGAAAAAAATAAATAAATAAAAGGCTTTAGTTGAAGTGCTCTGTCCTCTAAAAGTGGAACTTAGACTGTCTAGTCAAACAAAAAGTCTAAGCTCCTAGGAGATTTATGTCCTTGCTATATTATTCAGTCAATATCTTCAGTTATTTGGAAACATTTGGTGATTCTCTAATAATATTAGAAGTATGTTAATATTTCATTGTTTTTTCCTAGTGTTTCCTGCTAATCACTTATAGAAATGACCATTAAAAATTCAAGGACCGGAACTGCTCCACTTGTTTTGGAAGTACACAGTCGTATCCTCTAGCTCTTGTTGCTGTACTTGAAAACACAGCTAATGGCACAGTTGGAAAAAAAATACCACCAAAAAACCTAATTTTCAATTCCTATTTTGATGCATTTTTTTAAATTCATTATAATTTATTTATGATTGCATATTATCAGTATTGCAGAAGCACTGAGAAGTTTTGAATAAGTGTTTAATTATATCAGACACTATAGACATGCAAAGCAAGCAAAAGAAAGGCCGTTCTCCAGCTAAGTTATAATCTCACAAGATAAAGACATGGTGGGAGAAAGGAGCAGCTTTGTCATCACTTTGCAGCTCTGGCTCCAGCTCTGCCTGAGCCTTCTCTCCTCTGCTGTCCCCCTCACTTCCATTGTCTCCTCTGAAATCTCCTGAACACACACACACACACAGCTTCATACAACAGCAGAGCTTCTTGCTGTGTGCCAAAACGGGACGGGCTCTGCAAACCTGAGGCAGGTTAGAGAACATTTCCAAGGCATGAGGAAATGTTCCGGCCCGGCGCAGCCATCGGTCATTTTGCCAAGTCAGAGCTCGGTGATTGAGGGCACTTAGCAGCAGCCTGGCTGTGGGAGTGTTCCTGCCTCCAAAATGAGCAATGCAGGGTGTAATGAAATCTCTTTTCCTATTGCCATTTTTCACACTTCTCTGCTGAGCTGGTTGTTTGATAAATTGCACGGGATTATAAAAGCCTGTGTATAAAATGCCTGTGGGACCCTGGTTTATCCTCTGGGCATGTGTGGGAGTGTGTCCCAAGCAAATCTCTTTTATGTCCCATTCCATTCTTCGTGTAATATGCTGTGTAAAACTTCATCATTCTGATCCTTGGTGCTGATCCTTCGGTTGTAACATCTAAAAATATCCCATGGCTCTCTCTGAATAGCAAGGTGTAACACAATTGAAGATGCTTGGGATTTATCCAAGACATTAAAGCAGAATATACAGAAGGAGTGATTTAAGAAATAATATCTGCTGGAATAGAAGAGGAAAATTATTTATGTCAGTAATTTAGAAAGGTATCTCATTCGATATAATTCATGGGGAAGGTGTATAGAGAACATTTTCTTCTCTTCCTTGGATGTTTTATTCCTAACAGTGTGTTACTAAATATAATTTCTTTAGAAAAGAATATTTTAACTTTGTGCAGACAGTAGATTTCTTGCCGTCATTTCATATAGGATTGTATAATTGCAACTACAGATTTGTTGTTATTGTTTTTCCTTAAAACCTGCAAGGCAATTTACTTTTCCTTTTAATACAAACAAACACATCCTAATTATAGTAATCAGTTCACATGCAATAATCGCATTAGCTCTGGTAATTATTATTTGCATCACCTGGACCTCTACTGGGCTTGAGAGACAAAATCAATAATTCTCAAGCAGGCAGAAGGGTGAGGCTGATTATGCATTCAAGTGATCAGAGACCAGATTGCATTTGATTAAATGAACTGGTGAGAGATTTTATAATTAATGTTCTTTGTTAACAGACAAAAAGCTAAACAAATGCATATGCTTTACCCTGGCTGAGAAATGGCAATTTTTTCCCTCCAGAATGTTAGAACAGGAATGTGTTTGCAGCACTGCTGATTGCTCATCTAACCAGCAGAGAGGAGCAGGCAGCTGAAGTGAAACATTACTGTCTTGCAGTCTTAGTGTTTAATGCTTCAAGATAAAACCTTCCACGGATGATGACAATTCAGATTAGAGGACAAGAGTTTGAGCATTCCTGTAAATCCAGTGCATAGCAAAATAATTGTTGGCATTTATTTGTTAAGACAACCCCCTTTGCTCTAGGTAAGATGGATTGTTCTATGTAGTGGCAGAACATCATCTTAAAATAACATAAAAATGTGTTAATTTTTAAATGAAATTATAGCTGCAAATGTGAGCTCCCCCTCCAGGATTTACAGCATCCTTGAATTGAATCTGACTGATGAGTTAGGGAGACCTGAAGCCCAACGACCTAAAGCACCCTGAAAATATTTTCCTGTATGTTTGTTTCCAAAGAGGTCCAGAAAATATTAACTTAAAATGCAAATGTAATTAATAATAATTAATAAAGCTCTGTGTTCAGATCTCAGTTATGAAAGAAAGTCATTCTGTGATAATCTTCTTTGGCCACTCAATAGGGAAACCCAGCTCCCTCTCCCATGCCCAAGTCATTCCCTACTGGAAAAACTTTTAAAGATGCTCTTTTATGCTAATCAAGCTAAAATATAAAGTACTCTGAGTAAACGGCTTCTTATTCTGAATATTACAGAACAGATTGCTGAGAATTGTCTCGAGTTTCCACACTTTTACCTGTGAGTAACATTTTGTTCCAGAAGACTTTGATGAATCTCAAAAATATCCTTGGTCTGAGTGCTGAGGCTTTCCTGGCCAGTGAGCAGCTGGGTGGGGAAGCTGTTTGTCCCAACCTCTGCTGATGGGACAGACTAAAGCACACTGGCACTGAGCTGCCATCTTTCCAGTTTGTCACCCCTTTGTCCCCCTTCCCCTCTTCCCTTCAGATTTCGTCCCCTTCTGTATCAGTGCTTTTCCTCTTCTACCCCTGAGTCTGCAGTAATTACCATCTCACTCTGCTTTTTTTCTCTTCTTTTCTTGCCTCCAGATTCTTTTATCCCACTTTCTTCCCTACAGCTCCTCAATTTCCTCAGAATCCTGAGCCCAGGTCACCTGGCCATGCTGCATCCAAGCTAAGCCTTGGATCCCAAGCAGCTGAAGCCCTGGGCTGGAGCTGCATCTCAGGATAACTGAAGGGAAGCTGGTTTAAGAAATGCATTTCCTGGGTGGATCAGCCTGGATTTGTGATTGGCACTTGAGCAAATATTTAAACCTTTCCCTTGGCTTTACAAAATAGTCATAGAATTGGTATAATCTGGAGGTTTTCTTAAATAGAGGTATTAGTTATACAGTTTGAGGAATACTTAAAGTTTGAAATTTGAAGTTATCTTTCCAACAGACAGATCTTTAATTCCCTAAATAAGTCTCCTCGCATCAAACAGCATTAAAGCTTAGTAGAGGATTTCTTGGGGAAAATTTTCCCAAAGACTCTGTATTCCAGGGAACTGTATTCCAGCAATATGCTTCTGAAGCCTAGGTATATCACACAATGTAACAACCAAACCCTACATTTGAATAACTCTCAATGGATGGACTTAAATTTGTTTAAACTCAAATATTAGATGCTAGAAGATCTTTGGAGAGATTTTGATGGTTTGAGTGGCTAATAAAAATAAAAACTCAACTCCTGGCTATTTCATTGTCCGTATTCAGGGCAATGTTAGGTATTAAATATCTGGAGGTAAGATTTTAAAACTTTTGTAAATCAGGGGGGATTGACTTGCCAAATTCCTCTGCATTGTGCAAAGTCTGCTGAAATAATTTTAAAAGTTTCAGGAAGATCTTTTTAGGTATTGGGGTTTTCTCAGTCTTATTTACCCAGTCTGTTCTTACAAGTGATTTCACTGGTCAGTGACTGCAGAGAGCTGAGGGGAGGGACTGAGCCCTGAGCAGGAATCACTTCAGTGTTGTTTCTGTTTAAAATAGTTTGTTTCTTCCCCTCCTCTGGCTTTCCTGTCCTCTTTGCTGTCATTTCATTTCACATTCACATCCTTGTGAAGCAACAGCTTAACTGCTGTGATTTATCCCAGAGCACATGAAACAATCACTGATTTTTGACTTTTATTAATGCATTTCATTGCAGCCTTCAGCCATCCAGGGACTGTTACAGGAGGACTGAGCCTGCAGTAGGGATCTTTTATAGAAGTTACAGGTTTAACCATCTCCAGTTGTAAATCAGGGTCCAATAATGCTTCAAACTGGCCCTGTTTGTCATGCAGTGAGCTCAAAACTCCTTCCTAAGACTTGCCTGCCTAGTCCTGGGTGATAAATGATGACCTAGTCCTTGACCAGAACAAAATGACAGCCTGCTGAGGCTGCCATGAATGATGGCAGGAGAGAGATGCAATCAAATATAGACACTTTTTATGCAAGTATCTTCTTGCTTCTATTATTATAAATGGTTGGAGTCTGTGTAAGTGCTAAAGCATTAGCTCCTCATTTTCACTGTGGAATTACGCTCGGCGTTCTCTGCTTATCTGAAAGTGATAGTTCTTCCTTTCCATTTGATCTATTTTTTTCCCCTCCAGCATAATGAAGAATGATGATACTTTTAGATGTTGACATTTTAGAAAGCTGAGATGGTCTGGAGTAGACTACAAATGATGAAAGCTTAATGAAAGTTATTTTCTCATAATAGCCCTAAATTGGCTATTTTTGCAGAATGGAGTTGGTCTGCTGGATTGAGCTTGAACTTTTTACCCCTCTGTGATCCTGTGGTTACCAAAAGTAATGTGGAATGGCTTTAACTGTTTAGCTTTTTAAAATCCAGAGTTAAGAGAACGGATGCAAGTGTAATTTTTGTGTTGTTCCTGAGTGGAGGATTCTGGAACTGTGAGGGGCTGAAGGATTGTTGTTTCCTGGTATCCTCTATCTCGGGTCCGGCACTCAAACCCAGACACTGTGCTGCAGGAAAAGTAAACATCCTAATGGAAACCAGTAAAAATGGGGATTTAAACTTCTGTACTTGGATAAACTTCTTGTGCTATCCAAACTGTGAGCCAAAATATGAAAACTTTAGGTAAATCAGTCTGTAATCATTTCATACATGTAGGGGTGGAGAGCTCCTCTTACATTCATTTTTCTCTAGAGAGTTAGAATGATTGTTCCAAGTACATAATACAGTGAGAATTTCCCCAAATTTTCTCTTAATAATAATAATATCGAAAGCCTTGTTTTCAGTTCCTAAAATTATTGGTAATTTTGTTATCCTGATTCATGAAGACACTCTCAGGCTGCAATCATTTCTCTTATTCTTGTTCCAGTGGGTCAAAGACCCAAGATAATTAACCTATGACATGTTAATACAATTCTGGGAAGAAGCATGGTTGTTTTTCTGTCTTCAAATGTAATTTTTTAGATACCAGTCTCTCCTAGCTATTCTAGTAACAGTTTTTCAGGACCTATGTGTCTAAAAGAAAGGTTGACTCTAATTCTTGTAGTCTCAGTTAAAGACAGATTTGCAATATTTCAACAGTCTTAAATTTGAAATGCCATTAGCATCATGGGCAAACACATGATCAGAAATCAAAATTATTTCAGCTGGAATGTGATTCTATCAATATATTAAACATAAGCCTCTATTTATAGGTGATTGATTTAATTAATCAGGAAAACTTGACTTTGGGACATCTTCATTTTATAAGCCAGAAGTTCCCAGTAAACTGTTTGTTCACCCTACCAATTTAATCAAAGTATGTTGTTGAACTTCCTGAGGATATGTTCTAGTTGCTTGGCAATGGATTGTGGAGCAATTTGTTTAAAGTTCAATGAACACAGAACTAGAGTAATTTATTCAAATCCACCACTTATTAAATCAGGATTTGACTTATTTTTTTTCCTGACTAATAAAATGGACTTGAAAAGAGTTAGCTAAAGCTCTGTGGAATTGTCACAAAATAATTCTGATGACTATGTTGTCTATTAGTTTTTACTGCCGGTAAGGAAGGCAAATGAAGATGAATACATTCCCCATTGTTTTGTGCATTGTCAGAAAGGGATTTATTTTTAAACACTTTATTGTCTCAACATCATCCTCCTTTCAAGATAAGTAACGTGGAGATAATATACCTGCATTTTTATTAGGCTTCTGAAGTATCTGAATATTTCACAAGAAAGGATATTTTCTTTCTCTGTCACCAGTAAAACACAGAGATTGCAGGTGCTGGATTGGGATGGTTTTCTGGTGGGCGTGAATAATTTAATGGCTCGGATTTAAAATGTTACAACAATAAATACATTTTATTTTAAATATCAGTTCTGGCCCAATTTTCCTAATGCATGTATTTCCGGTGGAGAGTTGCTGCTCCTTTAATCCAACAAAGAAAGACAAACATAACAAGACATATTCTTGAAATGTCAAGCTCACCTGCAGCCACTGGATTTTAGCATGGAACCCTCTGAGCTTCTGATTAGAGCCACAAAATATCTTTTATTACACATTAGGACCTGAAAGAAGGAAATGTGAGACTTGGAGAGTTGTGCTGTTGTTGTAACATTATCCTCACTACCTGTAAATCCTCTTTAGATCAGGGCACCAGAGTCCTGAGTCCTCTAGGAGAAAACAAAGCCAGGCAGACCCAGGAGCCTGCAGACTTAGTATAAAACAAGCTGTAACTGAGGAAAAAAGAAATGCATTTTCTTGTCTCCCCAGTGAGAGAAAATGAAATATTTATCTAAGCATCAGTCAGGTCCGTGGGATCTACAGCTGTCTGCAACCCCAAGGCAATTAAGCTGATTTTTTCCTGCCCATGCTCCGTTTTGCAGGGCTCTCAGACACGGGCAGGGTGCAGACTGCAGCTGAGATGACATGAGCTGGCAGTGGCTGCCCCCAGCTCCCTGCCAGCCGCCTCCCAGGCAGTGGTTCCAGCTCAACCATGGCCAGGCAAGGCCATTTATCCCCTCTCAGCAGCAACGAGAACATTTATCCCCCCTCAGGAGCAGGAGGAGCAGGTTCTGCACTCCCTGAGCTTTGCCTCCATCCCGGGGTGAATGCACAGACAAGCACAAACTTGTGGGAGTTGTCCTGGCAGGGACTCAGAGTCAGCCGGTTTCCATCCCTAAAGACTCAGGTGTTAATTTCAAACCCCAGGCGTTAATGTCAAGCTCTGGGAATCTTTCATTTAACTCAGGGTGACCCTAAAAGTCCCTCCCATAATCCCCTAGTGCTATTATGTTAAAATGTCCATGTTCTGCTGCCCTATTGGTTACTTGTCCCCCCATATGGCATTGTTTACTGCATGTTCTACCCCTGAATGTATGTATTGTTGCTTCTCCCTTTGTTCTTGTCTTCAGAGTGCACTCTATTCAGCTTATGGGCATTGTCCCTATTTTATTTTTGCATTAAATTTTTCCTTTTGAGGGAATTTTGTCATTCCTGCTCCTTCATTTTTGTCTCCTTCACCCTGAGATCAGGGAACCGAAGGAAATTGTCACAGCTGCCTTCACCGTGACACAAACTCATGGTGGGGTGGCTCTCATGAGTGAAGGAGACAAGACAAAGATTTGAGGCACCAAGCCCTACTTCCTAAAGGTTTTGGCATGGTCGGTCAGGATTTTGAAAATATCTTTGCAATCGCATCCTCAGTGGGAATCCCAGGGCAGGACTGCGTCTGTGAAAGAGGAAGGAAAAATTCCTGACACTCCTTCGAAGACTGAATGTGAAAATAATTACAGAGAATTACAGGATAAGATGGCAAGTTGATGAATTTCAAACATTGCCTCTTTCCAAGTAGGTTTTCGCTGGCAAACTTGACAAATACTCCTAATTTGTGTTGTAGATTGCCATGAGGGAAAGTGATGAGAATGAGCTAAAGGAATCAAACCACAAGGCAAGGAACAGATTTCAGACACTGAGGAGGGGGATGCCTTGTGTAAAACTGACTCTGATGACTTCACAAGAATCATCTTCCTAAGGGAATTGTAGGATTTTCCTGTGCATATGCATGGGTGTCTGAAAGAGATTTTAAATATTCTGAAAAAGACTTTCTTAATTTTCTCTGTCTACTAGACACCCTTTAGGTCTTTCCAGCAGAACATCTTGGTTCCAGTGCCACAAAATGTTATTAATTTTTCTTTCTCTTTGGATTCTCTGCTGCATTATCACATCCAACACAGGAAGAAAGTCTTCAGTTCTGAGTTAATTAGCATTCCCTGACCAAAGCCTCATGTGGTGTAGAATTCACTCTGCCCGATTGCACACCTGTCCAGAGGATCCTCAGCATAACAAATGATTCCCCCTGCTTTTCTTTTAGTGAGGAGTGTTTCAAGAAAAAAAAGAAAGCATAGAGCAGAAAACAGTATCCACCTTTTCTTGAGTAAAATTCCATTCATCTTCTATATTTTGTGTCTTGGTTAATTGAGTGCTTAATCTCTTAATTATAAGCCACCATTTAACTCAGTGTTTGACTTCACCCTACTTGGTAAAAGTAAGATGCCTCTTAGGAAAATGAGCTGAGTGGATTTAAAGTTTCTCATGGAATTTTTAAGGCTTCAAAAGCCCTCTAAGATCAGAGTACCAGCATTGACCCAGCACCGCCTGTTCACCCCTAAACCCAATATCCGAGTGCCACATCCACCTGGTTTTGGAATGCTTCCAGGGATGGTGACTCCACCACTTCTCTGGGTATCCTGGCCCAATGCTTGATCACCCTTTCAGTGAGGAATCTTTTCCCTAAAATCCAATCTAAACTTGAGTTCCTTTTCTCTCATCCCGTCACTTGTCACCCGAGAGCTGAGACCAATCCCCCCTCACTACAACCCCGGGCTGTTGTAGAGAGTTACAGTTCTTCTTTTTCTTTTATTGTCCAGTCTTCAAATCCACAGAAGTGAATATTTGGGGAAAATGTGCTAAACCAAACTATTAATAAACCTTCTCTTAAATTTCTATGCTTATTTTTCAGTTGATGTGCATGCTTGCCATGATAATGGACTCGCGGCATTAAAAGCTTTCATGCCTTAACAAAGGGATTCAGAAAAGTTGCATTATCTAGAAATGGAAAGTTAAAAGCCACAGTGAAAGTGGCAGGGCCTTATCACGGTTATCAGGGGTGAGAGGAGACATCGGGAATATCAATGATTTCAGAAGCAGCCAGAAGTGGCTGTGGAAAGGGAGGTGCACTGGAGAATGTGTGTCCTACACCTCTGATCAGCAAGGGTTGCAAGAGATTGGACATTTATCAAGAAATGTGACTTTCTAGATAACATGATTTTAGCAGAGCCTGGTGTTTAGTGAGCAGGGTAAGAGGGAACCTGTTGTTTGCAAAGCTCTTAAAAATTACTGCAGTAATCCTCTCAGCTTCATTAAATTATTTCACGGGAAAAAGGAGAAAAAAGGCAAAGAAAAAAGATGCTCAATACACTTTGAATTACAGAGGATTTGTTGGTTTGTTGGGGGGTTATGTTTTTTCTTTCTTTCTTTCTTTCTTTTAAGAGTGGAGTAAATGAGAGAGTTCTTTACTTTCATTTGCATTCATATAACTAGCTGCTAATCCTTCCTTCAGTCTATTCACTTTGTTTCCATCATAGCTTGGCACATTCCATAGCACTTACAATGCTATTGTATAGTGAAAACTTCCTAGAAAAGAATAATGAAAAAGAATTTTATGTACTTGCTGTAAATGTTCTGCTGTAGCTGTGGGGACCACCCCTGAGCACTGATCGAGCCCAAGCACAACAAAACACATCTCTGGCCTAAAGTTCATAGTAAGCATATCTGGGTGATGGTGGAGTTCCCAGATTATTCACATAATTGGGGAAAAGATTAACCACCAAATCTACAGATCCCTAGGGCTGAGAGCAAAACCAGAAAGGCGAGGAAATACTGTGATTTTGTAACGAGCTTAATGGAGTTCTGGATGCTACAAATTCATGTTTGCTTGGAGAGAAGGGAGAAATCCTTTAGAGGAAACGTTATTTCTTTTTCCTAATGGATTCCTAAGTGAATCTGTTCTACTGGAGGGACTGGAAACAGATATTTTGCTGTTTATATACAGTGCTGTTAGTTCTCAAGGTGACCTTGGCTGGGTCTTTTCCAAGGACATCCATAAAATATTCGTGATTGTGGAGGTTATTCAAATTGGCAGCTCTTATTGGGTGATTACATTGCATTGATAACTATGAAAACGTAGTTCCAGCTCAAGAAAAAGTTTAATTTATTACAACAAATGAAAATTAACATTCATAGGTCCATTGATTCTGATAGCAAGTGTGTATAGCAGAACTCAGTTCTTGTGTGTAACTTTTGATCACAAACTCCTGTAGTTGAACCCTTAGGGTAGAAAATTATCTGCTGTTTTTTTCTCCTTGTTTAAACTGCCCTCCTCTCAACAGTGAGTATAAAACTCTCCTTCTGCCAAGATTTCCTTATCTTTAAGGTGAAATATCCTTCCCTATATGTGACTGTATTTAGAGCATAATAAGAATAACAGTTTCTAAAGCGTAATGGAAAGGTGTGCCAATTAAAAAGCTGATTTAACTTTCCACAGCGATGAGAATATGGATGGGTTCCTTTAAAAAAAATAGTGCAGCATGTTTAAAGATATTTAAATAAAAGTATGGAGTATTTAAAGAGATTTTACTTTCCATATCAATGAGAACAAGGGTAGGTTTCCTTCAAAAATAGTATAGAGTATTTAAAGAGTTGCTTGGCAGATATATACAGAACTGTGTTTTGTGCTCTCCTCCTGCAGATGGTTTTACTAGATCGTTAAAAAGTTCTATACAAAGGGCAACATTTCTTACCAAGAAAATGAGATTTTAAAATAACTCACATTAGTGGTCAATCCTTGTTATGTATGTTTGAGTTCTAACAGCTGTAATGATTTGTTTTAAAGGAGCCATCTGAACCTGTGCTGATTTTTAAGCCTTTACTGATTGATTTGACTTGTTTGATGTATTATAAATCACACAGCTATAAAGTCACAGTAAAAATTCCATTAAACTTATGAGGTAAAAAAAAGAAAAAATAAATCCATAAATAAACCAGGGCGAAATGCAAGACAGCAGCAAATGTGCTATTTCTTTTCCTTTTTTAAAATTTAAGTTTACAGCCAGGCCATTTTTATGTGAAAGAAAAACAATGGCAACAAATAAGAATCTACCAGGAGTCTCACTATGGGGGTGTATTTTATTTCCCGTACTGGAACAATATTTCAGTTCCCTTCACTGTGCCTCTATAAAGGCATTTTTTGGTAATTCATGGAACAGAACTAGTATTTGTTTTCAAATTAAGGCTCTTGATCAGGAAAACTTGTTAGAAACACCTAAAAAAAGCTGGGAGAGATAAGGACTTCCTAATATATTCACTCTAGTTCCTAATTCTTTAAACCTTGTATTTTCACAGTCTAGAACTGTTTAGACTCACACCAGACTCTATTTTCTTTATGATTTCTTGTTGTTCTATGTTATGTGTGGTGAATTATCCCTTTTCACTCTCACATTTAGGCTGAGTTGATAAATACTGAAGCAATCCTTTAGAAGAGACAAAAATTTTCCAGGTGACATCTCCCAAAGTAAAAAAGACCTTATCTTCCCATATTAAATGTCTTAAAAAGCCAAATGAGTTATTCTAACTTACACAATTTTATCATCATTCTTGCAATTGTCTTCATAAAAAAATAAAACTTAGCTTACATGTAAATTAAATAGATTTTTCATTGAAATGGGGAAACGTTAGAATGTACTTTGTTTTCTTTATTTTTTTTTTAATATCTATAAATTCAGGATAAACTCATTCCATTGTGTCTCAGCATCTCTGTATAATATTCAAGGCACAAGATTGGCATTTTGGATTTTATCCTAACTGTGACAGGGCACATTCTGCTGGTGGGTTAAAAGGACTGGAGTTGTGCTTTGGGTCAAAAGTGAAGTGGGAGTATAAGTGTGGCACTGTTAACTGGCTCTTTAAACATCTTTGAAATATCTTTGGCAGATGGTGATGATTCCTGTGCTTGCTTTTCATCACTGAAATGTGCCTGAAGTTCTGCTGGGTCTCTGTGCTGGTAAACACCCAGCATTACATTGAATTATGCTTTATATCTACATTTCAGCCCTGTTCCATGGGCAGAAATCCTTGGCTCTCCTCACCGTCAGTCTGTGGCTTGCATTTCTGGTGCTGCGCTGCAGCTGGTTGTGCTTGGTGCAGCCTCTGCCCTGGCCCAGTTTGTTTCCTTCAGAGGAACAGGGTGATCTCCAAAAAATGAACAGGGTAATCTCCAAAAAATGACAACCCAGCTTTGCCCAAGCATTAAGTGCTGGAAGCTCTGCTGATGCAGTTGGTTGTACATTTGGACGTGCTGGAAGTGTGGGAAAGGGGAAGCATGGCTGGAATTGGGCCAAATAAATACTCCGAGCGCCCCAAAAAATGCCTAACAAAGGTTGCAACTCGTGAACTCTGCAAAGGTAACTACACCTGCTCAAGGTGTGTCCAGTTCTCTCCATCTGCTCTTGATTCACAGACCTTCTGAAATTCCTCAATAACATTCTGCATCCCTCATCTGCCACAGGATCACAACAGCAGCCCCAGAAAGCAGCTCCTTTCTCTCCCCTATTGTTTTTCTCTCTTTTTTCCCCCACTTCCTTCTTTCTTATTTTGAATACTTTTCTGACTGCACCGAGCACATCTCATTAATCTCTTATCAGATTCCCTCTGTTGGTCTGTCATTTCATCCACACTTCACAATCCTGACATCAAGTGCTGTTCTTGACAGGTTGAACATTTGTTCCAGAAGAAAAACTCGGGTTTATGTTCCTTTTGCATATGCAGAAACCATTACAATTAGATAGCAAAGAATATTTTGGTTGTTTTACTCAAAGGGATGACATTCTGTTGTTCTACATATGCACACACAAAATTATTACAAAAGAAGGAATAGTTGGATAACTGTACCCTTTAACCATTTAAATCCTCTTTGCTGCTATCAGAACTTTATAGAATGTGATATTTCAAATACTACAGTGGAAGAAATATCTATTATTTCATGCTCTGAGACTTACACCATCTTATTTTTTGGTAAAGAATTTTTTGTATGTCTTTTGTCAGTTAAACTGATAAATACCCAAATGGGAATTTTAAGGGGCAGTGTGAGGTTTGTCATGGCAAAAAATCTCAGAGAACACCTGGAATTACTTCTGAACTAAAAAAAAGAAACATGTTGTATTAGTGCTCTTACTGCTGAGTACCATTCCTTTAATCACTTTATCTGTCCTGTACACTGATGCCTGCCTCCTTATCTCGTGTTCTTCCTGCAGCTTCTTAGAAACACTTGGGTTTGTTCGATGTTCTTCTTTGTTAAAGTCGTGGGTTTTGCTCATGTCAGCCCCAAACTGCTGCAAGATTAGCGCTCCAAGATTACCAGGAGTCTGTACAAACTTCTTGGCAGGATTAGGAGAGGCCATTGCTGCTCCAGATAATGCTGATAATCCAGGCTGGGAGGCTGCAGGCAGCAGGGAGGTGTAATCAGAGAGATGCTGAGATATCCCACGGAGTGTCTGAAAGCAGGGCACTGGAACGGTGAGGAGAGCTCACAGAAATGTGCTCGGTGCACCTGCTGGCCAGCAGGAGGGAATGTGATACCTGCATTTATTTCAGCTGCCTGGACAGCTTCAATATCCATTTGCAGCTTGAAAAGCAGTTAAAAATTCCTGGCTGCCCACAGCAGTGCTTAGATCTCTACGTATTGGACAATAACAAGTGGGAAGACACGAGTGCCAAGGAGTTGCAGAAGAGAAAACTGTGTAAAAATCCTCTGTGGTGAGATTGTGGCCATTGCTGGAACAGCTGCTGTGTGCCAGAGCCTGGTTTGTTTTCTCCAGCAGAGCCTGGGGGCTGTCAGCTTTGCAAAGGGAAGAGCAGATTGCAGGAAAACCTTCTGCACTGGCTTTGCTGTGGATTGCTGATGCTGGAATAGCCAGAGCTTCTGGAAAGGGAAGCCAGGGTGGGGAATGCTTCTTGCTGAGCTGAGCGGAGAATGGCAGCAGCTCTCTCTCTCTCTCTCTCTCTCTCCCCCTTTGATGTCTGCTGCCTTTGACAGAGTTTCCCAGGTGGCAAGGCTTCTTTCTGGAAGAGGGTCCTGTTAGAAATAGCTCGTTCGGGAGACATCAAATAGTTCCCAATTTAGCCTAGTTTAAAGGAACTCAATATTGAAGGGGAAGCAGATACCACTGAGACACTGGTGATAGCAGCAGGTAGGAAAATCCATGTGGGGTGGGTAAGCAAGGGATCCACTTCAGAGTACAGGAAAAAGAAAAATAAAGTCCGTTTGTCTTTTGCCAGTTTGGATTTAGATACATCTTCTGAAAGTGTCACTGAAATTAGATTTTTATGTGCTTGTTACTCGCACGTAAGGAGTAAAACTGGGCAGCTGAGATCCTTTATTCAGACACAGTAAATATGGGTATGAAAAATACAGGTATGAAAACATCATTCACAGGAGGTGGCGCATGGAGATGTGAAGGAATTCAAAGACTGGGTTTGAGCAAGACACTGGATGAACTCTCCTGCTTGAAAGCAAGCCATGAAGACAGGCCCAGTCTCTGAAGGGCTTTTCCTGCCCTGTGATACAAAGAACCTGCTTCCTTCCCCTTTCCTGACACCCTGAGAGTTACTCCAACACCTCATTTCAGAATTCCAGCTGGTTTCTCGCTGCACTTTAACCCTTCCCTCATGGTGGGCTGTGTTTGCTGTGCTCACAGCACCAGTGGTGACCTTAAAAAAACAAGGCCGAGGTCAGATTCTCCAGTTCCCAGGGGATGGCTTGCTTGGGATGGTGTCCTGTGGCTGCCCCGTGCTCCTGGAGTGCTCACACAGAGTGCAAGTGATTTATTCACCTGCCAAGCCGATGCTTTCATAATGAGACTAATTAATTTCAAATTTACCTTTTGCTTGTGTTCTGCATCAGAGTGCTTGCTGCAGTGTGAGATGAGCTCTGCACACCCAGCATCTCCAGACCCTGGAATGTTTTCTCTGTACTCTCTCCTGCGTATCTCCTTCAACAGATTTTCAAAAAAAGTTAAACATTCTGGGGTTTTAGCAGATTTTAGTATTGCTCAATCTTCTTGATGGACAGATAGCACTTTTCCAAATTTCCTGTGGCAGAAAACGATTCTCTTACCTTAAATATTTTCTAGATATTTAAGGATATCCATTACTATAACACCAAGGTTTGACTTTCCCACTGAACTGAACTGGAATATTCTGGGAACATGCAGAGGCTGAAGATCCCTGTTTGCACTTCATTAATTTTGAATATTTTTCATGATTTTTCATATTTTCATCCTTACAACTTGCACAAGTACTTAGAAGATATTTCTTTTCATGCTAGCCAAACATCCAGCATGAGATTATAATATCATCTGTCTCTGATTACTATTTTGCCTTTTTCCCTTCACTCGAGGATTGTCAAATGGGTGTAGCTGATGATACTTCACAAGCTGACTGAACAAAAAAAGGCTAATTTTTTTCAGCACTACAGTATTTGGATTATATATGTGATATTGAAATAAACTTGCAATCTCACATAGAACAGATTTACAATCTGGGCCACTTCAATTAAAGAACAAACTGAATCCAAATCCAAATTAGACGAATCTGATACAGACTTTTTTTGTACAGTGAAACTCAGGAACTTTGGGTATTTTTTAAACTTGTTTCAGGAAAGAAATAATATTTTTTATAATGTTCTTTAATGGCAGTAATATTGAGATTCTTAATATGATTCATTCTGCTGAAAAGCTCAGGCCATAAAGTTGTTGAGTGGTTTATTCCTTGCTCACACTGACATCTCTATGACATGAGCATATCAACTGAAGACATTGTACACAGAGAAAAAACATTTCTCAGGGCTCAGGAATCTGATGCCACAGTCAAACAGGAAAAAAATGAAGACAAGGTTGGTATTTCAAAGAATATGTTCAGACACAACTTTCCAGACATATTCTATCTTTCAAGAATTTTTGAAGAGGTGCTGGAAACACGATTCTTTTCATGCATAGTGTTCCAAAAGATTTTCCTGGAAAATTGTCTGATTATATCCAAGGTGAGAGGTTAAAAGCTGTTTGCTGAACATTCTATTAACAGAATCTCTTATACAATCATATAAACTCCTGTACAGTGCTCTGCAGAGTAGAATTTTTAGGTACAGTCACAATCTGTAAACTTATCAAGGTGCTCTTCAATTATGTTCAGATTTATTTCTTTCTCTGTGGGGAAATGGTATTTTCAGGGTATCCCTGCTTCCTCTCAGCTTTGTAAGTTTGAGACTTGCAAAAATACAGTGCTCTCAATAGCTGACAGCAGACTTTATAACTTTAAAAATGAAGAGAGATGCAGGACACAGTTCAGATCCACTTCTGGGTAGTTGATGTTTATTAACACCCTCCAGAGATTGGCGTTTTTTCAAAATACCATCCCTGTTTTATGTGTCAGCATATCTGCTACTTTGTAAATGCAAATTTTATTTATGAATCTATTTACATTTATGATGGTATGAGCCAGATTTATTGAATTTAGAACTTTGTCTTACTTTTGGAAGAATTTCTTTATTGCAAAGATATCAGACCAGACTTTTTAGCTTGCGTTTACCATTAATTTCACTGCTGATACTCCATCATTCCTAAATGATGCAATGGAAATGATATGTGTTCTCCAGAAGAAAGTCTCCCTTTCTCAGTTACATTTATAAGAGAGTTAAAAAGAAGTGCACAAATATAATTTCTACTTCAAACTTGTTTCCTTTGTCTTTTTTTCTTTAGGAGATGTGCTTATGCTAACTGAACTTACCTGGAATTTCGTCATTGAATTCAATAATGTGTAATCTTGTTCTTCATTTCTTTTAGAAGTTAGGAGTTCTGTTTGTCCTGGAAGTCTCTCTTGAGGAAGAGAATTACTGTCACAGGCACTGGCTGATGGAGCGGGGCCCAGCTTATTGGATTTATTACAAGTATTGTCAGTTGTAGCTCTGAAATAAAAAGAGACACTTAAATGGACTCCTAAAAGGTGCACATACAGACTCACAGTGAAAGTATTTTATTTTTGATTTGTACCACTTTGTTCTGCGTGGCTTGCATATTCTCACAGCCCCTGTTCTGTGAAGTCATCTGCCGTAATCAAGTTTTGGCTCCACGAGAGCACCAGGATTATCTCATCCTTTTATCCTGCCCCCAGTTTGTGATCACTGCGTTTGACTTCCCAGCAGCAGTGACAAAATGACGTTGGCAGGGCCACTGTGAGGTGTGGGTGCTGTTCCCTGGTGTGGCATTGTCCCCACAGCCCGCAGAGCTGGAGTTTCCACCTTGGAAACATCGACTGTCTCTGCCAGCCGTCGGTTCTCTCTGCCTTAAACATTTTTAACCTTCTTAAACCTGCTGGTTTGGGAAGAGGCTGGGCAGTAGAGTGAAGGAACAAATATCTAATTGCATTTTAACAGCCTCTTCCCCAAAGGTTTCTTTATACCTGGTTAAGTACAGGGCCATAAAAGGATAAAGGTAAATTTTTGCTGTCCAGTCAGCGTGACAGCGCAGACTTTCTGGCTGGAGCTACTTAACATCAGTCAAGGCAATTTGTCCTTTCTTCTGACATAATTGGCTTGGCTCTGGATAATTACAGATCCAATAAACTGATCAGGAAACCTTAATATTTTTCAGCAAAATAATGTCTTCACAGATAAAGTGACCTATAGATTCTGCTTTGCAAATGTGGCTCTTAGTGGCTGAATGGAGTGGTGCTGTTGAAGCCAAACCTGTAAAATGGAGAAGCACAGGAGCACTTTATCAAAGCAATCTGTAATATTTAGGCAGAATGAAATTAGCTGGGCACGAATGAGATCAAAGCCTTAAGTGAGGTTTCAAGGGTGAAGAAAAGGCTGCACTGGTGAATAGCAATTACTTGTAGTTAATTTAAACTTTCCGAAAGATTTTAAGGATCAAAGTTGGGTCTTTTGAGAGAGGGGATTCATCCAATTTCCTCTACTTATATTTTTCCAACATAAATTAATCTTGATATATTTTATTAGCTTCTTACTGCCTTTTTTTTTTTTTCTATTTTTTTAAGAGGAGGATTACTTTGACTTTTGTTCACTGAAACTCTTCAGTATTAAAACCACATCAGGGTTACACCCTGGGGTTACTCTGATGCTGTCTCAGAGTTTCCAGCTCAGGATATGCAGACAAAAACATTTTTTCAGTGTATTTCTTATTTATTGAAACATAAAGCTATTTGATCTTTCAAGTATGCAGCATAGCCAAAAATATTAATATTGCATTCTTAGTTAATTCTATTACAGAGCTGTTCAGTAAATACACACTGGCAAGTTTTGTTTGCTTTCATTTTGGCTTCTAATGCTTCAAAAAATGATTGCGGCCATTATATTTATTATATCTTTTCACACTATTGTGCAATAGCGATAACAACAAAACTATTTGTCTGCTACTAATTGGATAATATATGTGAAAAAAGCACAGTTTAGTAAGTGAATGATAAATAGAGTTCCTTATTTGAAACTTATTAGCTAATAATACACCTTCAACACCAGTATTTGTCAAAAACCTCCAAAAATATTCCCTTTTTAATTTCATGCTTGTGTTTGACAGCTGTGGCAATACCGGTATTTATTATTAGTGTACAGCTGAATGGCATTTTAAATCAAGTCTATTACAAATTGTCCTGCTCTAAAGTAATAAAATTAATAGCTATGTAGCAAAATAATAAAGCAAAGATTAATCACGGATTGCATGGGAATAAAAAGTCTCTTGGAAATTATATTTTCCAGGGATATTTAGCAGTAATTTTGCTTTCCATAACAATTTATTCTGATAATTAAACATATGCCTTACAATTTTCACTGCTGTTCAGAAAAATGTTGTCACCAGCCAGTTCTGGTGCTCCTGCTGGTAAAAAATCAGGGATGAGGGGCAACACCAGTTCTCCAAGTCAAGAACACCCTGACAGAATTCAGCCAGGCAATGGCTCCCACTCTCTGGCCAGACCTTTAGGTAGCACGAGGTGCTCATGTTGATCCCAGTAAAATTGCCTCCAGTTTCAGCCAAGAAGGAATTTGGCACCCTGAGTTTGAAATTCTCATCCAGAAAAGCCTTCCCTCCCCTGCTGCTGTCAGCAATGTTTACAGCCACGCTCTGTCTTGCTGCTCCCTGATAAAAGCAGAGCTGCAGTGCAGCTGATCTCCTGGGAGCAAAGATGTGCATGTTGGGGATTCTCTTTCCTTCAGATCACATTAGGAGCACGATTTATATCCCTCTGTTTTGGGATGACAGACTTTTCAAGCTATCTTCCAAATCATGAGACCTTCTCTGATGACATCCTGCATCCAAAAGCAGCCTTACTGCAGGTACTGACTGGAAACATGGGAGAAAAGAAACTTTCCAAATTGACTTTTCTTCCATCTTTTATTTTTTAAATATTGTTGCTCTTAAAATGTGGGGTTTATCCCCTAAAATGGCAGAGTTTCGATACAACATTGGCATAAGGGTTACAAAATCTTAAGGTCTGAAATCTTTTTAGTCTAACCTTCATGTTCTTCTTCCTTTCGATCTGAGCCATGCTTGAATTTCATCCTTAATTATGAAAATCACAATTGTTGTATCTTCAATTCATGAGCTTCTTCCACTTACTACTAATTATGTCCTGGGGGAATAAAAAATTCCTGGTTTCTTTAAGACTGAAATAGAAAGCTGGGAGTTCGTAAAATATTGTTATTTCTCTTAGCTCTTCACTGCTGGCAGTGGTGAAGCCCCTTCTGGTCGGCCCGTGATGTTTCTGGTCATTGTCGTGAATAAAAGTAATCATTTTTAAAGCTGCTCCATAGGAAATGTTCCATAAGAATTGTGCTAAATTTCTTCATCCCACATAATCCAGGCATTCAGCTGCATACACAGATCTCCCAAGGAAGTTTAAAAAGCTGGTAAATATTTATAAAATGTGTAATTCTGCACTTACTGACTAATAACCTAAATATCACATAATTGAGCCCACTGTTTAAAAAGAAAGAATCTGCGCTACAAATTTGTCTGAATATGAAATCCAGAAAGTGAGTTTAAAGTGAGATTCAAGTTTTGGGGCGGTGTGAGTGTCTATAATCAGCCCAAACCCATTGACACCTCCTTGTGCTGTGTTTTGGGAGGTTTAGACTCTCAGGGTTGATGATACTTGATGTCTTTAAAGAAATGAAAGTGTGCATCTCCACAGAAGCTTTTTGATGTCATTACAATATTCCTGGAAGAGATGTAAATTCCAAAACTACTGCCACTTGAAAGTGATTTATTATCTCTGTTTTCAGTGGAAAGGCACATGCCAGAACATATACACTTAAGCTTATTTGGAGGTTGTCTAAAGATATGATTGAAAAATAAAAGTTCAGTGGGTGTGAACAATTTTCATTATTGAGTCTTGCAGAATGAGCCCACCTGCAGGACCCTGATTATCAGATGAGTCAGAGAGACGATCTTAAAAGCAGAATTTCTCTCATGGCCAGCAGATCTCTACCTCACTGCTCAGCAGAAAGAGAGCAGGTCTCACTGGGGAAAACAACATTTGTATCTCAAAGACTAAAATAATCAATATATTGCATTTATTTGGCTGCTTTTCCTTACTGTTTCTTATAGCAATGAAAGTAACGTGTTTAGGATGTATGAATAATTTTGAGGGGAGAAAGATGTTGAATCTGCTCTGCTGCTTGAAGAACTCAAAATGGAGAACAGGGTCCATTTTCAAATGGGCTTCTCTGACTAAAGAAACCTGAAGAGGACAGAGATCCAGGAGGGTTTTGTCAGGAAGGGATCTAAAGGAATTCAGCTGGGTATAGGAAGAGAGAGGCCTTAAGGATGGAATCCTGGCCTGACAGGGTATGTGTGGTTTCTCTGCCGTAGCCCTTCTTGTAGCCATGTGAAACAGTAATGTGTGTTTTGGGAGGTGCACAGATGAATTTTATTTTCAACTTCCTTTTTTTCAAGAGTAATCTTCAATTTACTTTAAAGTGCAGCGTCCTGCTCAACATCAAACTGCCCACCAAAGGGTGCCGTCTGTAAATTAGGATCCTGGAATCCACATAAATATTCAGCTTTCATTAATGTTCTACTGTTGGATATTTAAAGAGTAATGGTGTGTAGCCCTCCAGTAATTTTATAGGCCATTTAGTGCTGTGGTGTTGAGGTGTGGAAGAAATGTCCTCTGGCGAACAATTTTAGCTTGCATGGGTCTCTGGAAAGCAAAGAGGCACTAATAGCTGCAGTCAGCAAGGTGTCGTGATGTTCTTCCAAATCTGAGGCTATGGTTGGGTAGGAAATTTAATATCCATGAACACTAAAATACAATATAAAAATCTGGAGACCCACGGCAAGGATTTCCCGGGTGGTTTTTGGCTCGTGAGCAGAGCACATTTTAAACAGAGCTGTCTGCACATGCCGCTGTTTGGAAAGATGTGTCCCATGAAAACAAATAAGATGCCTTCAGTTTGAAAATGCCAGAGTATTTACTTGCTAAATAAAATATAAAGAAAGCTGTAAATATGCTTCATTACAACACAGCCTGGTCTTTAGAGGATTTTGAATAGCTGTTGTGCACAGTGGAAGACAAATTAATCTCTCTGAATCTCTCTCAGCTGAAACATTCTAATGTTAACTAACAGTTTCTAGTGATCAAAGTGATTTAGTTAAATTATTTATTTGCATATGCATTTAAAAGTTTTTATTGTTGTAGCTCAAGGGAGGAGAAGGGAAGGGGGAAGGGGAAGAAGAAGGTCTTAAGATAATTACCTGAGATTTAAGAGCAGCTGGCCCTGCCTTGTCCTACTTTCAGAGGTAGATCAGGCAGCTTTGGTCACCAAATCTCAGGATTGCCACTTGCTCTTTGTCCTGGTTAGAATTGCTCTCATCTCTGTCTTTTCTCCTTTAATTAGTAATCAAAATGATCAGGAAATGATAATTTCAGTCATTAAAGCCATATTGGTTGTATCCCACTCTTAATCAAAATGCTGATAGTGTAAATCTGTGTTTTCCTGCAGGGCCTTTTGAGGTTCTGTTTGTTTTATTGTCTCCTCCCTGTTCTCTGGATTGATCCCTGTAACAGGAAAGTGGTCTGCTTAAAAATCAGAGCCAGATTGTGTTTGGCATGGAAGAGAAATCAGTGGAAGGTTAAGGTTACAGCACTGCTTTATTTTCCTCTGCTCTCCCTCCCCAAGTGAACGGGTTCCAGTCGCACCGTGGTGCTTTCAGTCCTTGGTGTCTGCTAGGCAGCCCCAGGAAATAAACTGATTTATGACAGGTAATTGGGGTGCAAATTTGTTTGCACTGGTGTAGAAAACCCGGAATCGATACCATATAACAAACAAAACAACTAAACTATCAAATCTTGTATAGCTCAGCTACAAAATGTAATAGGCAGTAAGTTTTGTTTAAAAACCAAAAACCGTGAGCAAAAATCATCAGGAGAAAAGTGTCAGTTCTTAGTATTTACTGCATCATTCCTGTTCTATTTTTAATTCTAATTCCTTTGAAACTTAACAAAAGACTCAGACAAACTCCAAACCCAGTAAAATAACCCACAACAAAACAAAACATGCAGAAAGCCACTTAGAAAGGCAAATCACTTTTATCACCTTCACCTCTGTGGAGACACTGATTCTCAGAACTCGTAGGAGGAGTATTCTATTTTGACTTTCAAAATTAGGTAAATGTAAGCAGAATATTGTTCTGCATATTCTCAGAAAGAGACATCAATCTGTGTGTTTTGACAGTCTTTATTTTTGCTGTCTTTAGGGTTGCATTTAAAGGATTGCCTTGTCACATCTGTCAAGTAAAATACATGAGAAAGGGTCCCAAATAGTAATTAAGGTACTGGTGATTTTTTTGTCTTCTTCTGGAACAGAAGATCAATATTAAAAAGTTAGATATTTTTGATTTCTTTTCATATTTTCATATTTTGGTGTTTTTCAGCCATTTTTCCAAAGACTGGTCCCACAGTAAATTCTAGAAAATACATTTCAGCCACCTATGTAAGTGTCATGTTTGTGTCCAGTCATCCAGTCAGTTTTCCTTGTGTCTGCAGGATCCTGGAGGAGGAAACTTGAGAACAGGGAGTCTTTGTGTGATTATTTATTTGTTTTGATACTTTTCTAACAAAAGTACACCATGAACACAGCATCCTGTACTGCAACAATGTGGTGACAGCAGATAAACTTATTTCAGGTGGCAAGTTACAAATAGCAGTTCTGACTGAAAAGACAACTTGAATCTAATAATAAGTATAACTTATTATTAATTACATTGCCTCAGATCTGCTCTATGCTCTTATCAAATGTGAACAAAACTCTTCATCACTCATGAATGAAAATGTGTTAAACTGCTAATTGTTGCAGTTACCTTGTAGGGAAGAATCAGTAAATGAAGTGTTCTGAGATTAATTTCAGGTCTATCCTGTGTTATCGTATTCTGCAGACAGGACATCATTAGATTAAAAATAGACCATTTTATTGGACTCATTTGCACATTGCTGTGATTTTTAAAACAGATGAGGTTTGACCCAACTCTGCTCCCACTGGATCTGTCCGTTATCGATGATTCTGTGAGTCTGTGATTTCATACTTAAATTGCTTTTTATTTTTTCCATTTGTCTGCCACCTAAAGAAAAAAGATAATGCATTAAAGAAAATTGCTCTGATAAAATATAGAAATTAAAAACTTTTGGATGACTTGTGAAAGTTTCTTTTTTTAATCTGTAAATTAATCTAATTTCTGTCCTGACTGCAACCTTTGTTTCCAGTTCTGAATTTTTCCTTCTGTCAACTGCTGTCAGCTGCTTTTGTGCCGTTGTCAATTTATTTGCCTTAATGAAGAATTTTAAATAGTTTTTCACTAGTAGGTAAGTCCCAGAGAAGAATTGGAGCCAAGGTCCCCTGAGCACATAAATTAGTGTATGACTTCATAGAGTTATTTCTCACAATAAAATTTAACAGGAGATAAATCAGATTTCTGTAATTGTTGGCTACCTCAGTGGCATTTTGTCTTCCAGTTTTTGTGATGATTTATGGTTTCGTCCATAAACATTTGGAATTCAAACCCTCACACTTAGTGATGTGTCTGTGTATTTAATTGTACACAGGGATCCATCCCCAGCACAGTGTAAAAAAAAAACTGCAGGAAAGAAAAGACAAAGGAAAGAAAAAAGTAAATTTGACTTTTTTAGCACCTCTAGATCTTAAATTTCACACAGCATTATTTCTATCCTGCCTGTTGTTCAGACTTCAGCTTCTTTTTTCTATGTAAATTACCCTACCACTGTGCTTTTCTTCCCTACCTTGGATGTATGAATTTCATATCTTAATGTCAGACATACTTATAATTTTCAAATTTTCAGGCATTATTCTGCTTTATTATTTTCAGCATTTTGACTTTTACACATTCTCTTTTTTCTGCGCTGACTCTGGAAAGAGTATTTCAAGACATTATTTTTCTCCTTTTTACCAAGTTCTAAAATTTTCTATTTGAATAGCTGCATAATGATAAGTGTAGAAGTTCTCTAACTCAAGCCATCTGCAAAAGTAGTTTTTCTTGGAAATGCATTAACCTCATCTTGTGGAAATAAAGAATGTTTGTTTTCTTTTTTTTTTTTTCTTTTTAAAGGAATCACTTGAAAGAGGAGAAAATCCAGTGTGTGCATATTTAAGCTTTGATTTAAACAGCGATCCTGAACCTTGAAATTTTAAGGGTGGGTTTTAGAATGTAAATTGTTAAATAGAGTGATAGGGAGGGTTGGATTCCTTTAATTCCAGCAATTTCAAGGGCTATGGAAGCAAATCCTCAAGGGAGATCCAATCCTTCTGATTGCCCACAAGTATTAGAAGATTTTAATTGCTATGAAGATTATTGAGGCTGCCATCCTATAAATCAATAATTTTTCCCTTGGTCTGGTCTATGTGAGTACAAATAGCACCTTTTTCCAAATATTTGTAATTATGCTGTTTGTGAGCTCCCAGAACAGATCACTGCTGATAAACACAATCAGGAATGCAGTTGCAGTAAATATTAGCTAATGTTTATTAGTAAAAATGTGTAATTACACTCCTAAAACACCAAAAGGCAGTGGTAATGTTACAGTGCCTAGCAGATTATACTGGTTGTCCCAAAGGCTTGCACTTTATCTTGAAAATTGACTTTTAAAAATTCTGTCTTTTCTTTTTGTGAGACATAACTTACCTTGAAAGCTGACCCTGGCACACCAACACCACTGTGTGCTCTAATGCTGCTTTTAATTAATGATCTCTAAAGATTATGAGTAATCCTGCATTCTACCAGATTAGCTAAAATAGGGACTTGCATCTTCAGCTGAAGGGACAGAGAGTGGCAGAGAGTGTGCTGCAGTGACTGGAGACAGATCTTGGCTGGCTGGGAGCACTCAGCATCTGTGCCAGGACAGAGGCCCTCTCCTGCCCTTTAATGTCTCCTCAGGTTTTCCATTCCTGGTGACTTCTGAGTAACTTCTGAGGATGTACCTTGTGATCGTTTTGTTCCTCTCTCCGTGACCCATTTCTTGCAATGCCTTCTGTCTATGTTCAGCAAAACATGCACCCACTTCTCCTTTTTGTCAGCCTCTCTTTGTTGCCTTCCTCTCTGTATGCAATTAATTCCATATCTATGTATTATATATTTGATCTGGATGTGCGTATTCATTCCACTGAATAGAAACTCTCAAGTACCCTAGTCTGTGATAGCTATAAATTATTCAAAATTCCAGTCATAAATTTTAATTTCATTCTGAACAACATACTAATCTAAGGAGATGTTAAGTAACCTTTGCAATATGTGTTGATGTATAAATAGTGGCATTAATGCCTCTGAACATTTCAATAAGAGTTCCGTGGTATCATCCCTTCTCCGTCTCTCTCAGTTCTAAAAGCCATTGTTAGCATGTGCAATTTTCTGAGTGAATTCTCTGAGCCAGGTCCCCCCAGAGCTGCTCCTCAACTTCACCTGTTTTCCATTCATTTTGCTTCTTGCAGTGTAGGATTGGGTGTGGAGAGAGTAGGTAATTTTGCTAATTATGATGACAGAACTGTGGAATCACCCAGGACATGGAAGATATCTGAATGTCTTCTTGCCCAAAACCCAGTCAAAGCTTGGCAAACCCCAGTGAACTCTGAGCCTTTTCTAGCTATTTTTTAATATTTCCAGGGACGGTGATTCCAGTGAACTTTGGGCAGCTTATTCCAAGCTGTATTTGTGAAAGATTCCAGGTCAAAAACAGAGAAAAAAGGCTTTGAAGTATAACTATTAACATTCCTGCAGCTTCAAGAGATTTTAGTGTGAGATCCTCCATGTGCGTGGTAACAGAAAAGAAACAAATCATCTTTTTTTACTTACTGAGTTTCAGTAAATTTTTTGTTAGTGTGCAGTAATATTTGAGTTATTGTCCAAGAATGACAGCCCTCACAGGTGCCCATCAGCACCTGTGCTGTAAGGAATGCAGAAGTATTTTGTCTTTTAGTTATGAGTAGGAAATGCTCTCACTTGATTTAAAAATCAAACAAAGCTTTCCTGTGAATTGCTGTGAACTAAAAACAAGTGTTTGGAATTTGTAGCGCAATTCCGTGTAAGAGAATCCAATAAACCACAGCAAACAGTCAATGTCAGGGAGAAGAGATAACTTGAAAGTTATTTATTTGGGATATTTCCTACAGTGATGGTGAGCAGAGGAAGATTTTTCAGTGCACCTGCCAGGAAGTCTGTACCAAACTCTCCCAGCTGCTAATGCACCGGTATCAGCAGCGTGAGCCACGACAATTGTTCTGTCAATAATTCTTGAGACAGGGTAAAAAGCAGCGAACATTGCCCCGTGCAGCCAGCAAATGCAGGCCTGAGAGCTGTCTGCTGCATCCAACTGCAGAACAGAATGACTTTTGAAGGCTGAAGTTTATGAGAGCAGTTCATTATGTGTTCCAAACAATGCTTTATTTTGCTGTTGTTTCTTCATTATGTGGATAGGAAGCACTGTAGCAGAAATTGGGCTCAAGGGAAACGGTGTCTACCAGTAGTTTAACCTTGTGACATATCACTGAAAAGCACAGGTTCTTCTGAAATACATAATACATGAACTTCTCTGATTGTTTAGCATTGATCAGTACTCAAGTAAATTGAGTTGCTCTCTTATTAGCATAAACAGCCAGGCTCTGGCGAGCCTCTCAGCCCCCCACGGTAAGAGGCTGAGGGATTTCTGCTTCTTTTAAACCAAAAGTCAATTTAAAAACCCAGCAAGGAAAGGTATTTACCAAGACAAGACAATATTTTGAAGCTCTGTCCTGCACAGGTCTCTATTTCAGCTTCCATGTTTCAGTATAGATTGGTTCTCAGACTTCTTGTCTTCCATTGTCAGGTCTGTCTGCAATTATGTTTTCCTCTCTCTCCGTAAGGGTTTATATACACTAGAGATAATTGTGTATGTACAATACATGATGTATATTCCTGCTGTAGCATAATTGGGCTGTGTTTCAATCTTAATAAAACTTCTCCCCTCTCTTCCTCATAAAAGCCTGGTTTAGAAGCTAATTTCCTTTCCTTTATGAGAACTCTCAGGTGAAATCTTTCCAAAGCTTTACAGCTTGTTCTTGAACATCTTTTCCATGTTAACTTTTCACTTTTCCCTCTGTTCACCTTTGCAGCTGCAGAAAGCAAACTGACCCGAACTGGTGGAATGCTTCTGGTGTAACATATTCTGATGGAGTCTGCTTTAATCTTCAGTTGTACATAATTATAATTGTCAGCATTTATTTTTAACTCTCTGCACAGGGTGAGGATGAAATATTATTTTGAATCAGGGGAACATGCAAGATTAAGGCTGCCCATGTACTAAGAGCATTTCAGCTCTGAGGGAGGCATTTCTGTCTAAATTAAAGTTTGATGTATTGGGAGCTAACTTTGATTTTATAATGTTCTGAGCCAGGCGTCCAGATTATCAAAGGTAATTTGCCTATAAGACAGGCAAGGAACATCAAAAAGAACCCTTTCCAAGACTAGCTCCTGAAGCTTTAATTGTTCAGCATCTCTGACAGTTTTCAATCCCTCCTCACCGTGCTGTGTTAAGCACAGCTTGGCTGTTTCAGGTGATGCTTGGATACTTGGAATTGCAGAGCTATAGGAATCCTAAGGTATGCCAGGCAGCAAAATCCCAGTTTTTGGGTCTTTTTCCTGCACATTGGTGATGCTGAAGCTTTTTTGATAAATTTAACAAGATGAGTATCTCATAGATAATTGGAACTGGGATATAAATAAAAACATATACTGAAATAGATCGGCTATCATTTGCACAAAGTTAAAGTTTCTGTATTAAATAATATTGCCAGAATTTAGAAGACACTATACACTTGTATAGATTTGGCAGAAGAAGTTATGTTGTATCATCCAGGAATTTGGTGTCTTGGTTGCTGTTTGCTTCCCGATTTGGTCCTTTCCCCCTTGAGTTCCTACACATCTTCTGGCTGTTAAATGCCTTTCATTGCCCTGTTCAGACACTCCAGAAGTGGGATAGTCAGCAGTGATTTCTGATTTCTGATGTACAGTGATTACTGATTTCTGGATGTACAAAGCCTCTGTCATGGCTCTGTGAGACAGTGTCTGTAATTCTTGATGAAGTTAATGTTCCTTTAGAGTATGGGTAAAGTCACCTTGGCCTGGAGCAAAACACAAAACCATGAGGAAAAACATAAGTGTGGAAACGACTTGTTTCAGTCTGCGCTCCAGAGCAAACAGAGAAACAAATAATGCCCTTTTGGGACCTGAGATGTGTCCAGAGCAGCCATGAGAACAGAGCCATTAGTCTTCACTGTGCTCAGTCTAGAGCTTCAGCTGCAGCTCCGCGATTTATCTGACAGGTTTAAAGTCCCTGAGGTCGTGTGGATCGTCCCTTCTCTTCCTGTCTAAATCTGATCCCACTGTTCCCCTACCCTGATCATCCAGGGGAATCCATAACTGACAAGCCCCTGCAGGTGGCTGATCTCCCATTATTTCACTGCTCTAATCAGGAAAACCTGAGGTGCTGGTCAGGTGCTGATTATTTATGAACTTCAGCTGGTCAGGAGGTGATTCCCAGTCACGAGGGGCAGCTGTGACCACAGGGCTGAAACGAGGCTGTAATTAAAGGCTGATGTAAGAGGGCTGTGATAAAAAGCTGATAAAGGGGCTGAGGTCACAGGGTTGCCTGCTGTGGGAGAGAGTGCCAGGAATGGGGAGTCTGGACAAGGTAAGGCTGCTCTGAATGTCTCACTTTGGGAGCTGTAGCCATGATCTGGGGGGTTTGGAGAGCTCTTTGCCTGCTGGCCTTGCTGTGCAAGCTGGAGGCTTTCACACCTGTTGTGTGCCCGGGTTCCAGCTCTGCTCCAGCAGGGTTTGTAGCATGAATTCCTTCCCCAGCAGGCAGAGGAGCCTCTGCTGGGCAGTTCTGGCAGTGTGGGCTCAGCAGAAGCTTTGTTGCATGGTCTAATTGGCTCACTGTGGTGAGGAATTTGATTGTACATGTCTGAATGCTTCTGTAATTAGTATTTGCACAAATAATGGTCCTAATTGTCCAGACTTTCAGGAGTTAAATTTCCATTCAAATCTATGGAGCTTTTAATTTTCTTTGCCAAATGGTGAAATAGTGATGGAATTTGCCTACAGAATTCTGCTGCCTCTTAGTTATTTCTCTGGTATTGAAATATTCTATCCCCAAGTTTCATTTGTTCTAGCCTTGCTTCTTTACTTTGAACTCTCCAGCATCATATATTCTAATATCACGGCATTCCTACTCCTGCCTAATGTTCCTTGCCCTGCACGTACCAAGGTATATTATGATATAGGGTAATAGCACCAATCCATGTAATTCAGTTATTTTGGGGTGAAAGATTAAATCACTGCTCTGTTGTTTTCCTGTTGAACTAGTTCAGCTTTGCAGATACCATTTGTTTAGGTACTTTTCCTGTTTGATTTATAGAGCAGCTAAAAGCAATTTCATTGTAGTAGATGTTATTGAGCTTAACCTATTGGTCACCTGTATTTCCCTGCTTCGTTCTTAGCACCCTTCTAAACTGAGCGTGGATAAATGAGCACAAATTTGGACAGTGCAAATGGGAGATCGAGATATTATTAAATAATTGCCTAAACTTTTTTCATGCGTAGTTTTGGTGTGGTTTTTTTTTTTTTTTTTTTTTTTTTTTCTCACAAACCAGAGCTTTGTTATGTACGAAATTCAGCCTTCCCAGTGAGAGTATGGGGTTATCAATCCATTTATTTAGATTCTTTTTTGTCAAATAACTGGCATGTATTTAGATGATCACAACAAAATATGCTGCATTTTTTTAAATAGCAAGTTTCTCATATTCTATCTGGAGGTGCAAATACAAAGTCAGAAGGAAGAAGAGCCAAATCCTTGTGGAATCTTTGCTCTATGGAGAAACCATCTCCCTCACACCAGGTCCATTTCAGCAGGCTTTAGAGGGGCACTTAGCAGGGGGAAGGTGCTTATTTCCTCATGCCCATAAATCCTGTGAGATTTATGGATGAGCTCAGTCAAATGAGTCAGAAAATAAAAACAGTTATTGGGAATGTGCTAATAACAGTTTACTGCCTATATGCCAATATTCCCCTCATCTGTAGAGAGAAAATAATCAACCTCATTAGCATAGTGAGATTTATCAGAGCGACTGATGCTTCTGCAATCTGTACATGGCTTTTCATAGGAACAGCTGAGAAATGCTGCCAAGTGTTGATTGATTTGGAGGCTCAAAAGAACTTGCTGAAGAATCATATTTTTGTTATTTGTTTACTTGAGACCTCAAGTAACCCGTTCTATAAAACTTATTTTAGGAAGGTTAATGTCTTCTGGAAGATTTTTACTTTCCCTAAGTACTTTCAAAGAATAAGTGATATGATTTTTCAGTCAGGGCATATCAGAACCCAACTCTTCTTAGTACCTGTTTAAAATAATTCTAAAACTCTAAGTGTTTTAAATTATTATTTTTAATCAACTGATTATTAATTTCAAGTTGATTTTCCTTTTGTGCATCTTTACTTATGAGGTTTTGGTTTTTATCTCTTGGTTTAGAGTGTAGGATTTTTTAATATTAAACTAAACTAAGAACGTATGTTTTCAGCAGTCTGAAATAAAAACGTTTTTAGTTGATATTGTGCAGAAGTTCCTTCCTATTGGAGTCACTGTTGGACATTGTCTGTCCCTCTTTTAGCAGGTTACAAAGTCTGAATGTCACAATGTCCTCAAAAGTGGCCAGAGGAAACATTTCCTCTTTACCTCACTTGCCTTGCAGCAGAACGGCTGCTGTCAATATGTATGAAAATGTGATAGGTGCTGGTATGAAATGGACCCAAAGCAGGAGAGCTGGGGTGTAAAACCTGATCCTGGCCCTGTTTCTGTCTCTTTGTAAAAGTAAGAGAAGGATTAGATCCTCCAATCCATCCTTGAACTGTGGGCTACCAAAAATGGAAGCTCACGCATTCAGCTAATTTGATTGAGGAATTTAAATAATCAAAGTAAATCAAAATGGTGCATTTTAAAGAGGGTCCCAATCACAGATTTGTGATTGTGGCCATGCAGGCACAGCTCTGCCTGCAGCTGTGGGGTGAACAATCAAACAATCACCGCAGAGGATTCCAGCCCTGCTCACCCTCAAGGGATGGGGGGGGATGGAGCCTCGTTAGCAGCGATGTGAGCAGGGAATTGATTGGAAGGTGGGAACTGGGACAAGGCTGCTCACATTTGTGGGAAATGGATTTGAGAGAATTCCCAAAGCCTGTCTGAGATCTCACACTGCCCTGTAGATCTGTGTGCAAGCTCTGAGATAAGGTGTGCTGAATTAGAGAGGCCATGGAACACATGTTGCTGAGAGAGAGATTGAACTGGAAACAAGTTTCAGAAGATGGCCTTGCAAACAGAGCAGGGATTTGGGAGAGTCAGAGCTGTGGAAGATGCATTGCAGCAAGACAACAGAGACTGGTGTTAGAAGTATTAGCAGCACTGTGTGGCAAAAGCTAATAGGCTAAATAAAAACATTTATAAGGTATTGGAGCCAGGAAATAGTTTGGCTTCTGAAAGAATGGAGTTACATGTAACATCTTCTGTGCCTCACCCACCTAGGAGATCAATAGTGGAATGAAATCTTTTAAAACACCTCTCAGTTGTCCCATGTCTGTAGAGCTGGGTTTTTAATCCAACAATATTCAAGTGGCACACAGTGCCAGGGTGGGACTTGCTCTGAGCCTGAGTACCGGTGCCAGCTCAGCCCTGCGAGCCCAGGGCTGCTGCCTCCCCTCAAACCCAGTTTGGATAGAGGTCACTCCCCACAGCTTTGGACTGTGGGCTGTTCCACAATACAAATATGCAAACCATCCCAGCTGCCCTTGAAACACTTAAAAGATTAATTTCCTTTTAATTATCACTTTGATCAAACTGCTGGAGTCAGCAGCCTTCTCCCAGCACACAAAGATATTTTTCAGAGAGAAATACCAATAAAAAATAAATCATCAAAACCATATTTGTATCTGAAGTCCACCTTTATCTGGCAGTTTGGGAAAAAATGCCTTTAGAGTGGAATGGAATTAATACCTTCTCTACTGATAAATTTCTCATCAAAGCCTCACAAATTAAATTTGAGTGTCTCTTCCAAAGCTTTTACTCTTCATTACTTGGGCCATATTTATTTATAGTTCTCGCCCAACTTATGCAAAAGGACATTTTCATTATTTTTTGTTTTCTGAGGCCTGATTAGTGCTGCATTCCTAATGGATAAGTTTTCTCCTGTCTTTATCTCCTTTTCTCTTTCTTAGAGATGTGATTTTTTTTTTTCCCCCTGAATATGCCTATTACATCATTATTTATTTTTAAAAAGTGAATCTTTCTCATAATTGATTGATTCAGCATTCACATAACTGGGGTACTTGAAGCAGAATGAGCATTTTCTTTGACCTTAATAAAATAAAAAAATGAAATTTTTTTTCTACATTTTTGGCAAGAACAGTTAGTTCTAGACTGGAACTCAAAAGACCTGGCCTAAATTTTTGTATGTGGCAGCTTTGTTTTTAAAATAAACAAATGTTTAAATTTTTGTTTTTGCCACAAGTCTCTATTTTTTAAATGGAATATTAATGCTGTGCATTTTTATTACAGTTTTAATAGATTAAATACTCAGGCCACCTTTAGATACTGTCATTGTAGAGATCATAAATAGATATTTACACACATAATTATATAGAGAAAAAGCAGATCTGCATCATGTGTTTAATAGATATTAATTTGGTGTTCATTGCAAGGCAAGACTGGAAAAGAGCTTGAACACTTTCAGAGATGGAACTTGATTCTAAATGGGATTTTGATGTTTTGTGCTCTGTAGCCCTGTATTATTTAATATTCTAAATGATTCTAACTATAAATTTGTCTAATTTTTTATTCAATAAATTAAGCAGAATGTAGTTTAAATTTGTGACGTGTAGTACAGTCTTCCAGGTATTCTAAGTTAATTCCAAAATATATTAAAACCTAGTAAAATTTTCTTGAATTCTAATGACCACAAATCATTGACAAAGTAATTCTGTGGCCAAAACTGTCAAAGTATTTCTAAACAATTTAGTAGTTGATCAACTCCCCATAAATTATTTGCATATCAAGGAAAATATTTTATTAAGGTTTCTCCAACATTTTTGGAGGTGGATTCATTCAGGATGCACCATGTTTGTTAATTCAACAAAAACCCAATTAAATCCAGAATGTTCTGACTTTCACCAAGCAGTAAAGAGTCCTCTGAAGTGAGTAATTTGTATTCCAGTAGGGGAAAAAAAATCAAACCCAGGTAGTGTAACAGGAATAATGATTTGAGTTCCCAATATCAGTTCAGAGTCATTCTGGTGATAACTCCAGCAGCAGAACCCTGGGAGAGGCTGGATTTATTTACTTTAGGATCCAAGAGCTACCAGAGGTCATTCCTTGTCTGCAGGGAAACAGATGTTCAGCTGGAGAGCACCAGCATCTGTTTGGTTTCCTGAACTCTGCTCCATGGATGGAAGTTCCTGTGCAAATGTCCGGGTATAAATGAGTTGTTTTACCCGTGGTGTGTGCATTCAGCCAGCCTGATGATCTGATATAATTCCTGCTGCTTTCATGGTCTTTAATAAATAATTTTAGCTGTGATTCATGTGGTAACTCACTGATGAAGATAATTTCAGGCTTGCATTGCAGATACAGAAGGTGTCTCACTGAAAAATAACATTGATTCCTGATAAAGCAAGCCTAAATTTTCCTAGTGCAGTGTGTAACTCGTTCTTATCTTTAAAGTTCTTCCTCTAGGCCTGCTGATAGTTTTCATTACCAGAACTTCTGTGTACTTTTCTGTGTGTCCCTTTGCAGTTTGTGGGCTCAGCTCAGAGGTACAGCTGAAATTTAGATTCCCTAGTGAGCAGTGATGCTGCCCCCACACTCCTGCTGAAAACCACAGTGCCTTCAAAAGTCTGCCCTTAAATCGGAGCTCCTCACTCTGTACACTTAATACTTCTTTTTTTTTTTTAAGCAAATTAAGTTCAACATAGAATTTTATTCTTTAGTAGGGTGAAGGACAAGGCTTGTAGTAAAGGGAAATTAAATAACTGTGATTCATCCCTTCATTGGTGGCACGAATTTAGATAAGCATTGCTTAAGCATAGCCTTGACATGCTGGAATTGGTATCAAAACCCAAAATGTTGGAATGTAAGAGCCTGCCCTGTCAGAAAGTTTGCTCCTTACGAACGAGGCAATCAGAAGAGGGATAATTCATAATGGACAGTGGAAGAAAAATAAAATACTGCAAGAACAGAGAAAATTTCTTCATCGGTGTCTGTTACTCAAAGCAACAATGTTTCTGTGTGCCTTGGTCCAGAGGCTTAATGAAATACTTGAGGGAAAGATGATTTGCTTCCTGTGGAAAGAATTGATTTCAGGTAGCAGGTATGCAATTGAATTATATCTTCATTGGTCACTGTCTGATTCCTCTGCTCCTGTGCTGTGAATGTCTCTCACAAGTCCTGGAGCTTTCACAGAGATCATTGACCCTCAGCTTTCATCTCTCTCTAAGCCCTGAGAGAAACGAGGACCAAGGCTTGTACTGCGGGGCTGAACTGGTGTCAATTGGTGCTTCTCTGTGACCTGGAGACTGACCCTGCCTCACTGGTCTGCTCATGAGCTGGGGATGCTGAGCTCCCTTGGGATTTCCTGCACAGAGCAGCACTCCCTGTGCTTCCCACCCTGGGCTCAGCTCAGCTGCTTTGGCAGGAGAGCTCCTGCGAGAGCTCTAACTCTGTGTGACACAACCAAATCTGGTTTGTTTAGCCAGTACTGCAGCAGAAAAATATTATGAAGTGGCTTCTTGTGGATTTTTCCAGCCCTATGTTGGTTTGCTCAATTGTACATCTGCTGGTGGACTCGGGCAAGGCTGAATCAAGTTTATAAGTCTCATTGCTTGGACAGTTAGTTACCTCTTGCTGCAAACGTAGTGAACTTTAGGTTTTGTCCATGGCATCTCAAGTGTTTTCTCTTAGCTAAATGCTACATTGTAGGCCGGCCATCGGGTTGTGTTTTCAGGTTCTAATCTGTTTTAGTGCCTCCAGGAGTAACGGATTGAAGCTCCTAATTCAACTCATGTTGGCAAATTATTCAGTGCACTGTTAAAGTGAACACAGAAATAAATGAACTTAGCATTTGTATTTGGTGTGATTGTAACAACTCCTGAAACTTGTATTTAAGTGGCTAAAAAGGCTAATTTCAAATACCCTGAGAAATTTCATTTCAGGACTTGATAGTGACTTTGCAAACAGCTTTAGGTGTTTACTTTGTGCTTCTGTAGACCTTGAGGTATAAAAAATTCTAAAAAATGTTTAAAAATAAAGGAACGGAATGCTCAGTAGCACATACTGGTGTCAGGTTAGCCTGAATGTTTTGAGGTGAAAGGTCTGTCTCCCAGTGCAGGGGACATGGTGAAGGGAAGCTCTGCAGAGTTTGGGGCTGTTATGGTTTCTGCCGCCTCCTTCGAGTGCTCTGGCTCTGCTACAGGTCACTGAAGTTCTGGAAGGACTTTTACAGCTTGTACAGAGCATGGGAGTTTTATAATTAGTTTGAGAGAAGAGCAGGACTGGAAAGCAGCAGACAATTAGCTCCAAAGAATGAGCCCCCATTAGCAGCTGAGGAGTTCGGTGGAGCTTTGCTTGGAAAGCACGCTGGCAGCTGTGTGCGAGTGCTGATGCACACTGTGCTTCTGAAAAGGGAAACTCTGGCACGGGATTCCCAGAAAACAGCCAAGTTCCGAGCCAGCCCGGGCCAGCTGGGCCATATGGAACCAGCAGCAGTGGCAGCCCTTCCCTCTCTCCTCATCCTTTCCAGTCCATATGGAACAGGAGGGAGCCAAGCTCCAGCAGGATTGGTGTGCGAATTTGGGGATCCAGAAAGCTCTGCTGGGTGGGGGAACGCTGGTGGGGGGCTTTTCTGGAGCTGGGGAACTCCTCTGGGAGTTGTTGTGAAGGTTCTCTGGAGAACAGAGCTCCTGAGGAGGCTGGGAATTCTCAGCCTGACGAGTGTTCCAAAACAGGGTGACCCTGCGTCTCTCCCTCCTCAAAAATGGGCATCATTCTGTTCTCACCGTGGCTGGGGCTTGTCTCAGCAGCTGCAGGTGACGTTCTTGGGTCAGGAATGGAGTGGGTGCCAGAGCAATTTTACCCAAAAAATAAAACTGAGAGATGCTGCGAGCCACGTGCAGCTCACTGAAGTGTTGTGTGCGCTGGGAGCGAAGTCACAGAATCTCACCACAGTTAGAGCTGGAAGGGAGATTGTTTAGTCCAAGGCAGGATCTCCTGAGGAAAGATTTTTGCATTATTTTAGGATGAAAATTACATGTTCACAGGGCATAAAATTGCTGCTGTGAAGTCTGAAGTTATGTGATAACAGTATGGAATTTTATGTAGTGAGAACATTTCTCATCTCAGATGGAACCTAATTGTGTGTTGTGTGTCAGATAAAGGAGTGAGGCAATGCTGCAGGACTGTTGCTAATGGAAAAGGGGTATTTTTTTGTTTCTGCTGCTTATGTTTTGCATTGTTGGAAATATTGGAAACTCTTCTCCTAAAAAATGAGATCTAATTGAGAAAACACATTGCTCTAAGGGACAAAAGGTCAGGTGTTTTTATTCTGAATTTCTAATCCATCTTTTGCAGGGAGTAGCCCAATATGAGAGACACTTTTAAAGTGAAGATCTTCTTAGTGGCTGCATCTAAACTGTTCTGTACCGAGGTCTTCTGAGCACACAGGAATCTAAATTTATCTCTATATATTTGCTGCCTGCAGACAGCTCTTGGAGTTGGATCTAGTATGATCATATGGATATTTCTGAAAAAAAAAATTCCCACAGTTCTAGCCCCTACTACAGGGCCCACTCCAGGATAGGATACCTGTGAGTCCATCTGTCCTTCCAGAAATAAAGCTGGAAAAGATAAACGTGTGGGAGTATTTCCCAGGTGGCCCCTGGCATGGAGATGTGCAATTTCCAAGGAGTAATTTATACACTTGTGAAAGAGAGGGAGATTTGAAGCTTGAAAGGAAACTGAAAGAGCAGAGAGCTTGCCAGAAAAAAAAAAAAAAAGGAAATAAAAACAAATATGGGCTCCTAACAACTGTGAGGGAGTTATTTGGGGCTACATGTGGAATGTACTGGCCTGGCATCCCAAGATGGTTTCCTAATAGAGTTTGCTGGTTTAGGCTGATCTGCTTTGCTGAGCTGTTGGGTATTTCATTAATATAAATTTCTATTTATGGCTCAGGAACCAGAATTTCTTTCTGAAGAAATGAATGCTCTGAAAATATCAGTCCCTTCTAGGAACTTCAGTCTGCAAAAGTTTGTGTAATTAGAATATCAATAGCTGCTTTTTCAGTGTGACTGCAGTTAGCATCCTGGGAAATTCATGAGATAATGATGGGAATTGTTGCTCCATGAATTCACTTCCTATTTGTAATGAAATGCCTTGCTCTGCATTCTGCCATTCTCTTCAGAAATACTCTCAGATTCATTTATATCCAATTCCCCAAATACTTTTAGTCCATTCAAAATTACGTGAACTGGGGGAGCATGAAGCTCAGGATTTAGCAGTTATGGTTGGTGAGTCCCTGCCAAAGACCACGAAGGGTTTAGGGGTTGGTTTTGTTTTGGGGTTCCCCACCCCAGCTGTGGTCAGCACTTGGTTTTTAAAAGAGATTTATTTGAAGCCACTAATAAAAATAGTGTGCTCATATTGCATTAGGAATCGTTTTATTTATCATCACTCTTCATTTATTTGCTGGTGAGTGATGGATTTGTTTAGAAATAGCCATTGCAAGCACACAAACTTCAATTTCCAAAAAGTGCTTGGCAGAAATAACTCAAGACACAAGCTTTCTGTAAGGGGAAATGAAAGCAAAGGATGAGATTTGGCCAGACCTTGTTCTCATGTGCACCTCTTTTATTTCTTTTTCCTCATGCAAGACAGGCATTAGATGGTGAACAGTATTGTAAACTCTGACTTTAACTTAACCCAGTAAATAAATTGTTTCTTTTCTATCGGTGAGCTCTTAGCATGTCTGTGGTTTTACAGTTTCTGTCAATATAGCTCTTACTGATTTGTCTCCTGCTAGGAGATGAATGGCAAATGTGGGGAGAAAAGAGGAGCTGTATGAATTTCCTCTCTCAGAAGGAATTACACAAACCCAGGGCTCCGACAGTGGCCTGCACTTCCTGGTATTGTTTTGTGTTTCTTTAAAATCCTCCAGTCTGCCAGCGAGGTTGGGACCATCCCCGGAGAAGAGAAGCTTTATGCTATTGCCAAGAAGCATCTCTTTGATTAAACACATCAATTAATTCTGCTGTAATCGAACAAAATGGGGTCCTTTTGGCTTTAACCTTTCTTAATGTGGCATGTCTGTTGCAGACAAGAATGTTTTTAATTGAGGGAACAATGCTGTGCACACTAAAGAATATTTCTAGTAGAGAGAGCAACTGAACCCCCTCAAATATCCCTCAGTGTGTTCTGCCATGGGTTTAAGTAGCTCTGATAGCCAATAATTTTATTTACCCCTGACTGCCACTATCAGTGGCTCTTGGGAGAGGTGCAGAACTTGAGTTTTGCAGCTTTTGGGATATTGAAAGACCCCCAGTAAATCTGCATGAGCAGGAAGTGCCCCAACCCAATTCAGGTGTTTTCTATTGAGCTAAAACTTTTTTTTACACCTTATTCCTCAGAGGCTGAGCTTGTGTGAGCTGTGCTTGCACCACTGCTCGCACTGGATGTCATGATGATCTTGGACAGAATTTTCTGTTTTGGTGATCCTGTGATGGACAAAATTGCTGCAAAGCTGCAGCAGGTGTGACACCTGAAATAACTTGAATGGAATTACACTGCTGCTTAAAACTTTTTGGTCTTTTACAATATGAGGTGTGAAATGGAATCATTAAGTTTGGAGAATTCCCCCAAGATTGAGTTCAGCCTCTGACTGGGCACCAGCAGGTCAGTTAAACCCTGGGTGAACATCCAGGTGTTGATCTCTGTGTGCCCAGGGAACCACTGGAAATTCATAATTAACGATTAAGAAAAACACTGTGCTATTCCTCTTTTTTCACCAGTTTCTGATAGAATCAAATAATTACTTGCAAGCAGAGAAACAGTGGCTGAAACAAGGCAGGATGGAATTTAGGAACCTACATTCAAGTTACCTGATGTGGTGAGACATTAAACAGAATTTACATGGAGGAGAAAATTTCATGTTTCTGTCCTGATATAGCTCAAACTTGGGTGGATTTCTTTGTTTGTTGTTGTTTTTGTTTTTTGTTTTGTTTTTTTTTAGGGGTTAGGATTTTTGTTGGGTTTTTGTTTTTTTTCCCCCAGCCCTGCAGGCTAACATTGGCTCCAGAAAAGCTTTAAATAATGTTTTAAACAAATATAAGAAGTAACAATTTAAATAAAAATAAATGAAGTTAATTAAAACCCTAAATTCAAAATCGTCAGCCTTTCAGCATTTCTGTTCATGAAGTGCTACAGTGATAAATTAAGTAAAGTCTAGAGTGACAGAGAAGAATGTAGCTTAAAATTGCCTTTTTCCTTGTAATCTAAAAGAATCAGCAAAGAAGAAAAGATGGAAAGGTATGGCAACACTTTTAGTTTTAATTAATATCGAATATCAGCAATATTTAGCTGTTTCTTGGGTATTGCAGAGCTCTGCAGTGTGTTATGTTAGAGTGTGCTGATTGTGAAAATGTTTGTGGGAGCCCAGGAACGCCCAATGCTGAGAGTTCCCTCTCAGATTAACACGGATCATTCGCTGCCTCCATCTAAATCTGCTCAAATCTGTCATGAGCAGATACAGAAAATGCACTGGAGTTCTGGTGCTGCTGGAGGGAGGCTGAGGGAAAACATTGATCATTTTCCTTTTCCTCCTTGTGAAGCCACTCGAAATCCCACATTGATAAACCAGGGGATGACATCAGGCAATGTAATCCCATCGTGGGAAATTGAGATGTTTTACAGCTCGTGGTGATTGGGTTGTGAAATGCCCACTGTTCTGCCACTCCCTTCTGATTTGGCCATGATTACCCACTGCAGCTCCCCGTTTTTACCAGGAGTTCGTGCTGATCAGCTTTCCTCAGCCATTAGTGTGGGTTGAGCTCCTCACACTTGAGGCTTATTGAGGTTTTGCCCTTCTAAAGCTGGGTGCACTGTAGCATTTATTTATTACAAAGTGTTTTTTGAAGATCATGAAGCAGTGTGTGGCAACTTTTCCTTAGGAGCCATGGTGTACTTGTTATGGCATCTGCAAGGAAGATCAGGAAACACGGAGGTGCCTGGTCTTTTCTGTGTTGTATCTGCAGTAAAAGGCTGTACCCACATTTGGAATGAAAAATCTGAGTCTTAAAATTGTTAGAGAATGGGCTCTGGCCTAGAGCGAGTAAGAGAGGCTCTTTATTTCTCCTGGAACCAACACAATGATGAGTTAAATGCTGATGGGGCACTGGCTTGGCAGGCAGATGGCACAAATATAGTCTGCTGAGGAATAATTCACTTACAGCCACGGACATTTCTATAGACCCTTCTGTGAAGAAAGGTTGGCTGGTGGGATTTTCCTTTGTGTTTCAGCTCAGACTCCAAAATGTGATTTTTAATTTTTTTTTTCCCCCAGAGTGTGTGTTGGCAAATGAGCTTGAACAGATTTGGGCCTGTATATATGGTTTAGGAGCCAGGTTGAAAATAGAAAAATGTTTCTTTTTTTTTTTTTCTTCTTTTTTTTACCTCTCCCTCATTACTTATCTTTGTGTGTTCTATTTTCTTTCAGGCTGGTTAAGCCTGTGATGTTGGAGGGTCTCAGCTGCTCTGGACCTCAGGGCTCCATGAGGAGGGGCTGAGCTCAGGACCCAGGGTGATAAACACCCAAGTGATTCCTGCAGTTAAAAATGGGGCGGTCACAATAGGGATTGCCATTTAGCTTCAAGCTTGATCTCTTCCTGGGCTGTAAGGGAAAAGCCATGCAGCACCTCCTAGGGATAAAGCTGTCAAGAAAACATTTCTTGATTTGTTACTCTTGATGGTGTTTTGGGGTTCTACCTGCACAAGTCGTTGCTGTTGTGTGAGGATGGCTCATTGAATTAATACTTTGAAACATTTTTATGCCAAGTTAATCTATTTTTTCATTAGTAATCTCTCTAAGCTGGCGCAGGTTTGCTGGTGCTCTAAGGGACGCACAGTCTTGTAATCCTTTGTCACATAAAATCGAACAACTCTGAAGAAATGAGCGCAAGGATTGACGAGTTTGGTGTAAGGAGAAGTTCAATTAAGTCAGGTTGCTGCTTCTCTATTGTTCATGTGATTGTTGTGAGCAGCAGCCAGATCTGTCATGACTGCTTTTTAAAGATATTGACCAGTTCTGGGAGATCTGCTCCTCATTTCTCTTGGGTCTGGAATTCCCAGTGGATGCCTGTAGGAGAAGAACTCTTCCATATACCAGATTTTCTCTTGGTTTGCTAGAACATCACACACAAGTTTCACTTGTGTTCACTTGCAACTAAATTCACCCAGAAAAACAGACAATTTCCCTGCTTTGCTGCCTGACTTATGGTATTAAAAACAGTGTTAGGGAAAAGCACTGTCCCTCTCCTAAAGCTGAGGAAGAATTTGCCATTTGACATTGTATTTACTGAAGACAATACCCAGGTAGCTGCTCCTTCCTTCCAGCTCCGTGTGACATCTCAGGTCTTTATTTGCGTTTTCCTCCAGGCACTCCTGCTTTCATTTTGGTTGATGCAGGGTAACAGAAATGTTTGGATTGAAGGGACCGGCCAAAGCTAACTTCAGTGTTTACCCTGGAGCGTGATCCTCGTGAACACATGGCTTTATTCATCCAGCCATTACAGAAAATAGTTAAAAAAAAAGAAAACTCTTAGATTCAGTGATTTCACTGTAAATGAAGGCCTGGAGCGTTCCCTGTGGGACTGCCATTACACAGAAAGGTATGGATTGAAGAAGAGGGGAAGGCTTGCATGTCTGACTCCAACATGTCAAGTGTTCACTTCTTTGCTGCAGAAGAATAATGCATTTAATTAGACTCTCATTGTGACAAATTGGTTGTGATGAGGCCGTCTATCTCTGGAGAGTGATGCTAATCTTTCTTGTAGTTTAAAGACTCTCCTGTGTTGGCATGAGAGAGAACTCATCTTTTTGGGGCTGTGGGAAAGCAAGAAATTCCTCCTAATAAAAAGACTGGATGCTTCAGTTGCCTTTTATAGGTATTTCTTTAAATGAGGAGTGGTTTTGAGGACCCTAAAATTTTTGAAGGATTAAATCCTGCACTACAGGAGTTTTGTACTTCACTGGTTCTGTTTTAATCTGTTGATTCAGTATCTATGGAACCAGTTTGTGCTGATATGAATACAAAAGGTGGATTTTAATTTTCGTTTTCTGATCTTACCATTGTTTTTTAGTTGTTTATTTTTTTTTTTTTTTTCTCTGTTAGGGATCATGGAAAAGATGTTTCTTTCTGTTATCTCTTGTTTTCAGAACCACATGTTGTCAGTGTTTTATTTGATGGAATTTTCTGTCCATTTCAGCATAACACACAAAGTTTCTCATAATGGAAATGTAAGAGCAGGTGTCTGTTTTAAACGTTTCTTATATGGATTTCAATTATCAGGGAAATCTTGCCAGATTTCAGCTCTTTATTCAAGGTTTTGTTTCTTTTTGATTTGTTTTTTTTTTTCCTCTCCCTCTCTTCTGCTTTACACTCGACAATCCTTTTCCCAGACTCTTCCTGCACTAACCTTTCACTGATCAAGTGGAGTTTTTCCCTTCCCTAACAAGTCTGGAAGGTTTGTGTGAGGAGGAGCCAGAACAAATGGCTCAGCTCACCCCAAAGCCTCTGACCAGTTTGAGGTTAATTGGTGAGAAATGGGCCAGAGCTGCAGCGAGGATGGATGCACCCAGCACTGCTGGCCTGCAGAGAGTGAGGAGGGAATTAGGAATTCTAGTAGCACTGCTGGTTTGTGTAGAAACAATTTAAGATTAGGCTGAAACATTTTAAGATTAAGTTTCAGAATCCAAGGCATGGCAATTCTTGGCAAATCCTGGACTTTTCAAAGACAGCTGTTCATTAAATAGGTGATCATCCAGAGGAAAAACTACTGGAATTTCCTTGATCTGCAGCAGGTCAGGGGCTGCAGAGAAGTTGTCAGAGGTTCAGTTTGCTTGTTAGGCATTCGTTAGAGTTTGTTACAAGATTGTTTCTTTTGTTGCTGAGGGAAAGGCAGAGGAAACATTTCAATAAAAGCTGGTTAAAGCTGTCACTGTGCTCTGTGCTGGTGAATAACACAACTCTTGCTTCCACCCTTGTTCTTGTTTTCCCTGTTCTTTCTAATGAATACTGATCACCTGTCTTGCAAATAAGTGACCTTATCAAACAATGTGCTTTTCATCGGTTGCTTTCATCTGGTCTGGAGAGCTTAATTCAAATAGACAGAAGTTGTTTTTTTTCCCACTGATTTGAAATTTTTAGAATAACTTCCTTTTTTCCAATTAACCTCAGTGTGATGTTGTCTTCTTTAGAGTGTTTGATATAACCACAAAAGACACACAAAGCTCCTTTCTCCCTCTTCTTTAACTTTGTCGTGTTTTGTCAAGTGGATTGTTGCAAATTAAGTTGGACTTTCTTTCAGACCTGCATAGCCTGAAACAGTCTTCCCTGCTTTGGTTGCGTGTTTGCATGCAGACTTGGCTTCTAAACTTTTACCTGACCTTTAAACAAAAAAGAAAATAAAAAACAACAAAACCAGAGAGTCCAAAGACTGGAGGTTCATTCTGTAGAAACACTGGACCTTTGATCGATTTTGGTCTTTCTGGCATGCTGCAAACACATTGCTGGGATTCAAATAGAGCTGCTGTGCCCAGCTGTCGGCAGGCTTGATAACAGAATTTCAAGTTTATTTTTTTCTGATTTTCTTAAATATAATTTAACATTTTTGTCACTTTAAAGAACACATCCCAGGCCAGCCATGTCTGTAGCCTGTCCCATGAGCTTTAGAAAAGGTTCACCAGAGCTGTAGATGGAGCAAGAAAAGCTTCAGTGGAGATGCATGAAAACCAAATCACCCTTAGGGTTTGCTTGCAGGCGCTCTGAGAGCTCCGAAGAGCACATTTGGTCATGTTGGAGATATCACTGTTTCTTATCCCTCCTTCTGCTTTAATCCCTTATCACAGCCAAGTTCTGCTGCAGAGAGGTATATGGGAGAGGGATTTGCTTTCTAATTAAATGGATTATAGATAATATAAATAGATTTTTGTAAGCATAAGGACATTTATTTGCTTAGTTTTGAACTTCCTCCTCCCCCAGTCTTTGTGGGCTGGCAAGGCAGTGTGATCTGGACTTTTGGATAAACCTTTCTTCATTTCCTCCTAGATTTGTCGGTGTGCTTCAGTCACATGGCAGGAGTTGACATGTATGTAAAAACCACTCAAATCAAACCCAAATTAAACACTGATAAGATTAGGCTATGGCTTGATAAATAGAAGTTGTGATATTTCAGATAAAGAGTCAAGAAGCACAGCTTCACATGAGGCAGGATTTCTCAGGGAATGTGTGTCTAAACTTGGTGGGGATTTTTCTATGCTCACATTAAGCTGCTGGAATCACTCAGCAGTTTCTCTTGAGCCTGATTTATCTACAACTATATTTGTTGTTTTGTTGGGGATTTTTAGATCTTGTATTTAGATCTTGTATTTATCCTTCCATGTTGTTTTGAGCAAGGAGCTGAAATCTGAAAGTCAGTTCTTCACTGGTGCTGCAGGGGCAGAGTTGGTTTCAGGAGACCTCCCAAAGCTCCTGCCAGGTCCATGAGAAGAAAACACAAGGCAGGAAGGCTGGGCCCTTGCTAAACATCCCTTTGCATTTGTGGGGCTGATAAGCTGTAATATAACAGCATTTCTTCACTGGAAATTGATTCAATTCTGTGCAATTATATCTAGGTAATATGAAAAAAAACACCAAAAACCCTAAGCTGCACTTCTGTACTACACAAAATAACAAAACTCAGAATATAACATTTAATGCTGAGTTTTTGCCTATTTAACCACATGTATGCTTTTTCAAGGATGTGAAGCAAATAATATATAAAGAATATTATGTGTTTAAAGCTAAGGTTTTATTGTTCTGTTTTGTGATTTTTCTTAGTTTGGTATTTTGCAGCTGCTTCTTATCTTGCTATACCCAGAAGAGCCCTGCACATCTGCATTTAATGCAATAACTTGCTAAAGTTAGAATTTGGATTGAGTTTTTGTTTTCCTATTTAAAAGCCAGACATCTGAGACATCTAGAATATGAGTTATGACAGGTTAGTGGTTTTTTTTAGTTTGGTGGGGGTTTTTTTGTGTTTACATGTGTAGTACCATCAGAAGTATTTCCATCTTCACCTGTGTGTCCCTGAAGGGAAAGGGCAGATCTTTTTCTTTTTCTGTTCTCATTACTGGGTACATTTGCATCGAAACAGGATAATTACAATACCTTCTGCTTACAGCGGATTCCCCATGTACTTTTAATTAGATACAACCTCCTTGATTCCATCTTGTGAACAATTATGTAACTTGCTCTGTGATGTTAAACAGTTTGTGTTTCACCCCAGAAACGTGTGAAGTGATTCATAACTGTGCTGGGATCATAAAACCACTTTGTTGGTATAAAACTGTCGAGGGTGAAAAGCAATCCAGGAGCACCGAGGAGCTGTGGTGGAGGAGGGAGGTCCTCGCAGGAAAGGAGTGGGACCTGGAGCTGCCAGGGCAGAGGAAAGAAAAGAGAATTCAACTATTGCAAATTCTCCTTTGCATCCCTTCCTGCTTCTGTCCCCGCAGCCTGGCAGGGAGAGGAGCGTCCCTGGGGATTGCAGAGAAGCATTTGCAGGTTGATAACCCTGGCACTGAGAGGCTCTAACCCTGTTTGGGTGGGAAGGGGAAGGAAAGGCTGGTTGTGCTGTGTGTCTGTAGATCAGTGAGACCCTCCGTGCCTGCAGGCTCTGCTGGTGTCTTGCAGAAGGACAAACCTCGTCTGTTTTGCTGCTCCTTCACTTTGTCTTGCTGGAGCTGCTGTGTTTGTGCTGTCATTCATTTCTTCACTGCAGGGAGCTCAGAATGAGCTTGTTAAATGTTCTTAGTACCTTAAACAGGCCACTCTGCAACGGTGTTTGAAATGCTCACTGGGTTAGCAAAGCCTTTGGGGTTTTTTGCCCCCATTCTTTCTGAGCATTTTTCCTATCTCAAGTGTCACTCTGCATTTTCCCCACTGGATTTGTGACTGATTCTTTGTGTGGCTCACTTTCTTGAGCACAGTGGGTTTGTTTTTCAGTTGTTTTCCTTCAGGAGTCGGTTGCCAGTAGGATGAAGCAGGAAGGGAGTCTGTCCAAGCCCAACAATTTTACCACAAATGCTGATTTCTCTGCATGGCTAAGGACTTACCTTGGTGCTATGCCTGCTCAAGAGGTGGCTCAAATCTCTCAGGTCTCTCTTGCCAGTTCCTTTCCTTTTCTGCAGCTCCCATCTCTCCTGGCAGTGGAACTGTTTTAAAAGTGCCACTTGTGTCAAGATCACAGCTGGCATTTGTGTATTTTGGCAGAGGAAGAGAAGGTGAGATAAAGGATTTGTTTCCCTTACATGTACACTGTGCTTAGCAGCATTCAGAATGATTGGTCAGAGAGCTGAAAAACCTATGAGCATCCCTCAGTTTACTGAAAGTAAATCCTTTTCCAGGGTTGGTGCTCAACTTTGGAATGAGTTTCTGCGAATTTTCCATTTCAGGGCAAGCTTTGTGAGGCTTGGTTTGGCGGAGCCCTTGCTGTTTCTCCAGGCATTCCACAATAACCCTTCTCCCTTCCCTGTGCAGCAGGGCAGGACCAGGCAGCACACCCAAGGTTTGGAAATATTTGGAGAACTCTAAATGAGGGAGTTTTCCCTTTAATTGGCACCTAGAATGGTCTTCCGAAGGAAGCTTTAGTCAGAGCTAGAGGAGCTAAGCTTGTGTCTGAATCCAGGCATTTGTTTCTTTGTTAATAGCCAGCTTTAGCTCTACCAGCAGAAAGTTCATGGAGATTTCTTTGCTTTCCTTCCCAAACAAG
>VXBU01002231.1:297301-315381 GCA_013400315.1 Bombycilla garrulus
GGATATTTTTTTGTTTTTCTCCCCAAAAAATTTTTTTTTTTTTTTTTTTTTTTTTTAATAAGATTCTAAAGAGCAGAAGCAGCTTTCTGAATCTGGTGGCTTTGTTCTGTTACTTCACTGCACAGTTCTAACAGCTTTTTAATGCATTTTGATGTTTGGGTTTTTAATTTTTAAATCGGGTTCCCTATTACTGATGAAAAGTCAACATCAAAGGTGCTAATGTAGAGGTAAGTCTTCTCCTTGTCTGAAAAAGAAACAGAAACACTCCAGCTATCTGATTTCCAAGGGAATGCTTAATTTTATTATGCCAAATGTAGGTGCTACATATTAAGTGATGAAACTTAGCTAGCAACAATCACTCAGAGTTAGAGGGCCACAGTGTAATGTAATTTTAAAATGGGAGCGTGTGGTTTATGCATATGGAAAAGGATAATAAAAATTTCTCGGGTTTTGTATTTCCATTTGCATAGCTCAGAAACAGAATGTCTGCTGTCTGTAGCAGACCGGAAGGTCAGGAGGCTTCTGGTTTTAATGGCTTGAAAAATCCCTTTGTTATGACAAATCCTACTTTCTTGAGCCAATGTGTTTTTGTTTTGCCCTTGCTGCAGCCCCTCGTGGTCAATACAGAAGGGCACTGCTCCTTCAGCAGGGTTGGGCTCCACGTCCCCTCCTGTGCTCTGTCCCCAGACAAGATCTCGGTTTTTTCTCTGTTTCAGGGACATCACTGGAAATGTGCCAGGAGCTCACTGAAGCAGTTGCCAGCTGCCTTCACCCAAACTTTGTCCTGTTTTGGTGTCTTCCAGACCTTCCCATCCATCTTTGCTCTGGGCAGCACTGGGAGTGGCTCTGCAGCCTGCATCTGGCAGGGATACCTCAGGGTACCCTTGCTCAAAGTGTGGCCACTTGAGTTCTCCAGGGTTTTTGGTTTCCTGACATGTTTCTCTACACAATTTTTCAAGAGAATGTCAAAATGTATATTTTTCTTCTGATATGGGGGTTTTTTCTCTGTTTTTTGTGGTTTTGCCTTCACCATAAACAAGAACTGATTTTTATTTTTTTTCTCCCTAGGTTGTTAAATGATATAGCAGATTTATGTCTGCTTATGTAGCTTTTGCTATGCTTCATGAGCACTTCATGAATGCTTTGAATGCTCAAAATGTCTCAGTCAAATATGAAAAAGCTAAAACCACAATTTGGTTTGTTTTTATTGTTTTTTTTCCTATTTTCCCCCCATAAGGTTTTGTTTTGGATTGCTTACTTGCCTAAGATAAAACCATCACAGTTCTTGTCAATCTTGCAGTTATTTATCAATTGAAACACACTCTCTAAATAGAGGACCAGAATATTTACAACATTTTGATAATTTTGCAGTTCTTGCTAAAATAGGTTCTAATTGAAGCCTGCTGTTCTCCTTGCTGGGTTTGTTTTATATTTTTGTTTTGGTTCAGGAGCAGTTTTCACTCGTTGGGTCCATGGTAAATAAATGTGCACTGAGAACGAGTTGTACATTTGATTACCCTGTGAGATGGTGTTTTGGCGTTGGGAGCTGTCTGGGAGCTCTTGTGGCTGGGTGTGCTTGGAGCTCAGCCCTCAGAGCCCCTGCACCAGGTGTGGAACTGCAGGGGGGACTGGATTTTGGTAGAAATAACTCCCACCTTGAACCCCGCGGTCACTACTGTGGGAACTGAAGATTTCCCAAGCAGAAGGGATTGGTTTTCTGAGCTGAGGAACCCTGCCCTAAGTGGGGCCTTTTTTGTGCTATACCCGATGTTTTCTGGCTGGGCTTTCAAACTCCTTTCTGTTTGTGTGTCCTCATCGTTGTTATTTCAAGGAGCTTTAATATCGGTAACAAATACCTTATTGACCAGACTAAAGAAATGTTTGGCTCTTGTAAGTGATTTAGAACACTTTAATGTAGCTCCATTGTTTAAGAAGGGGTTTTGTAGCACCTATTACATCTTCGGAGAAACTGTTTTCAGCACTTTGTTTGATCTCAATCAGTATCTATTTAGGAGGTTAATCAGTGTTCCTCTTACAAACCACTTCAGTCCTGCCACTTTCTGTCATTTCATCACAACCAATTTCTGTCAGTTTTTTTCCTTCCTGTCTTAAAATAATTAATACCCCTGAATTGGTGTTTTTACTTGCCTTGCTAGTGAACAAGTAAAAGGCAAATAAAAGGTTTACTTGGCTTTCAAACTACACATCTGATAGGGGCACTGGAGAAAAGCTTGACTGATATTAAACAACAACAGAATTTTCTTGTTTTTCTAACATCACTATTAAATCATAGTCCAAAAATGTGTGTGAAAAAGGAGAGGATCTGTCTCTTGGTGTGTGAAAAATATTCTTCTCAAAGGCAAGTGATTTCTAAACACCCTCCTACTGAAAGCACCTCGGGTTCTTCAGAGCCACCGTGTCATCCAAATGTAGGAACAAGAAAGTGAAATAAATCTCTTCCTCATTAATTTAACTGTGTACCAAAAATAGAGCCTTTTGTGTCCACTGACAAATTCTGTTTTCTCTTTGGTTTGGAGCCCATCTGATCAAAATGTGTTTGGAAACGGCTTCAGATGTGAAGTGAGTTCAGTGAGGAAGCACTGTGAAGTGTAAAGTGGCAGTGGAGATATTCAGAATCCAGCAGGAATATTTGGAAACAAAATTCCTCATTAATAGTTAAGGAGTTCAGGCATTGATTTAGGAGATTTTGGGCTCAGTCAAACATTCCCATGCTGTTGGAACACAGCTGAAGTGAGCTGCCCTGTGCTGGGCACTGCTGCTGGTGTTTGATTTGTTGGGATGGTCCTGGTAACCTCTGTGCTATTCTGATGGAGTTTGTGGGTGATTTATTAAAAACTGAGGGGTTTTTTTGCCCAAATAGCAGTGATATCCCTTAGGCAGCCCATGTGTGTTGTCATGTTGGCCTTTTTTGGGATACACCTTATCAGCACCAAGCCATAAAAGGTTTATTTTGAAAAAACTCACAAGTGGCTGCTGGATGAAGTTTGTATGATAAAATTCTGTAGGGAGTATTTCACAGAAAAGAAATAAATGTCTTTCTTAAATAATCTAAATTTGATTCTCATAAGTACCTGAATGTTTAGGCTACCACAAATGAGACACTGAAAATTGTATTTTAAATCTAAATCCCTTTTCATAGGGAAACAAATAATGAAATTATACTTTAAAAAAAGTCAAATTAACATTAGCAACTCTGTTTGATACAAGTGCTTTTGGGTTTGTTTTTTTTGTAGGTCAAAACTCTTTGGTCTGGTCTAATTTTTCTTTCCCGGCTGGTAATTTGATGTACACCCTGATAATGCAAAACAGTGAAGCCTGAGCAATATGAATGATTTTATTGAGATTGATCATTCCAGATTGAGATCAGAAAATGTTTCACTGAGATCAGAAAATGTGCTACAAAGAAGAGACCAAATATAATGAAGATAGAAGCAGTTTTCCCCAGAACTGGTGGGCTGCTAGAGTTAAGGACTGAAGAGGTGATGTGTTAATAATTATGAACTTTATTTTGGGCTAATATTGCTCAGCAAGAATTTTATTCATAAAGCAGGCAATGCAAAAGGTTAGAGCAGTAGAGTGGAAGGATTAGTTTGCTGACATTGCCACTCATTGCAATTAAAGCTGCATTTCTGGAAACAAAAAAAAATTATTTGTAAGAAGATGCTTAAAGTAATTCAGCTTGATAAGTAGGTGTTTCAGGGATGATTGAATGCTTAAAGAAGAAATGAGTATGTGCTTTAGGTTATTGTGTACAGACTGGCAAATTGCTGGGTAATCCTGTCTCATTTCTATCCCTTGCTCTGAGAAGCCAGAATTCAGTAGATGATGAACAAACCCAAGAAGGAACTCTAGCAAACAGCAAAGCCTTTGAGGATCAGAGTATCTCCTTGGCCAGGCCCCACTGCCTCTAGCATCTCTGCTGGAGGGAATTCTTACCTGACAAGAGAGGCAATTTGTATCCTGAGTGACAACAAGCAAAGCCACTGCTGGTACAAACCGATGACTCTATTCCTTATTCTCTTGGCAGCTCTTATTATTATGAGCATTAAAGTAATCAGTTCCCTGTCACTTAACAAACCTACCTTTCCTTCCCTTCCCTCAAACAGCCTGATTTCAGCTGCACGCTGTATTATTTATGTGTTGTTTTTACTAATCCTTGCTGGCCTAAAACATTACAATAATCTTGCAATCTAGCTAGAAATATGACCCATAATAAGCCTGAGGATGAAGCGACAATGCCAATAATCACTGCTGAAGGGATTTTTATGGCTTTGTAGTGCCACAGGGGTCCTCCACTAATTTAAAGTAGACAGCAAAGTGGATAACTCAAGGACCTCATTTTAGTAAAAATTTATTTTTCTGCTGAAATGGATGTGAGGCAGATTTTTCTTTTCTCTTAACTATCTGCAAGTATTGAGGCTCCCTGTGGTGTCCTGGCCTGTCTCTCCTCACATGGCATCCTGTCAACATGCTGTTTATCAAATGCGCCCAACCTGAGACTACTTTGTCTCCTTGTTTTCTCTCTGGGATTGCTTAACTAAAACCACTAATTACAAAACAACCACTAAATTATTTTGACTGATCTTAAGTGGCAAAAACTGTTGGGAGATGTTGGGCAAGATAAAGCAAGCTCTTGACAATTTTGTGTAGCCCTACTGAATACTTGGAAAGTGATCCTGAATTTGCCAGTGGCGTGCCAAGGGACTGGCTGCGTTTTAGTTCAGATCAAATGTTCTCCAGTTCCTGTGCTCCCTCATTCAGTGAAGTGGTTTGGGAGTATCAAAATGTGTTTGTTCTCAGGTAAAATAAAATAAAGGATTTAGGGGAACATGTGTGCTTCAGTGAGGAGTGGTTTTATCAATGGGGACCAAACTGAAACTCTGGAAGATGCCAGTCAAAACCGCCCATGTTGGTCACCAACCGCTGCCCTGTGCTCCAGCTGCAGACCATTGCACACTCCAGGCTTTTCTGGGATTTCAGCCTTCTCTGTGTTGATGCTGTGGCTTGAGCTTTGTCTCTTCCGATCTGGTTAATTTCAAAGACTCTGCTCAGTGAAACTTAACAGCATAGGAGACATGAATGACCTGGTCTTTCACTGCAGATTTTGAGCAATGTCTGTATTGAGCTGGGTTGGGTCAGAGCAGTGTTTGCCTCCTCTCATGTTTATTGAATTCCAGACAGTTATTCCCACGGTAGACTGTTAAGGCTGTGCCATTTCATTTAATTATTGTTTCTAAGGCATTTTAGACAAAAGCTATTAAAGAAAAAAAGCCAATATATGACTAGGAAAATCCTGTAAAATGGGTAAATCCCCATGTGCTAACTTTCAGAAAAGAGTCCCAAGGTAAATGGTGTAGCTGGCTTTGGCAGCTGGTGATTTACAGGAACATTAACTTTCAAGCTCAGTTGGAGCCCGGGAGCTGTGCCTGGTGTGAAGTACGTGCAGGTCGTGGAGAGGCAGGAGACAAAGGAGGAGACAAAGTCCAAACAAGTGCTCCATCAGAGGGAGAGCAGCTCCAGAAGAGCTGCAGCACCTTGGGCACTCATCAAGTATTTCTTCCACTTCTTGGTTCTTAGCAAAAGAAGCAGGTGTCTTGCTGTAGACACCTGCAAAACAATTTTTCTGTGCTGTCCTGACAAATTATTATGAGATTGGTCATTTACGAGGTCTCCTGTTGAAAAATCAGATATAAAAACAAACTCACAAAAACTGTGGAAGTCTTGGAAACTCTGGTAACTTACTGCTAAAATACGTCTTCAAAATAGAAGTTGGCCATTATGAAACTGTATATGCTATGCTAGAGGTCTTCAACAGAGTGGAAAACATTCCTCTAAGTTTAAATATCTCTTCATAAATATATCAGAGACTTTGTAAATTTTTAATTTAGAGTGAACTTTTTCCTGAAGACATTTTAACTACTTTTTTTCTGATTGGATTGATATTTCCAAGATGAGTAACTCCTGACATTTCCTCAGCTCCAACATTTTGCTTTTTCTTTCTTTCTACTGCAGTTCACATTTTGTATTTTGGGTGGAGGAAGTTTTTGTCTGTCTTCGTTCTACTTTGGTGCAATTGTGTTATCTGCAATGTGAATAATTCTGTGTCAAATGAGTAGAGTTGCTATTGTTAAATATGTGAGTTTGCTATTGAATGAGCAATTTGCCAGATCTGTGCACAAATTAGAGGTACAGAACTGGAGCTATAGCATAAGCATTTACCATTTGCTGTAGTCTGTGTTGTATCTAGAACTGGCATAAAAAATTCATGGAACAGCTTGACTGTAGCTTTCTATAGTCTGAATTTGCCTTATTCCTGCAAATGTTTTCAGATACATCTCTTCAGGAATTTTATCAAAGATACAAATTCTAAAACATCTGCTCTGGAAATTCCCAGCTGACTAAAATAATTCCTGGACATGAACAGCAGGGTTGTACCTCACTGCTCCATTGCAATATCTGTCTATTCAAAAGGGTTAAATCAACACTTCTGTGAATATCGATGTCTGAAATAAAACACATGATATTGTTCAGCAGGGTTAGGCTGTCTTTCATCCAGAACATTTCTGGTGTGCTAGATGAAATGCTTTGGTGTTAGGAGGTGTTACGTCTGTTTCTATGAATTTCTCATCCTATCACTTTGAAAAATTCACTTAATCTTTGGATTTTTTTTTTCCAAAACCAAAGAAGCACACACAGGATTATAATGCTTTAATGCTTATGTAGGGTGAGAATGATTTGATTAATTGGTATCTCTGTAGTCTTTGTGCTTTGAAGAATTAATTACTTAGTTGCATTTGAAAGAGCTATAAGATATTGTCAAGCATATTTAATCTTAAAAAAACCCAAACCAACAGCAAAAAACAATAATCCAATACTGATAAAAAAAAATCAGTAGAGAGATAAACAGAAATTATCTGTTCTAGGACTGGGCAGTTAAATTTCAGGTTTCACTCTGGCTGAGCATCCAGCTCAGGACAGTGTGTGTGTAAGCAGAGCTCCAATGAAATACCCTGCACAGCTCTTACTGAGAGAGGGGACATGACTTTTCCTTCAAGAAATAACAAAATTTGGACTGGGGCCAATGCTTGTGGTAACAGATAATGTGATGGATGCATCGTGGACAAGGTAGCACTTGCCTTTTCCCTCAGTGATACTTGAATAAAAACAGTAATAGAAACATCTTTCCTTTCCCTTTAGAGAACCTGTTGACCTCTCAAGTTTAAAATGCTCATATCTTTTTCTTATTAGCATCTGTTGGGAGAAATGAAGTGAAAAAATTGCTGCTTTATTCTACTTAACAGCCTATTTAAATTAAAACGGTGATGCGCATGGGTGTATAGTGTCGTAATTTGAGCTTTCTGCAATTTTTTTCCAAACAAGTATTTTGTGTTGAAAATTAAGATGGGCACTATTTGTCTATAAGGATGAATTAGCTCAGTGGCTAAAGCATGTTAAAAAAAAAAAACAGCAAAGAGAAAAAAATATTTGCCATAAAAGCAGACTCGTAAGAAAACCGTACTTAGTCTGTGGCTTCCACAGGTCTGGGTCTCTGGAGTCTTTGTATTTTGGAGACATCAGCAGGGGAGGGGGAAGAGGATATAAGACAAAGCTTTCCAGGCAAAAGAGAAATCCAGATCTTTATCTTTCAGCTTCTAAAATGTATTTACTGGAACTGTTTATCCTGGCAGGCACCAGAAGTGTTTTCTGAAGGTTTCCAGGTGTTCCTGAAAGACTTGAGTGTAAAAACGCTGTATTAGCTTTGCAGTTGTGCAGTGTTGCTCTTACCAGGAAGGGTTTGGAAGTTTCTCAGTGGTTCCTGGATCAGAAAACCCAGGAGATGGTTGCTTTATAATCAGCTGTGGTGTGAGCTCTCCTCTCCTCTCCTGTGGTTTGGATGGCTGGGACAGGAGGGAGGAGAAGTCTGGTGCTGGAAGTTCTGCCCTGACAGGGAAGCAGTGAGGGCAAGAGGAGCCCCAGGGAGCTGGGAGGGGACCTGGGGAGCAGCCAGGGTGGGTCCCCTGGGGGAAAGGGAGGAGTGAGTGAGACCCTGCCTGATCAACCAGGCTCTGCTGCCCTGTGGAACGGTGCCACTCTCAGATTTGGGCTGGAACCTCTTGCCAGGTGCCAGCACAGTAACTGGGAGTGGATCCCACTCTGCCTCTCTCCAGGGGGAACTGTGTGCACTGGCATTCACCCTGTGATTATTCAAGGTAGAGCTGTAACATGTGGATGTGAAGTGTTTTACACAGCTGTAATTGCAAATCCATAGGATTAGATGTAGAGTCTCTTGAAGATGCTGACCCCTCCCTAATGGCACAAACCAATTTTTATTGATGGTGGTAATCTAGAGAAAATGGCTGGTAATAGATAACTAAAAGGATGGGAGAGTGAGAGAAATGAAATAAACATCTGAACTTCAGCTCTCACTGCAAGAAGGTTTGGTTGAGTAATTTAATCATTGGAGTTCAATAGAAGGCCTACTTGCTGTCCTTTATCTGGAGGAATGAACAAGTTCTTCAGCTTCAAAAAGAAGAAAAACTGTGAGAAAAATACTCAAATGTGTTTTTAAAGTAAAGAACCAACAACAAGCAACTTCTGACAAAAAAGCAAACAGTTTTTATTCTTTCTTAAAATAAAGATACACCCACAAGGACTATTAGTGTCATGTCAGTCATAAAGCACCTTTGTAGTTCTGCAATTATGTTGTACCTATGGCACTTATAATTTTTGAGATACTGGAGAAGGTTACTTAATATAAGAAAAAAAAACTAAAATATCCAAAAAGCAAAACCCCAAAAAACTTTTGAAGCTGTACACTGAGATGTTGTAATTCACTATAGTTGCATAAATGAAATAAATGAAACTGGTTTTGTACACTTAAGCACTTCAGTATGTTTCTTTACTTTTCTTATTAACTTTGAGATACTGCACTCTTCATTACCTAAGCTGGTGCACATATGTCTTTTTGTATAAAAATATGTGAAATATAGAGTACAAAAGAGGGATAGATATTAATTATAAGTAGTGGCTTTAATCATATACTAAAACTATAGAGATTGATAAAGTACTCATCAAGTGACATGCAGGCTGTATTATACTCTGTAGGGGAAAAAAATAAACTGTCATCTGTTAAAAATGATTAATATTTTATTGTGTGCTGGCACCTAGTCCCACCTGACATAATACAGACGTCTCTGGTTGGTTTGTGTTTCATAAAGATGTTGGGCACAAAAGATGAGCTCTGAGAGTTCCTTGGGAAAGCAGATCTGGGCTGAGAGGTTTGGGTTTATTCCAACACAAACAAAACAGCAGGCTAGGGAATTTCAAACCATTTCAGAGAAGTTGGAAGTGTTCTTACTTTGTGGCCACAGTTGTCACTGAGTGCAGACAAAGCCATTTCCTGCTGGTGGGACGTTCCTGCACATACCCGCTGGTGGTGAGCAAATTTATTCTGGCCAGAACAAGTCCCCTGGTGACAACCTCTGAAAAATGTGGTTGTCATGCTGCCAAATACCACAGTGCAAGCTCTCTATGAGTGGGCATGTATTCTGGAGTTTCTGGAAAAAAGGAAAGAAAGGAAAAAAGGATATTTACAGGTGTGGCATTTTACAGCATTCTTTTAAATTGATGGGAATCTCACAAACAATGCCTCCTTTGTACAGCCTTAATAAAAAGGGTTTAAAAATCGGATTCCAGAAGATGGTTTTCCTGGCACATGACTTTTGTTTTTTTTAATGGACTGATGACGTCAAATGAGAAGTCTCACTGATGTGAGAGAAACCTAAACAGAGGTCTGTGAGTGTGTGCAAGCTGTGAGTGCCAGCAAACCCCAGGCTGGGACTGCAGGGGTGGAGAGGGAGCAGTGGAGCAGCCATGGGTTTGCTGTGCTGGAGATGCCTCATCTGGAAATGAGAGTATTGACCGTGCCCTAGAGAGGAGTCTGCTCCCTTACCAAGCTCTGCATTGTAGGAAAGAGGCAAGATTTCAGCTTTGGAAGAATCCCTGAAAACACACAGTGGGTTTGGGTTTATCCCCAGCAGCAGGGGCTGGGGGTTGTCAGTAGATTATAAATCCCTGAGCTGCAGTGTTCCCTGGACGGGTGTGGAGGGCAGCCAGCAGGACGGGCTCTGGGGTTGAGTCTCTTGCTGCAGCTCTGCAATTCCTGTTTCCTCTGAGCTGTGGAGAAGTTAATGATTCTGATGGAGAACCTGTCAGTAACTTTTAACTCTGAGTTCACAAGGGCAGGGTCAGCACAGGTTTTTTCAGTCTCAGTGCAATGATCTCGGTGCCAATCTCAGGAATTCACGTTTCAAACTCAGGAGTGTGTGCTGTGCCGGGGACGGGGTGTTTGTGGTTAACTTCTCCAGGTTTGCTCGCACAGCACTGGCTGATAATGAAGGGGTGATTTAGGAAGGCTGAGGGCACGGTTGGGATGAACTTGCTGACATCTAAAAGCAGCAAAGAGCACGTTGAGCCTCAGGAAAGTGTAAAAGCTTTTTGCACTGGTGAATGTGTGCTGTGCATTAGGGAGCTGACCTTAGCACCCCAGCATTTTTAATTTTGTTTTTCTTTTAAATTCTCTGAAATACTTTTTTATTACTTTATTTCCTTTCTTTACTTCTTGTTAAAACTATTGCAGCTTAGAGCTTTCTCTCATGAAACTTGTAGTTGATTTCTCTGTGAGTCAAACTAATTTTGTTTATTTAACACGTGGCGTTGAAAGCTGATCATCACACACTCTGCAGGTACAGGACGACGCATGTCCTGCTCCTGCCTAGTGGTTTCCTCCTTTAATTATTGCATTATTGCTGAAACAGTTTTCCACACAGTGTAACTCACTGGAATAGCAACTGTTGAATGATTCAGTGATTCCACAGGTTCTGCTGGAGCCGTGGTCACGAGCCCCTGTTGGTGTGGATGTGGGTTGTGATGAGAGCCGTGGAGCGCAGTGCTGTGCCCTGCCCACACCCAGGGAGCCGTGTCCCCAGAGCCGCTGAAATGAAGTCACTGGAGCACACACATGGTGACATTTTGGCACAGCTCTCCTGCCAGCAGGAGCCCCTGAGCTCCTCGGGGCTGCCTGGCCCTGGAGATGAGCCAGGCTTTGCCAGCTCACATCCAAAGTGTGTGGACAAATGCGAATCTGCACAAACAGGGAACGCTGTGTTGCTAAAACTGTAAAGTACACGAGAACTAACACGGGCAAATGTGAGTTGTTTGTGAAGAATGTGTTGGAAGTGCCATAGGGTGGAATTATCACTTGTAAAGATCTCACTCCCACAGCCTAGAATAGCTTCAAGGTGCTGGAAAATAAGGTTCTGCACTGCTCCCTGGAGATCGTATCTATTTTGTCTTAATTGTTATAACTCTGAATATTGTTACTCTTTAATGCCATGTTGTGAAATCCCTTATGTGCTTGGCACTCCAACCAACAGTGCACAAGATTAATCTTGAATAAAATACAACACCGTTTAATTTATTCTCCCATATCTTCAACTAGGATTCTGTGGGCTGTCACTGTACAACTTACTGGACCTACAGATACACCTGGGTGTCAGTGCACAGATCCTCTGCTTTTCATTTTCTTTTGACATGAACAACACCATTTATCCTAATTTTTCTGTAGGAGAGGTATAGTTACTGTATCTGTATCCATTGTCTTTCTGACTTACCTGATAATGTGGTGATCTTTCCAGAATTCAAAACCTTCTCATGTGAAGTTATGGACTTTCTCCAAGAGGTCTGAGCAGCTCAGTCTTAATTATGGTCTGGATAGCTGAGGTACAGAAGCTGCTCTCTCAAAAATAGAGCTTTCCAAGTATGTTTTCGCATGACTGATTCTAGTCATTAGTCAGTTGAAATCAGGTCCTAGGTACTGTCTGGTTTTGATTCTCTTTTTTTAATAATTATTTTCTGTTGTACTCTCGTAGTGAGGTAAATGGGACAAAGTATTCCCCAAGTGTGAGATGGAAAAGCATTTCCTGAGGGAAGTGCTCCCTGGGGTGGGTGTTGGTCTGTGTGAGAGGGTTTGAGGAACTCCTCTGTATGTAGCAGCAAAGTCTCAGAGTTCCAGGTGTGTTCCAGCTCTGATGGAAAGTGGTGGCAGTGAGACTGGGGGGACTGAGGGGTCAATTGGCTCAGTCTGAACCCAGCTGTGGTGGCAAATGCTTAATCCTAAATCAAACTTTCTTCATTTCCACAGAGAAATGCAAATAAAGGGTGATTACAGCTTTCCTCTTGCAGGCGGGAGGTGAGGCTTCAGAAAAGTTGCAAGAGTCAGAGGATTGATTTGTTGTGGAGGATAGTTAGAGGAGACAGCAAATCAATTTACTGAAGCCAGAAGTTTGTGGGAGGGTCTGAGAGGACTTCTGGCCAGGGAGGACTAAGTTAAATGATGCCCCAAAGTAAAATGATGCAGATAAAGGTGGACATTTGTGAAATGAAAGGAAGGGATGTGGAATTAAATGGAGATCTAAAGCAGCAAAGAATCTACTCTCGTGGTTGGGAATTTATGATAGAGGTAAATTAAAGAAGCCAATTGTTGGCAGAAAATTGCTTGAAGAGGTTTTATAAGCTAGAGATAGGCAAAAATCAAATTCAAATGTGTTTCTGGGAGGGAAATGTTATCATTTTTTAAAGCTTGTCTGATTTCTGGTTGAGATATCATATTAAACTTTTGTAAGGAGTTAACTATTTAAGGCTTTTCTTGAGCGGTGTAATTTCCTTTAGAGTCATTTTAGCCTTTTATGATAAGGTTCTTCCACACTAATTTTTGCTGAAATCAACTGGTTTCCCTAAAGCAAATATCTGTGAAATCTCTACAGTAGACAATTTCTTTAAAGTAAGAGGTAAATGTAGGGAAAATGTGTAGAGATGTAGGAAAATTACTTCCATAGAAGTTTTTGTTTGTTTTTAAAAATAATATTATATTATTATATTTGTAATATGTCATATTTGTAGACATAATCTGAATGGAAGCTGAAATATGGGTTCTGTATTATTGGTGTTTTGTCTAGGAAAGATGAGTCTGTTTTCTCTGTGTGATGAGTTGGGTACAAGGAGAGAGAACTGAGTTAGTGATGTGGTTCATAGAGTGTTAGGAATATAAATATAATAGGAAACTTTCTTCTATTTACTGTTTCTGGCCTTGCTAAGATTGTTCAAAAATAGACTAAAAATCCACTGTTGTAACATTTCTTTAAGAATTCCCACGAAAGAGAGATGCAAGGTTATGTAAAACTCTACACTCTTAGGATTCAGGACAAGGCAGGATTAGGTCTCTTGTCTTGCAGTTGATGTTTATCATACATATTTAACACAGAAAATAGTTTTGCATTTTTTATTTGATCTTCAGCTTTCCAGAAGCCTTCCTCCACCACTGTTGATCTTTTGTCTCACATCAGTCGCGTGCCACGTGCTCGTTTTGCTGTGTGTCACAAGCAGGTGGTTTTGAGGGAACTCTTTCATGTCACTTCCTTTGTCATGTCATTTACCCCTTTTATTAATTATTTTATCTGTGATTTTTATATTTGCAGTGGTTAAGCTTCCCTAGTATAATCAGTGTTTGTCTACAAAGGAGAACAAATGTCTTTTCATTCCCTGATTCAAAAGGTTTGTCTTTTCGGGCTCCTCAGTTAATACATTAATCAGCAGTGTCTCAGAGCACCCACTGACTGAGCAGCAGTGACATTTTCCTTCTTCTCATTTTCCTTTTTATTCCAACTCTTTGTTTGCTCAAGAAACAAAATGTGCTGACAGCTGTAGGCCGTTGTCAGCGCAGGTTCCGTGGGACGGCCGATGGGAATCTTGCTGAGGGTTATTGCTCAGAGCCGGACACGGGGATTTTGGAGGATGTGAAAAGTTCATGGTGTTGGGTTTTTGAGTTCCACTTCACTCCCACTGAGCAGCTCTCAGCTCCAGAGAGCACAGCCAGCCCTGCTGCACTGCTCCTGGAAAATTCCATTTGGTTCAGTCAACACGTGTTACACGGCCTCCTCTTTCTTCCCAACTGCTCCCTTTGAGATAAGCCTGCAAGAGTAAAGAAAGGAAAAATATTATTTTTACCTTTGAATGCTGAGGCTTTTATATATGTAGAGATACATCATAGCATCTTTACATCCTTGTAATAAAGGTGTTTTATCTTTATTTACATTGTAAGGGAAATGACAAGAATACTTAAAGGATCGTGGGACAAATCCTCACTCAGGTTGTTCAATATGTTTTGTTTGATTTCTCTCTGTGATTATGTTTCAATTCACACAAAATACAAGGCTGTACTTGAATTTAAAAGATCAAATATTCTGTAAAAATCAAGAGTACAGACCCAGAATATTTTGGGTTATTTAGTAAGGTTTGATGCTTTGGGGTTTTGGTTGGTTTTGTTTGTTGTTTTTTTTTCCTTCATTGATCCTTGAACTGCTGTTGTTGCCAGGAAAGTCATTGATGCAAGTTCAGCTCTTCCAGTTCAGTGAGTAATTCATGAGAGGTAGGAACTGGAATAATAAAAACCAGAGCATAATCTGATAAGGTTTAAGGGTCACTGTCATGTAAATTGTACAAGTGTTTCATGTTCCTTAAAAAGAATTCCTGAAGAATTTACACCAGGAGATTTAGTGCAGTAATCCAGAGATAACAGAATGGTTTTTTTATGGAATACATACATCATAGGTATTAGAGAAGATCATACAGGACTTGCATAAAAATCTTTAAAAGTGAAATTATTCCCACTCTGTTGTGTCTGGACAGAGTAACACACTTTACAAAAAAATATTTAATTTAATAAAATCAGTTACGATGTCTGATTGCACTGATTGTGTGCTTAATCTAAGGCAAGTAAGAATTCAGTGTAAACAGTTTAGAAATCCACGGATGGCCACATTCCATGGTTTTGCTTTCATATGTTCCAAATGTTTATTTGCAGAACTCCTGTGTGAGATATGCAAACCCTTCACCTTTCATCAGAATGATGCCTTAATGATTTTTATCTCATAACTATTTCTAAAAGCTCAAATTATTCCTGGAATTTGTCATCTGGAAGAATGAAAGTAATTGTCCCTAATAAACAAATTGCCATTTTCCATAACACATGTAAGAGCTCTGTGTAAGAAACAGCAGTGACAATATTGACGTTGTTTTCCTTAATTCATTATGATGCATTATTTTCTGCAGAATAAACAAGAGGGTGATTTTAAGTGAACTTGTTTGGGTTTTTTTTTTTTGGTTTTTTTTTAATTCATTGTATGGCTTCATCTGCTGTAGGGGATCCTCTGTGCTGGCCACTACAGAGCAGGTGACCTCTCACTGCCTGACCCTGCTCTGAGCAAAGCTCTAGTCAGAGCAGGGACAAGATCACAGAGGTAGTCCTTGTATCAAATATTTAACATTTATATCTAATATTTAACATTTAAAGCCAACCCAATATCTGGGCTGAGAAGTCTTGTAACAATATCTGGAATATATGAACACATCTGTGTTACAGAGCTGCCCTGGATATCCCTGGGTGGGCCTATAAAACCTCCAAAGAGGACAGTCTCAAACTGAGGGTGCTTCTGAGCCTGATTTACACTCCTGTCCCACCTCCGTGCCCCAAGGACACAAATCTGCCACAGTTACAGAGGCCCTCACGAGCCAGAGAAATTGTGGCTCTGGTGGAACCTGTCCGCAGTCTGTCAGGGCTTCCAAAATCTCTTCGTTCTGTGCGGCTTCCCCAACCTGCTGAGGCTTCTGATGAATTTCATGTTTCCTCCTTCCAGAAAGGCAGCACAGCAGACACGTTATGTAGGGCAGCCAGAGAAATAATTTTGTAATGTTATTATTTGTTGTGTTTAGCTGAAAAAACAATGGTTATAAATTTATGATTCCTCTTGAAATAGAATGACTATTCTCTTGACAGCAAACTGCAGCAAAACCTGCGACATCAAGGTAGAATTTTCCCTGTAACTTCAGAAAGGTTTTCTAACAAAGAATGAGGATGGGTTTGGCATAACACAGGAGTTTTTGGGGAAATGTGATGGGGCTTTGTGGGCATCTGTGATGGCACTTTCCCATGAAGAACAAGAGAGACAATATTTGTGTTGTTTTTCTTGATGGGAGGCTGATGTGCCTTCCAAGGGAAGGGAAGAAGCAGCAGCGAGGCTGACAGGCACCAGTTTCTTGCTGGTGCAATACAGATTTTAATGAATTTTACTAATAAAATATGGGGTTTGGGGCTCAATCCTGACCACATGTCAAGTACCCAAAACCCAGTACATTTTCCCAAGGTGTGCTGCTCCAGCCCGCAGACATTCCTGGCTTCAGTGTGTGATGGATCCTCCTTGCACGGGTGTGCCTTGGAGCAGCTGCAGCCCCTCTCATCTCCTCTGACCCTTGGCACTCCCAGCTGCCTCCCCCTGCTCCTCCTTCCTTCCCCAGCCACATTCTTTGCATCCAGGCTGAGTTCTGTGTCATAGGTTAGGACAGAGGCTGGATAATTTACTCAAAGTCACTAAAAGGAAGGATAAAAGCATTTCCCAACATATTTCTTTATCTCTTGAGGGATTTTTTATGGTCGGGGGGTGCCTGTTCTGGACACACTCCTGCCACCTGAAGAACAATCTGACTTTTTATTTTACTTCATGTACTCAGAGCTACAATATGTACCAGAAAAATCAAACATACTTTATAAGACGAATAGTCACAGCTGGGGATAAGGAATATAAATAGGATGACATCAAATGAAAAGAACTGATGATCCAACAAGGCTTCTATAGATCATGTTGTCTAATGTCAGGAGAATTGCAGATTAGTCTTGCTGCTCTTTATGAGTAAGCCTATTTATCAACTTTCTGGAAAAATCTAATTTAAGGTGGCACATTTTCCTTTGCTCTGCCACACTTCAAAGCTCCAAGTGTAGAGGTTGGTCAGCCATTCTCCCCTGGCTGTAATCGGTGTGGGAGATTTCCATTCAGCCCTTTCCCCAGCAACCAGGTCCTTGCTACTCCTGGCTGACTCTGATAATGTAATTTTGGTTTGCTTGATTAGTAAAAATACTAGGAAGCCTTAGCTTTTAACAACTTTATCCAATTCAGACTTAATGTTCAGAGAGAAAGAACAATTTAAATTGCAAATGTTCTTTGTAAGAAGCTGGATTTCTGTAAAGTATGACTTAGTCATGCCATAGAGAAAGAAGATGACAAGCCCTAAAAAAAAAAAAAATAAAAAAACCAACACAAAAACCCCACATAATAACAAGGTGGATCCTAGCAGGGGCTCTTCTGTTTTTCCTGAATAACCTACAGAAAGACAAACTATGACAGGATATCACAAGTAATGTGAATTTTAACAACTCTGGAGGAAATATGCAGGAATATAAAATTTTGTACTTTTGCTAACATGTACTACATTTTTAACATGATGCTTTATATCTGAGTCACAAAACGGATTTGTGTACATTTATATTCATTCTTTAAAAGCTAAGTAGAGCTCAGGCAGGTAAAACAAGCTGTTTGATATTGTGTTCTTCCCCCCCTTTCACTTGAAGTAAGAATACCTTAGCATCTAGTGTCACATTAGCTTTATATATGTAAATACTTTCAGAACACGTAGTTAAGCATATTTTATCAGCTATTACCAGTGAAATTTTTACATACATGTACTAAAAAAGCTCAGTTTTTGTGAAATTTGAGTTAATTTTTTCTCCCTTGGGCTCATCTGAATTTGTGGGAAATCCTCCATTCCTATATAACTATACATTGATTAAGAATTTCTTTATCGTATTTAAAATCTGGGAAAACTTCCTTAAGTTTATAAGAAATGATATGCAAAATAAGATAGAAGGATAGAAGTTTCTGATTGTAATTTAAATGTAATAAAATCAATTGTGCAATAGTCTTCAGTAGCATATTCTCACAGGCATTTTTCTCAGGCATTTCAAAATGCTGCTATTCTTACAGGAAGCTTTAGGATAAATCTGTGTAATTCCTGTGCATGACATTTTGAAAAGACCAGGGCCGTGAATATCCCACCTGTTTGCTTTTAGGTCAAAAGCTTTCCTGTGCAGAAAATAGTGTTTCAATTAAAAA
>VXBU01002231.1:315429-353839 GCA_013400315.1 Bombycilla garrulus
AGAGGAGGTCGTTTGACATTGCTGCACTGCATTCAGAATCCTGGACAGGAAAAGAAAATTAGAGCAATTTTAGTAGGCTGCCAACTCAGAGCTGAATAGATTTAAGCATCTGCATCACCTGTTCAAAAAATGGATAAGCCACAATTTTAGTATCAAATTCCTGTATTAACTTGCAGACTTGGTAGTCTGTCTCTTGATTTTTTTGCAGTTTTGCTACTGCTGGTTACTGAACACCTGGATTTATTCTCTGTTGTTCCCACTTCAACTTTGCCATCATGTGGTGTCTGAAATCTGCAATTCTCTACTAGAATTTTAGTTGGGAAGATACTGAGTGAGGTGGCAAATACAAATAGCAGGTGGAAAGAATTTCTACGAGAGTGTAGTGACTTTACTTTGTGCTTTTCCATGTGTACTGGATTTGACTTACAATTAAAAGTATATATATGTGCTTTTAAGATTAGTGAACATTTTAATTTTTAATGCTACGTACACTATCTGACATATCCCTTGGGATTCACAGGAAATCCTTTTCCTTCCATAAAACCAACAAGATGCATTTACCCTAAAATTGCCCTTGAAATAGATACTTTTTCTAGTAGTATTTAGAATAATTTTTCCCTAATGACAACTCCTTTGTGCTACAATGTTTGATCATTGAGTCCTGAAGTGGAGATTCAGGTTTTTTGCTTACGGTTGGGTTTCTTTACAGAACCATTAAGAAAAAGCATTTGCCCAGTGAAAATTCACCATGTAGGGATGGATTTGGCTGCTGTATAAAGAGCATTGTTCTTCTGTGGATGACCTCCTTGTGCAGAATGATAGTTTTATCCTTCTCTACATCATTATGTTTGCTGTACAAAAATCCTGCTGTGCTACATCATAATAACATGTAATCTTCTTGCTCAGTTTAGCTGAGATTTAAGGAGCCGCTGTTCATGGAAGCAGTTTTCTAAAGTCTGATCTATAATTTACCAGAATCAACCAGGCAAAAGAGCAAGAGGCTTTATAAGAGGGATACAGCCCTTAAAACTCTTAAATGAAGATTAGTTTAAAGTTTTACAATCCGGTACAGAACCATCTGGCAAATCTCATGTCAGGCTTTGTTAAACCTCTGAGCGTTCCTGGTGTGCTGCACCCCACACCCTGCCTTTATCCTCATCCCCTGCCTCCTGCCCTGCACCAGCTCTGCCCAGAGACAGATTAGATAAAAAAAAAAGGGGAAATAAGTAAACCAAGGGCTGGTTTCCCTGCAGGAATAGCAGAACAGCTGTGGGTGTGCTGTACCTCTGGAAATCATGTCCTGGGTGATTTATTGCATCTCTCAGGAGGTACCTGCAAGGTAAAAGCTGCCTGTTGGCAGCACCATTAGAGACTTGCTGGGTTAAATTGTGGATTTTGAGTCCCAGGAATCACTGGGAGGATGCAGAGCCACGTCACAGAGCATTTTGGTACTTTCAGAGATGGAGCTGCAGCAGGTCCAGCAAAACAAAACAGAGTATAAGTTGTAAGAGGTGATGCCAGGTTGCTGTTTACTCTGGAAAGCTGGTGGTTCCTATCACTCCTAAGTTACTAATCAGGGCTCCAGACTTGTGGGTTCCTCACTGATCTCTCCACAAAAGGGATTCTTACCTGTATAATTATTTGTATTTCTGTCCTTAGGCAAAAGGCAGACCTTTGTTTCTTGAGCACAAAGCAAAACCCTCCCCATAGGAATCCTTTAAGGACATCTTTATTTCAGCTGTCCTATAGCTTGCTTTATGTATAAATATATGAATCTTGGAAACTCAGAGTAGAGTAATTTGTTTTAGCAATCTGTTACATAAACTTACACACTCGTCATTAAAATTAACCCTTCTGCTCACCTTCCACGGGAGGCTGAGGGAGAGGACTGCAGGAATCCAATTACCTGAAATCAACTTAGAGGCAAGAGGGAGGCATTGTTAATAGAGATAATCTGCTCCTCAGGCTTACAGGGCTCCTCTGGCTCGGTGCAAAGACATTCTGCCTGGACAGTAAAATCAGTGCACCTGATTTCCTGATTAAAATGGGCAACAGAAAAACAGTCAAGAGTGCACTTCCTGTCTAAAAATCCAGCTTTTGACAGATAGAAGTTACCCCAAACAGATAAACATTTGCGATCCCAACTATATTATGATAATGTAACATAGTTGATATAAAATTTACCAAACAGATTCTGCTGTTTGTTTCCTAAATTTCACTTCAAGCCATATATGTTTTCAGATTCAGAGTTTCATACAGTTTCATACAGTATTTCTTTTTCTCTAAAGTGCAGGAGTGGGACACTCGGAGTCAGACAATTTTAATGCTGCTGTAACAGTTTCCTAAGGCACCAGAGAAAAATGCGTGCTATTATCTTGGAATTTCAGTCTGCTTTTGCTACTCAGTCATAATTAGAACTACTGGAAGTAGTATCTGCCTAGATAATTCTAGGACTTTTCTAGAAATCAGAATAGGTAAACCAAAGTTGTGTTGTAACTTTTTATTTTTCCGCTTTAAGTCAAGAATTGCTTTGAAGAAAAGCAAAAATTTGTCAATAGAGAAGCGGGATGAAATGGAGGCAACATCTATCCAGCTGAAAAAATCCAGTGTTTACTATTTGAGTAAAACCTAATTGGTTTGACTTCTCAGATGCGCCAAAGATCTCCCCTCATGTTTCAGAGCGAGGACCAATGATGGATCTGAAGCATCCAGATCCATCATTCCACTAAAGACAAAAATGATATCTGACTTAAAATACTTTCATAACCTTTAAAATCTGTTTTACAGTTTATTTTCTCTGGTAGGTTTTGGAAGCCTGGATATTACCTGTCAAGTTGTCATAAGTACTTATATGTTTGTTAACTTATTGCTCCTAATAAACAACAGGAAATATTCATGATGAATTTCATTTTCCCCTTTAAAAAATATTTAATATCTGCTTTGATTAAATATTAAAGCTTTCCTTTGCTGTTACAACCAGACAAAAAATTCCAAATATCAGCAAAATATTTTGCGCACAGTCTTTTTACAACCTGGTTATTATGCTGGACTTTATTGATTGCTAACATCATTGATCAGGGTAATTTCTAGGTGGTCAGGTGGAAGACTGATGGGACTGGCTGTGTGATGGCTCAGCAAACCAAAACCGTTTTCATATTGAAAGTACCTGAAAATCGGACTTGATGTAGGTAGACAGGACTGCCTGGCCTTGGGGAACAGGGAAATTATTGCATTTCCCAGCGACAAAAGACACCTTTAGCACCAGCAGGATTTTCTGTGGCTCCTTGTCTTTTCCTTGCCCTGCTGGGTGCCTGTCCCAGACCCGGCAGTGACCCAGCAGTGGCACAGCGTGTCAGGAGATGATTCAGGACAGAATGTGTCCCTGAGCTCCAGCAGAGGGGGAGATCTCAGGAGGAGCTGGTGAGGGGTAGGACAGGATCAGTTCTCCAGGTGCTCCCTGTGTCTGTGGAACAGCAGCTGCCTCTTACAGGAGTGGCAGGTGGTTCTTCAAACATGGAAAGAACCTCATTTATTGTCCCAGTCAGGCTTGCCTGCTGGAGAAATTGGAATCGGTGCGTGTACAAGGGCTGAGGGAGCTCTAATGGCACTGCTGGAACCATAATGTCATAGCCAGGCTGAGATCATTCCATCTTTTACCTCATTACGAGCACAATTCTCTTATACCTGTGCAACTTAAAAGTCAAATTGATGAAGTGGAGGGAATATAAACAAAAGACTCTGGGCACAGTCTTGTTTCTTCAGGGGAGCTGGGGAAGCTGCAGAAGGCTGTAGGAAGATGCTCTAAGTGAAACGAGGGGATAAAGGCTTCCAAAAACTTTCAAGTTTTAATAACAGCTTCTTTTTCTGCGCTGGAAGAAAGAAGCTCCTGGGAGGATTGTCTCTCATTGCCACATCCTTCTTTATAAAGAGGAAAGAGAACTTGTGGAGAAGTGCTGTTGGTGTGATCCATTACACTGTGTGTGTATCTCAGTGAGGAGCTCTCACTCACCTCCAGGTGCAGCTGCAGGCAGTTCAGAGCAGGAATCGCACCTGGAGAGCTGCAGCTGCTGATGTAGCAAGTAATTCAGAGCAGGAATCACAGCTGGAGAGGTGCGGCTGCTGGGCTGGAGCTGCAGAGGATTTGCCTCTTGTCCCTGATACAGGCACTGGGTGGGTGCCAGCTGTGTCCTGTGGGCTCTCAGCCCCTGTGGAACGTGTCTGCCCACGCTGCAGTGATCACCCAAACGCCCTCCCAGGCTCTGCGTGCCAAACCAGAGCTGCGTGTGTAGAGCTGGTTCTCAAACAGCTCTGGAAAATTGGGGTGGGAGCCACAGAGGTGTTTGCTGTGTGAGGAAAGTGTGCGGGGATAAAGGAGCTGCTTTAGGTTTTGTCCTCCTGCCCTGTGCTCCAGGAGCAGCCTGCTGCCTGACCCTGGAACCTGCACCACTGCAGCAGTTTCCCTGGAATCTGCATTGTTTTCACTCGTTCTGTGTGTTGTTCCTGTTTCCTGGTATTTTATGTTCAGGGTGATGTGAGAGGGTCTCTTTATGTGCAGACTAGGGAGACCTTTAGGAAGTAAATGGGGTCTAAATGAAATTCAGTATTAAGGTCTTTGAGTCTTCACTAAGCCATGCATAAGATCTAGAACAGGGTTTCCAGTGTTACTGAAACACTTTAATGCTGTTTCACCTAAATGTAATTTTGCATTTGTTTTCCTCATATAACCATACACTTGTTTATTCGTTTTTCTCTTTGCTTTTTGAGTGGACAAATGTTGTACAAAAAACTGGTGTGAAACGTCAAGAAAAACTATTTCTCAAGAAATAATGTGATTTTTTTAACATCAGTTCCTGGCAGGCTGGCCCATGTGGAATTATTATGGTATCTTTAGCACCACAATTGATATGTTTAATAATTTTCATTGTGTGTTTGGGTCCCTTTGATGGCTGATGATTAAAGTGAGATTATAAGGTAGACTACATTTGCTTTTGAACACATGAAAAACACAACCTTCCTTTCTAGATGCATTCATTTTAACTCTGTTTAGCATTCACTAAATCTGTGGTTATTTCTTTTTTCTTTTGAAATGCACTTATTGTTCTATTTCAAGAATGAATCATATTCCATTGCTACCCCAAAATATAAGATAACAAAAAACGGTAAAAATTATTGCTTGTAATCTATTATTACAGGCAATCCTACCTGCCAAAACACAATTGCCATTTAATAAGGAGTTTTTTTGAAAGAAGCCTTGTGAATGCTCCATGCAAACTGAAGTTGCCCACAAATTCTGTATTTAAAAAGCAATTCTTCCTTTTAAGCAGCCACAGTTTGTTGTAAATGACAAAAAAAAATCCAATGGCATCTCTCTCCTTTTCTCTGTCAATCCTTGCAGTCTCCGTGGGCATTCAGATCACTCTGATGTGGGTGATAATGTGATATTTGTGTTAGATATTGTCAAAGGCAGTGCTCAAAGGGTAGCACATTAGAGATGTATTTCAGGAGGAGGAAAATCCTGGCACTATTGAAAAGCATTTCAGGTTTTTTTTTTTTTTTAGTCTTGTGAATGCCACTGGTTCTGTTGTATGACAGAACAAAAATTTGTGGAGAAAGGAACTATGAGACTTGTAGCCTTTACAACAATGTGTAAAATTCCCTCTTTGGAAGCACACATGGGGAAAATTAAAAGTTGCCAACATCCTCTTCAATGCTCAGTCCCAGTGACCAGAAATCTTAATGTGTTTATTATTGCAGTAGAGCAATTAGATGTTAAGTAATTGCAGGATGTTTTGGTATTGTAAAAAAAGTGTGAAGGATCAGAGATCTTCTTCTTTGAAGATCACTTTAATCTATTTGATCATATGGACTTTTGATTTGGGGTGGTTGTTCTTAAAACATTGCAAGTACTGGGAAGTTGAGGAGACAGAAAACCTTAAACTGCTCTGGCTCCAGCTCTGGAGATGAAGGAAAGACAAGGGTTCTCATCTGAAAACATGGCTCCACATCCAAATAATGCAGCCTTTGAAAGTGTGTCCCATAAATTCATTTTCTGAGTCATCTATTTAAGTTACAGTGAGCAGAACACAGCCTGGGCAGGAAACGAGAGAAATCAGAGCTGAGTTCCCTCTGAATTTCTGCTGCTGGACCTTATTCTGGTGGCAAATAATTTCATATTTTTGGCTGAGTTTTATATCTGTATGCACAGATGAAGGTGTGTAGCCCCACACCTTGAAAGATACAGCAACTTTATAAAGTTACTTAGCTGGGGGAAAAAAAAAAGTTACCCACAGCGTACTCCAAATGCTGCAGTCCTGAGGCATTGATACATTGTTGTATGGAATTTGTACCTGATTTATTCCCTCAAGGGAAATTAATGCTGGGTGCTGACTGGAGACATCATTGACACATCTTTTTCTCTCCCAAAAGCACACAAAAGAAGTGGGAAGGCCACAAACTCCTTTGAAAGAAACAACCTTGGAGCCCTGGACTCAGCCACAGGTAGGCTGGAACGACTTTTCTGATCCCTTCTTTTCTGTAGCGGTGGTTTCTGTAAGTATTCTTGGAAATAATCTGCAAAGAAATGTTGCAACGAGTTGCTCTGTGGTTCTTCCATCACATGTCAAAATGATTTGTTTTGATTTTTGGCTGTCCGGACTTTTGGTGGTGCCCTTTGAGTTGAAGTCTGAGGAAGAAATGCCAGCATTATCTTGCATTCAGCTTGTGCTTCATGTGTGCTTAAAAACTTTTTGCAGAACTCATCAAAACAGAGCTACTTTGGTAGTTTTATTGGCATGTCAATAAACTGTGAGCATCTGGTGTAGAAATGAAGTGGTGGATATTTGTTATTTTGAGAGGAAGGTTTGAGAGATCAATCTTTTGCTTCACGAGGACCTGACCAAGAATGAGGCAATAACTAATCATCAAAAAGCAATAAAGAAACATGCAATTAATATGCAACCTTTCTTATCACAGAATGGGTTTGAATGTTTTGGCCTGTGTAGTTACTTGAGCAAATTGTTTATTATAAAATTTTATGAGCAGGATTTCAGAGCCATTTTTGCTGTTTATTCCCTGTGTATTGGTGCGCTGTACTGCACATGGAATGTGTGCTTTCAGAGGTGATGTGAGGGAATGAAATAAGCAGCGAAATATGAAATCCTGGAAGTTATGTTTGTTCTAGAGGCATATACTCACAAAACTTGTGGCAAATACAGGGTAGGAATTGGGAAGCACAAATGAAAAAACCCTCACACCTCTGTTTGGGCTTGAGTGCGTTTCCCCTTGCCAGGTGTGATGCTGGCTCTGCAGGCCTCCATGGGACAGTCTGCACAGCTGATTAAAATCTGGGAGCTCTGAGCTGATAAACTCTTCCCTGCAGCCACAGATTTGCGCTGGCTATGTTTGTGCACGTACGGAGGAGAGATCTATCTGTAAATCTGCAAGCCTGGTGTTGTAGGGAAGGCCCTCAGCTGCTGCTCTCCAAAGCATTTTGGAGATTTTGCCGCTTTCCTTGTAAAAGTCTCCCAGGTGCAGTGTGTGTCCCGTTCCCAGCCCCTGCACCGCCAAACCTCCCAAATCCTGCATCCAGGCAGCTGCTAATCACAGCAGCTCAGCCTCATCGATCTGTGTCTGCAGTCAATGATGTTTATGTGCAGTCCTGGGGGGCTCGCTGTGCTCCTCAGCTAGCAGCAGGCGTTAACTCTCCATGGGCAGGAACGAATGCAGGGAATGTCTCTTCCAGCAGCTCCTGTCCATGGAGGGACGGCTGATGGGCTCCTCCTGCTGCCTCACCTACAGCATTTCCTCCCCAGGAGCTGGGGCTGGGTTCAGGTTCTTGGAGAGGATTTTGGCTTCAGAGTTGAGAGAGGAATTGTTGAAGCAGCTTCGTCCTGTGATTGGCATTTAGCGTGGCACTGGGGTGTGGACGTGGCTGACAGAGGTGGATTTTGCAGTCACTTTTCCTTGCTGGTCTGTGTGACTGTTGCCAGCAATCTTGTCAAAGAAATATTCTGTTGCACTGTCCCCACTGATGGGAATCCTTGTTCTTGCTGAGCCTACAGATCATCACCATGTTGTTTGATGGCTTCTGAAAGCTGCATTTGCCACAGCTTTACTTAAAAACAACAAAGATTAAAATTAAGTATTTTTTGTCATTCCTATTTATTTTTTTTTAATAGTTTGTTTTCTAAACAAGTTCATGCAAAAAAGCTAACACTAGTATGCTTTTTTATTTCTTGGAGAGAAGAAATGCAATCAACAAAATCAAAAACTGCTGGAACCATTACTGTAGCAGAAAATTAAATTAGTTGTTAATTCTTTCATGGATGTAATTCTGGCCACTGCAAATCCCTCCTTAGGTATTTTGTATAAAGTGAGTAAAAATTCATGGCATGGATAAAAGCTTTGTCTATTTTATGAGCAACCGGCAAATGATCCAAATGGTGCTCATAAAGCAAATGGTTCCCAACTCTAAAAGGAAGAGAAATGTATTTAAAAGCTGCTGGAATGAACCATGAGTAAAGCCAATTCCTCTGTAAGAAAAGGTGTTAGTTCCATGGAAGTTTTTTAAATCCCCCACACCACACATGAGGGAGAGACTCACTACATGTGTCTACTTAATAATAACAATAAAAAAACCCATTTTGTGTGCTGGAGCTGCTGTGGGATGAGCTCTGTCAGCAGAGAGGGCATGGAACAGCCCAGAGCGGGGTTTGTGTGCAGGGCCAAAGGGCAGTGAGGCAGAAAGAGCCACATCTGGCCCCTGACAGCAGCAGGGGAGGAGCTGGTGCCCATTGGCAGCAGGGCAATTTCACCCAGAGGTGACGGGCTGGGACACAAGGGACGGGGATCTGTGTGCCAGGGAGGCATTTCTGCTGCCACGGCTCCCTCTTGCCTTCTTTGCTCAATGTTGGGTCTTGGAAGCAGCCAGGTTTTGCTGAGAATTTTGAAGCAGTTCTGCAATTTGGATTTAAAAAAAAAAAAAAAAAAAAAAGCTGTAATGCTTTGTCAGGCTCGTTTCTTCTTCTGTGGGGTGGAGGTTTTGTTCTTGGTTTTACAATCGTGATTTTAGGGGTTTTTGGCTGTGCTTTAATAAGTTCACAGAGCAGTATGACATTGACATTGTGGGAATTCTTTTTTCACGGCCGTGCCTTTCAACTTGTAGTTTTCTGCATCTTTCTTCTGTGGACTCAGTGAATGGAAACTGATGTTACTGCCTGGAAAATAAAGTATGAGAGACCTGTTCCGATAAATTTGGGACAGGACCTTTGCAGATAAGGAACATGTGTGGGAGTAGTTGCCCAAATAGACTTGTCATTGGTTTACAAGCTTTATTTAAATGCTAAATACCATGTATTCCTGTGGTTGTGTTTTTTGCTGCTTTGCCTGATTAAACATTTAGCTGATAAACCCTGTCAAGGCTGTTCAGAGCTACTGCGGTTAAGATTATGTATTTATAGCGTCAAAATTTACAGTCCATTATAAACAGGACAATTTAAAATCAAAGTAATCTGTGATTGTTTAAATTTTTGAGGTTGCTGGTGCTCAATTTTATGTGGCAGTGACATGAAATAATATCGGTCACTGTGATTCTGAATCAGAAAGAAATGGGTTTTGCAAACTTTGGCAGGGTGGGATTGGTCTCTTCTCCCAGGTAACAACTGACAGGATGAGAGGAAATGGCCTGAAGGTTTGCCAAGGTCTAGATGAGATGGCAGAAAAACTACTTCACTGCAAACACTGGAATTAGGCTGCCCAGGAGATGGTGGAGTCACCATTTCTTCTCCAACCTTAAAACCTCGAGGATTCTATCATTACTGGGAAGATGCATCTAGAAAGAGACAAAAGGGCTTCACTGTTTTCTTACTGAAAAGGAACAATGCTTAAGTTTAAACTGCAGAAGTGGCAAATAGCGAGGTTTGCCAGCATGACAGGTACAACAAAACTCCCACTCTTCAGTTGCAGAATATTTTTGATTTAAATTTTTTTTGGTGACTCCTACATCACTGTCTATTACAAATCTCTCAGAAATGCTTTGTAAAGTGGTTCCTAGAGGTGTTCAACAAGATAAAGTGTGAGGTGATGTTAGTGCTGTAGCTTTTTTTGTTTGTTAATTGTAAGAACTCCGAGTGCTTTTAGTGGCTGAAGATAATGGCTAAAAAGCCAGGATACCAGCTGCATTAATCTTCTTGGCCCAAATGTAGCATAATTACTTTAATGAACATGTAAATTTATCCCCTCTCCTCCTGCTCTTCCTCCTTCACTGTTCACGCTGTCAGTGGGCTGAGACAATGATGACCCTCTCTCCAAAGTTCTCTGGGAGGTTTGAGTGTCTGAGGATGATGATTTGCACACTCATGTTTGTTAAAATAAATCACATCTCACACCAACAAGGCTTTTGGTGCAAAGGTGGGGTGTTCCACAGCACTGAGCATCACAGGCAGGAGTAACAAGAGCCAGGCCAAATACAACCTTTTGTGTCTCAAAAGCAGAAGAGTATTCTTCTGAATCTATAGTTTATTATCTCTTTATTTGTGTGCAGAGAACAGTCCATTTTTATATTGTTATATAATTTTTTTTTTTTAGCAAAATTACTTTTTCTGGAAAGGCAAAACCACTCAGACTCAAATCTAATTACAAATGATAGAGTGTAGGGTTTGTGGTTTGGTGGGTTTTTTTTGCTCAATTTTAAAGAATCACTTTATAATCTTGGAACAGTGGATAACAACATCACTAATCCAATATTTTAGCAGTAAATACGTTTGATGATGGGAATTGCTACACTAATCTTATATCCCTCCACAGTATAGTTAAGAAATCCACAGGGGGTTTTACTAATCAGTTTTTGTAAAGTAAATCAAGTCATGTAATTCTGGTTCCCTCCAAATGCCCAGCAATGCAGGCACAGCCATGTGCAGCACTTTTTGTTCTTTCCATCGGTTCTGAGCCCTAATCTGCGGCCAGGCTTTCCCCTGAGCATTCCTGGAGAGAAAAGTCTCCCATCACCCTCTGACAGAGATGTCTTATTGGGGGGGCTGGCAATTCACCTTGTTCCCCTCACCTCCTGCTCGCTGGCAAAAAAGCTGCCAATATTAAATATAATCCAACCACATTTACTCCTCTACTTCTGATAAATATGCTTGAAGGTGCTTATTTAGGCACTCATTTTATTGACAAGTGTGATATATTGCAATATGGCTTGTGGTTTGATGTTGGCTTCAAAAACATTCAAAATTAAAATAGGTTGTTTTCTTCTTTTATTATAAAAAGAGTGTTTTAAATTAAGAGTAAATACTAGCAACTGTGGTTAAATATTTGAAGAGAAGCAATTAATAAGAATTCTGTGCATATTTTGTTCCCACAGTTCATAGGTATTGAATTATTGTTTGTGGAGTCTTGGTGAGCTCTGTTTGCTTAAGTCACAGCTTGAGCCTTTAGGACTCAAAACCAGTCAAAGTCAGAATGGAAACAAAAGTTTATTACTGGTTTGTGTCTTCAGTAAAAACTAGGTACCTAAACAGATTTATACAATCTATTCACACCCAGGCTATAGTCAGTATTTAGAATCTGTGTGCTCAAAATATTCCCATTTTATTTGGTGCCTTAGTAAATTCAAATATTCCTTGAATATATTTCTTATTTAATGGAACTTCAGTTGTAATCCTGAGTGCTAACACAAAAGACTTGGTAAAATTAAAAAAAACCACAGTAATAGAAGACCAGATCAGAGTAGAAGGTGTGGGATCCTAAGTGCAATTAGAATTGCCTACAGAAATACCTGTACTGATTTTGAGCACTCCAGCCTTAAAACCTGATACTTTATCCCTTCAAATGGAGGCCTCCCCAGCCTGAAGCCAACTGGAAGCAGACAGTTGTTTTGGTGAGATTTGAGTATCTGCAGGAATGAAATAACATTTTATTAAGAAACTTAGGAGCAAAGAAAACACACTAATTATTCCTGAACAAATAACGTATCCAGACCTCGGGCTGCGGCTCTGGAAGGTGACTCGGTGGAAAGGGCCATTAACAATTCCTTGTCTATTGATAGTTTCCCCTGGTTCCAGTTAATGTGGAATAGAACACCACCAACTTGCCACACATAAACCAGCGCATCAGCCTTTAGTGGGCCACTGGGAGTATTCAACCGTAAAATAAAAAAAAGCAATTACAAGATGTTTGCAAATAAAATCTTAATTCTAATTAAATCAAGACTTACTCTGCAGCAGGGCAGAGTTGCTGAGATTACCTGGCCCACAGGAAGAACTCTATTTGTATTAATCTAGTAGGATTTCAGACAGACTTTATATATAAAATATTTTGTCAAGGTCCTGTTTTGCCATAGTACGTGGCAGTGGAGGTCAGTCACTGATGTAGCTGAGAAGTCACTCAGAGAAAATAAGGACAGAAAGAAGCAGGCTCTCAGAGCTGTGAGCACTGAATTTGCTATTGATTTCAGCAGTGGAGACTATTACAAAAGCAGAAAATAATTCCCATTTCATTTAAGTTTATCTGTCTGTTTTCCAGACTGACTCATATTCCGTGATAAAAAACCTCTCAGTTTGAGGCAATAGAGAGTTAGTTCTCTCACGAGTTAATTAAGAGCAGCGAGGCCTCCCCAGACAGGCTCTGTGCAGCTCAGCCCAGCTCTGGGGCTGGGGTCCACAGGCACTGTGTGCTCACCCTGTGCTCCCAGCCCAAACCTCACAGCTGCTCCGTGGAAAATTAGCCCATAGCAAAGGCTCCAGCTCCTCCTGGAAATGTTTAAATCCTTTCTAAGTCATTCGCCTTGTAGAATATCTTTTCCTTTTTTGTCCACCGTGGCAGCGATGTTGTCTGCCTAATTCCTTTGGCTCACACTGTTAAATCTTTCTGTTCCTCTTGCTCCTGACATGTCAGTGTTGCTGTTACAGACTCGAACTGTGCTGCAGAGAGGGAAGAACTGGTAGGAGGAGCAGGGAGCTCAGCTCTAGAGCATCACCTGCACCCTCAGCCCAGCGTGCATGGCAACAGGTAACCCCAAAACCTGACAGCGTGCCTTGGGCTGGGGCTGCAGGGAGGGAGCTGTGCTGCTCAGAGCAGCCAGGGGATTTATTTTGCTTTTCCTCATGCTGAGCTGGAGGAGATGGGCACTCAGCAGTGAAACATCAGTGACATTGTTCAAAAAGGGCAGGCAGACAGCTACTCCTTCATCTTTGGAGATGAACGGAGCCCTGTCAGCGTCTGGGTAAATCACACGGGCCTGCTTTCAAAAAATGGCGATGAGATTTGTGAGGTGCTCAATTATCCCTGGGGATGCTCAGTGGGTTTCCTCCCCACAATATTTCTCTGCCATCGCCCCTTTGGTGAGGGAGCAGAGACATCCTCCTCATTTAGGAGAAAGCTCCCAGTATCAAAGTCATTAAGTGCCACTGGACTGAAACTTGCTGTGAGCTGTGCTCAACTTGCATAAATCTTCACATTGGAAACATAAAGGAGCAGGGATTGATGGAGGTGTCCCTTTGCCAGTGCCCTCATGGCTGTCACTGGCAGTCAGCTGCAAAGGGAGGCAGCAGGAACAGATCCCTCCCCTTCACTGCTCCACCAGCACAGGGATTTATGCAGCTGGGTGTGAGAAGAGCAGCTTCAAAAGCCCTTGGAGAACATAACAGAATCTCCCTGGTGTGTTTTACATCTTAAAAATTGCATTGGCTTCCATGTGGATCTTCGCATGGAGAGCGTTTGGCGGAAAGTTTTTGGAGGTTTTTGGGTTTTCAGCTCTTGTTGATGCCCTGATATTTTCTTTCCCACACTGTTTTTAGGAAACTTGTAACCATCTTTAGCGGTGGAAAAGGTTATTGATTTTGTTTGGTTGATTGGCTTTTTCTTAAGTGTAAACTTCTCCTGTGCTTAGTAAGAACATTACGTCTTAATTCCTGATCAATTAGTGACACCAATTTTTCATTCTGGAGAGTAAACTGAGCTACAAAGTTTTGTCCCAGGCAATAACAGAGGGAAGCACTGAGTGCATTGTGAGCTCTTCACCTGCAGGGTGTGGTTCTGTAACTTGTGGTTCTGTAACACTGAGTATTTTACTGCTGGTCACAAAGGATGGAGGCTGAAACCCAGTATCAGGGGACAAATTATTCATAAATGCCATTAAGGCTCCCAAACTCTCTCTCATACACATCTTCAGTGTTGGGAAGAGTTTTTGCCTGAATTTAGTTAACTGAAATGTGGGATTTCACCAGTCCATTAAGTTATACGATTGTTTTGTGCCTGCAGTGGAGATGGTGGCTCTGGGTTGCCAGGTTGCTCACCCTCTCAGGCAGCTCCTCATCTGAGAAATCAGTTGTTTTTCTTGAAGGATATTTTATGGTCTGATTAATTTTTTGGCTGAAAATTGTTGCATATAAAGCAGATATACTCTGACTTGGTGCCCCAGTGCCCACAAGGTAATGGGTATTATGGGCTCGTTCAGTCCCAAATGAGATTAACACCGCTGCTCTCTCCATCTGCCTTTGAGAAAAATCCAATAAATAACGAGGGGAGATTATCAGAGTCAGCATTTGCAGTGGGGTTTAGCTCCTGAAGGAGATAGGGACCCTCTCAGGGTGCAGGTGCTGCTGTGGCACTCAGGGTGCCCGGGTCGAGTCCTTTTAGCCCAGGGCAGCACTGCCCTTTAAAATGAACATTTCTCACTCCTCGGGCCGTGCCTCATGAACTCACAGGGCAGCAAAGCTGCACAGCGCTCCCTGCTAAGATTTTATTGGTTTTCTTCTCTTAAGAGGGATTTCAAAACAGAGAAGCAGTGAAAAATCAAAGGTGCTGTGGAGGCTTTTCTTATTCTGAGAGGTTTTGGTTGCAGATTGAGATGCTGAGCGGGGAATGTCAGAGTCCGGCCTGGCCACAAGGCTCCCCTGCCTGTGTGCCCTGATCTGCATCCAGGGGTCTGTGAAACATGCAGGGACACGGGTGTGCCCTCTCAGAATTAGCTCAACCAATAACACCTTCCTCCACATCGTTTTTCTTCATGTCCCCTTTCATATTTCTGCTGAGCAGGAGCAGTTACTGGTTTTCAGGCCATGGGAGTTCCAGTCCCTCTGGCTGGGCCTGCCTCTGTCACTGTCCTACAGCACCACTTTGTGCCACATTTGGGGACAAATTACAAGGAGTCTCCAAAAGATGATGGCCTGGACTCAATTGCTACTGCAGTGGTGTCTCCAGCCTCTGTTCTGCCTGCTTGGAGCTGAAGGACACAGATGAGCCACAGAATCTCTGTGCCAACTCAAAATAGACTTAAAACAGATTTTTGTAGCATAGTATTTGTATTTTCTTAGAAAATAAAAGGGTTTTGGTTGGCAACTAGCTCTGCCTTGAGGAAGGAAGGGAGTTTTTGGTGTAAGCAATTCTTTCTGTGGATGAACTTCTTCATTTGGAAGGCTCCTACAGCATTCTTCCTTGCTGCCATGAATACAAACCAGTTTTTGCTGGAATATTACAGACTGGTTCTAATTCCGCTGTTCTTTAAGGTAAATTAGGGAAAATGCCATTAGAGAAGGATGCCAGGCTCCAGCTAGTAGGTGTTGGGGCTGCAGATCAGCATCTGGAGTTTGGAAAATGATCAGCAGAACTTTACGTTCTGGCTTTGTTTTGAAATGCCTTTCTGCTTTCCCAAATACCACAATTAATTGATGTGCATTGTGCTGTTTTTCTAACAGATACTAGAAGTTTCCCAGACTCGGAAAAGAATTAATGTTGCAAACAGTCTGACAGTGGTTGGTGTTTGCAGCAGAATTCATCATCCCTGAAAAGATGCATATTCTACTGCTTTGTTTTGAAATCCATAAATTTTCAGAGTACTTTGTAATGCCCTGAATTTCACTATATATCTGCAGTACAGATGGTCTAAACTACGAACCGAGGCAGAAATTGCACTTTGTTTTATTTGTCATTCCCTCTCTTTGTGCGGCTGCTCTCCCTCAGGATTTTATTCTAAGTTCCTCTTCACTCTCCAGCAAAGACTCACATAAATACTCAGGTTGCCGCCATTTGTGGAAACTTCTTCTGCCAGGGTGCCCACAATCACTCATTGCCTTGGAAAAGATAAGTTCTAGGTGCTTATTTTAAATTAAAAGTTTTCAGAGCAGTATCCTGATCTGAAGTGCTATTACCAGATTAATTAATTACTTATTACCAAAATATTTGCACTGCTGGGAGATTTTTAGTGCTGGGTTGTTTACTTGGTAATATTTCATATGTATATTTTACTCTCTGAATTCCTATCGTTATTTCCCTGTAACAAAACCTGTTTTTTACAATAATCCTGTCATGTAGATATTAAAATTTTCTCCTTCCCAAGTTTTATTTTTGGATATTAAGGATCATTTCACAGAATCAGGTTGGAGAAGATCTCTGTGCTCATCAAGTCCAAGATCCATGAAATCTTTGCCCTGCACCGTGGATTGTTGTGTTTTATCTGTGCTGATTTGGTGTCCCTGTTGGGCAGCCTGTCTGGGAGGGGGGCAGCTCTCAGCGAGAACAAGCCTCTTGCTTCTCTTGAATTCTGATTGTTTTAACTGCCTTCATGCGTGTGCCTAACACACGGATCTCTGTCTATTTAAGTAGAAGTGAGGATGCTTTATGATCTGTTTCATTCTTTCTGTCTCAGGATTTACAAGTGTTGTGACTTAGAAACATCTGAACTTTTTTTTTTTTTGCTTGTCAGGAGAAGCAGTGAGAGAGGGAGAGTTTGCTGCCTTTCTCTTTTCAGAAAACAGCTAAAACACTCGGCTTCTGGGCTTGGCAGTTTTACAGCAACTTGATAAAATAAAAATAATCGTGCCATCACTATTTTATCTTCCTCCTTTCAGATGTGCTTCCTTCAGAATTGCTTCTTCCTTTCATATTTGTGGCACTGTGCTCAGCAGCGTGGCAGGCTGTTCACAAGCTCTGCCAAGCTGAGGATTTGAGAGAAAGTAAACAACTCAGTTGGAAACATGGATAGCAAGAGTTGTGGGGACTCTAAGAAGCAGAGATATGCTGCTGTATTATACAAGAGTTCACTTAATGGAAAAATGCTGTTTTCCCCTTGGAAGGAATGAATCTCTCTTGCTGGCCATTGTGAAATAAGCCAGCCGTGCCCAGCGCTCTGTGCAGGCAACTTCTCTATCAAGTTCTTTTGTAGCACTCATCCTGATTGAGAGGAAAAGAAAAAAAATAAGATTTTTGGCCTTCAGTTAGAAGATAAAACAATGTTTATAAGGAATAAAGGCACGTGCTAGCTGTCTCACCTAGAGAGAGCTGATAGAAGGAGCTGGGAAATTCCCGAGGGAGCTGCAAGATGGGCGGTAATTGAAGGAGTCTTTTCCTTTACCTAAAGAAGTTTTTCCTCACAAATTCCTCAAATATTAGTTTATTTGCAAGTGATATTTATTCCGTTGGCTGCGAATCCATTAGTGGTGCTTTAGTCTGGCAGAGTTCAGTTTTTGCAAACAGGCCTGATTTAACTCAGCAGCTCTCAGGTAATTTGTGTATCACTCCTACCCTCACCAGACAGCAGGGAGATGAAAGACAGCTCTTAATTATCCTCCTAGAGAGGAGGTGGGGCTTAACTATTAAGAAACATCTTAAGAGCATTGTCTAGTGCAGTTTTCCTGAGGAATAGATTGCTCTTGGAGGATTTCCCTTATCCTGCCTCTTGTGTACTGTCCTATGCAGGCTCTAACTCTCTATTCCATGTCTGCACAATCTGAGAAAGAGGAAACTCAGATTAGACCCCAGAATTATTGGTTATTTTTCTTATTTCAAGTTCATCCTTAGGTTTGTGAGGCCCTGAGACATCTATATGAGTTCAAGGCACTGCAGGTAACTCATGCTGTGTATTTTGCTGAGTTAATTCATCCCTTTTTTGGAGGCATACTTCAGGTCCTCAGGGATAAATTTTCACGGAAGGACCTTAACAGATGTTTCAACAATTTTTTCCAGTGCTTTAGGCAGGCTTTAGAAACCCCAGGATATATCTGTACATTTAATATAGTGCATATCACTTGCACTCAGATATCACAATTATTGGACAGCATGGCTTAAATAGGTGGCTGTTGCACTTAACGTTTTGGACACCAAAATTGCTTTTGTTCCACTTTTGTGTTTTCTTGAGAGATGATATTTTTAAATGGGGCCAGCCAGGTATATCTTAAACATATTTGGATAATTACCAAAACACACAGGTCCTTACTTGGTGATCTTCCTTCTCCAAATAAACCAAACTCCCTTGGAAGGGAGGATTGTAAGGAGAGAGCGCAGGATGAAGAGTACAGGACAGATATTTTTGTGATGCTGTGGCAGAAACAGAAACCTGTGCTGGTACGTGGGAACATACCAAACAAAGAATGCAGCAGAAGACCAAACAAAAGGGCTGCAGAAAATAAATGCTTCTGAATTAGTCTGTTTAGCCATGATAGATGCCTTGTCAACCTGCTGCACCTAAAAGCTAAATACATGGGTTGGAGAGGAAAAAAAAAGCCAATTGAAGAAAATCAATCATTGGGGTGTAGGCTATTACATTTTGACAAGTGGTAAAGGCTGGTTATACTGCTCTAAAACTTTGGGGGATAGCAAAACACCTTTGAGTAAACTTAGACTCTTTAAATCAAAAATGAAAGTTCTTTGTTTTTCTTCATGGCATGGTATGTCAGGGGCCAGTATTCTCAGAGACTGTTACACAGTGTGAAATTACTGGTTTACTCAGTTCTTTATATTTCTGACCTTGAGATCTGGATCATTATAGTCGATGCCCCTGACAGAACTGCAGAGTTCAGAATGGGTTGAGGTTCTGTAACAATAAAAATCTGATTTTTTTCTTAGTTAAATAACAAGCAATGATGTTAGCACAAGGTGGAAGTCAGGTAACTGATTAATATCTTTCTGTAGGAGCAGTGCACAGAAAGGCCACACAGCTTCTCCATTTTTCTTCTTTAGGCAGAGAGTTTGCCCCACAATTGTGTGAAAATGCAAACTGAAGTCCTAAGGAGACAATGTTTCAGAATCCTTGGAATTGCTTTCTTAAAATAAGAAAGCTTCCATTGATTTCTACTTCCCCAATATGCTTTAGATTGTAAGGTTTAAATTGTTTAAATGTATACAGAAAAGAGGGAGGGCACGAGGGGTGTGTTAACAGCGTGGAGACTCAGGCCTTCAATTGCCTGTTCCCTCGTTATTGATGTGGCTGGGTTATTTGGTGGTTCTGCCTCTTCCCAAGGGCTGATGATCAGCATTGGCTGGGTGAATGAAAAGGAGCTGGTGATCAAATTTAGCTGCAACAGCCCCGTGTCTTCTTGTCAATGCCTAAGAAATGCACTTCTTACTCCAGTCAGTGTTGGAATAAACCAAGGGGTGCCAGGTGATGAGCAGTAGTCATCACTTAAAGGCTTCACTCACTAGCTCTACCAGGAAGAAACAGGAAAACAATGAGCAAAAACACCCTGACCGTTGGTGAGTTTTCCAAAAGGATGATTTCATCTCCTTCGTAATTTGTGTCCTCTGCTGTTCTTCCTCTGAGATGCAGTGTTGGGGTACCCTGACACATCTGAGCCTTTGGCACAGGCTCTGCTGGCAGGATTGTGCTGAGCAAAACAGCTCTGGGATCCCACAGGGAAACTGCTCTGGGTCCCTTCTGAGGCTGCTCTGATCCTTGGGTCAGCTTTTACAAGGCGAGGGCAGGTGGGTGTAAAAAGTACTTGCTGAAATCATTACTTCAGTATTCTGAAAGTCCTTCTGGCAGGGTGTTTGACTCAGAGTTAGCCACAGTTTTCTGACACAGGGAAGAAATTGCCTCAGAATAAGAGCCCTCTGGAAACAATCAATCCTCCAGAGCAGCAGTGAGCCACTGGAACAGAGAGCAAAAAGTGATACTCTTGTTCTATGGCCTATTAGTGACTCCTGGGCATGGCTGCAGAGGAGTCAAGGCTTCTCTGGGCACTGCAAGGAACTAAATATAAAACTGCTAATTAAGCCCAGACAAAATTAATTTTATAGCGTTTCCTACAGGTAACATCCCATGGCTGTGGCCGATTTTATGGAGAGATTAAGGCCAGGTGAAGAAGTGGCACTGCTGTTGTGCATCTTGTTTTCCTTGGAAACAAATAACAGAATGTTCTGAGTGACCTTACCTGCATGTGGCAGAAGGAATTTTTCAAATGGTAGTTGTGGTTGTAAGGGTTTTCCAATTTAATTGTAGCTGTTGGTGAAGTTAGCAAGGAGGTGCAGAAATGCACCTTTTGCCTCTGTTACCTGTCAGAGCCCATTCATTTAGGATCTTGTTAGGAAAGCTGTAGTTCAAAGGGCGACTTCAAATCACCAAGTGGGACAAAGGCCCAGGAGAGAACCCTGTGGCAGGAGGGGTGTGCTGGTTATCCAGAGATCCTTCCCTGACATGTTGGTGTGCATCACCAGGATTTCCAATCCCTGTGTGTTGAATGGAACTTGAAAGTTACTTTAAAACACAGAATTTCTAAGCTTGTAATTGGATTTTCTGTTTGTTTGTTTTTCTTCTGTTAGTTGCCTCCTTGATGAAATTTTGTTTTCTTGTACTAATTGTTGTTCAAGAAACCCAGATTCCATTTTCTTCTTATAATGGCTTTGGGGATGCAAAAGAGTAAGGAGACTCAGAATGTTTCAGGAAGGCAAAAACAACTGGAACTCCAGAAATTTCTTAAATTTATCCACAATTTTTAGTCTGTGTTCTTTGAATTCAGGGAACTGGAAAAGTTTAAGGGCTTGTTTTACTGGTAAAATCTTTACTTTAAAATAGATCCTTGATGTCATGCATGAGATAAATCATAGCAGGGGTTGTTTTGACACTCTGGAGTGTTGTTATATTATGCACTGGTTTCCCAAGAGATCTTAAAATTTAACAAGCAGAGGCCAGTGTGAGTAATGAAATGAGGCAGCAGTGTAGCCATTTCAATTACACTTTTATTACCCAGCCATTCTTCCCACAGTGCTCCAGACTTTCTGCAATGCTTAGCAGAGGATGAAGTGCTTCGTGGGAAGGAAGGGGAGCTCTGATTTTCTGGCCAAGTGGGCTCAGTGATTCCAACTGGCTCTGACAGCAGGGCTGGGGCTGCAGCGCTTGGAGAGAAGGGAGCTTGGCTGAGACCTGCTCAGAGAATTAGAACACTTGATAATCATGAATGCTGTTAGAACAGAGGTTTAGGTTCCTCTGGTTAGTTCTGAAGATGATGTTTCAAGTCTATGGTTAACAGTGATTACTTTATTTTTTTTCCCCCCTCTCCCCAGTAGGCCACTACAGCAGCTTTAATATTAATCATGTTCCTTATCTTTTCTCACTGCTTATCTCAGTTATCTGCTTGTACGATGAATTATTCCTGGATGTTTATTTCTAATATAGGCTGTCAGCTAAAATGGTTATTAAATTTTTTGAGCAGTTTTAATGTAACTTGTACTTTGGATTATGAACATAAGTTCTCTTTTCATGCCCGCAGACAGCTACAAGCACGTAATATGTAGAAATATGGAGTTAAACATCGGAGAGTTTAAACATCTTTCTCAGTGGTTCCATTCTGGGGAGCAGTTTGAAGGTATCACAAGGGGTTCCATTAAAATGCTGTTCCATTTGGGACTGCAGTACCAGCACAGGAGCTCCCCTGGGGTTGCACAGGACACAAAACAAGGGACATTTATCTCGTGGTCTCTGCACACTTTAGGGTCGGTACCTGAGGTGATTTCCTGACCCCGCAGCGTGGTCACTCTGCCAAACCAGGGACCAGGGCAGGTGGCACCAGGGGTTCACTGGGCACATTTTGGGCAGTGCAGGGATCACCCTGCTCCCCTCCCGTGGAACTGCTGCTGGATCCTGGTCGGCCTGGGGCTGATTTGGGTTATTAAATTCCCATCAGATCGCACCAGCTTTCATTCTAATGCAGTGTTATTAGAAATCTCCCTCAATGTCTAAGATAATTGTTCATTTAGACCACTTGTGTCTTCCTGAGATTAGCAAGAACAGAATCTATTTTTCCTCCTTTTACCAGCAGCCCTGTTAAACCCTTTTCCTGAATGGAAAACGATTACAGGTCTCAACTGACAAGCTACAATTTTTTCAATTCCTGAAATGTCATTTATAATAACAGCAATGACTAGCACAGCACAGCACACCTCTACAATATCTGTGTTGTGAGGGAACTCTGATTAGAATTTCAGCTGGTACCAAGGGGGGAGGTTTTTTTTGCAGAAGGAGGCAGTTAGGCTGCTATTCATGTCCACAGCTACCCTGGTAGAAACAAGTATTCATGTTCCTTCTAAAAAAATATAAAAAATTGACAGTATAAATGCAAACGGATGGAATATTATTAAAATTCTTCTGATTAGAAATGGATGTGCAACATTTGCCCCTTACAGAAAGTATTGCCAGGCTGTGGTGCAGTGAGAGCTTATGAGGAAAAAAAATTCAAATTTAGAAAATGCAAAGGAAAAATTATTTTTTTCCTCTATTTGCTATTTCTGCTCCAAGGAAAAAAAAAGTGCAAAAGGCTGGCAGATTTACTGTTTGAGAGCAGAGATGTATTTCTTTGCCTGTCTTAGGCAGCTTTTTTGGTTTTTTCTTTTGAACAGGGACATACTAAATCTCCTAAACGTGCTGGGATGTGCATGGAGCTCATGGTGCAGGTGGAATAGTTTTGGTATGGGGGCAGCACTCAAAAACTCAGCAGGTTTAGGAGCTGCATGCCCAGGCTCTCCAGTTTCTACAAAGCTCCCACCGTGGTTGTGTCGTGATTTTGCTTTTGCGGCAACTTCAGCCCTCAAAGCCAACAGGGCTGAGGGCTGGCCCAGGAGGGGCAGCTCCTCTTCTGTTCTTTGTCTGTCTTTGTTAAAGTGCTGGGCACTCTTGTTTTTCCTTGTAATTCCTGTGATCTGGAATTAGTAATTTTTCATGTGCCCCTTTTTCACTCTGCTTCTGAGCTTAGAAAGGAGCGTTCTGTGGGACAAAGTAAAGTGAATATCTTGATGCAATCAATTTCAATCAAAATTGCTTCTCAGCCATTTAGCCAGCCAGTCTGTTCAATTTTGGATGGATGACATACTTCTCTGCTTCCTTTCACTTTTTTTTTTATCATTCTCATAAAATACACCACTGCAGTATAAAAACGTTCCATCTGACAATATGCATAAGTATTTTGCAGGAATAAATTAGGGCATTTCCCAATGCTCCAGCACATCACTGTTTAATATGGGCCAATAGATCAAAGGCAACCACTGTAGTTTCCCTCCTGGGGCTGTTCAAGCCACTATAAATGTGACCCTTTCTAATATGTGCTGTATTATTTAGAAAGCTGGAGTTAATCTATTCAAGAAGTTATTGAATTTGGGCTTCTTGCCAAGTTCATCTTTCTGTGCCATGGTTGACGGTGTCTCTGGTTATGTAGTGAATTTTGTGTCACCTCCTGCACCTCCCACCCTGTGCTGCATTTGACCCGTTCACCAGCAGGCACCAATAACCGACCCCAGCAGTAACTTCACATTTCTGGTGTTGAGCCCTCCAGTGGTTCAGGCAATTCTCACTCTGCTGAGGAATCCAGAAAGGAGGATATGAAGGATCAGATTTTTACATGTGTGGTTAATCTCTGCAAAGCCACTCTCTTGTTCTGATGAGTAAACTATATTTTAGGGATTATATCCATGGGATTTCCCTCGTAGTACAACATGAGCTGTGTGTGTAAGAGGAACAAGGAATGCTCTGTGTGGTTGGAAAAGTTTGATGGGAGTATCTGAGAGATTCTTGTGTAAGGTATTCATTAAAACATTAAACACCAACAGTAAGTACGAAAATTTGGGAGCTTCCCTAGAAAGTAATTGAGGAAGATTTTGCATCGACTAAATGTTTGCACAGTAAAAGTCATCTCACCACTGAATTATCAGAATCTTATTATGATTTTACTGTCTTTCCTAGCACTTGGGTGATGCTGTACTAGTTTTTTGTGGAATTAATTATTGTTACAAGAAGTGAGGGGAAAGGAGAACAGATGATTTTATTGTCTTATTGGGGTCAAAATTAAAAAATCCAAACCAAACCAGCAAATCCTCTTCTGCTTTTAGCAGTACTCCAGGTAAAGAAAGTCTAAAGCTTCCTAGTATCTAGTAAATAGTTCTTAGATTAAGAAAGGATGGTAAGGGTTTTTAAATTTTTTTTTTCATTTGTAGTAAGAGAAATCTGGAACAGCCATGGTTCTCTGCCAAATCTTTAACCCAGCTTACAGCTATATGTGCTATCTCTGGTTTCTGACTGGAAGCTGTTGACATCCAATTTCATTATGAGAATAGTGACATTGATAAATATAATAGTATTCACTGGTTTGCAGGCAGTACTGTTTATTTCTGTGAACTCCTGTTATGTTGTTGGTTTTTTTTGCCCGGTGTCCACGCTGTGGGATGTCACAGCACTGCCAAGATTGATGCTCAGCCTTGGGCTCAAGCATTAACTGACCCAACCTTCTGACTGAACAGTGCAGCAGAGCTCCACAGCTCTCCCTTGCTTCTCTGTCATACACTGGAGATATTTATTATCTCCCCTTACAAAATTTAGTGTGCTTTGGCATATGCTCAGATAAATTACTTCAAAGATTACCGAGGTCTTTTATTTTCCTCCAGAGACTGGAGTTTACCGTTGTGAAACTTCAGCAGCGTCGCTGTCCCCACCCACCTCCTGTTTAAAACTCACAGGATGTCAGTCGAGGAATGTTTGCTCAAATCAGCACTAAAAAAAGCACCTGCAATCAGAGTTTCAGACATATTCAAGAGTGGCTGATCACAGAAATCACTTCTTTCTGCCGCTAAACACGGTGAAGTGGTTGCATGCTTTGGTTGTTAATTCCTAGGGCTGTGTGGCAGCCTTGCTGTTCCTGCCTTTCCTAGGCATGGTCTCACAAGTGTTTTGTGATTTAATGAAATCTCGAGGAGCTCAAGTAAAGCATCGAGCTCAGTATAAACAAATCGTTTATTACATAAACAAATGAGATCGAAATTACGGGGATTTTTCAGCTGATACAGATCAGTGCAAGGTAAACAGTCATTTGCTTTGCACCGCGTGGCTGCAGGAACACAAATGCACTGAGGTGTTGAAGAGCAGAGGCTGCACGTGGGGGATGATGGAGACTCACCCCTTCCCCTGCCCAGTTTGTTTCTGAGGACACAGCTCTGGGGCCCACAAGGAAATCCTTCTTCTCTTGCAATCTCTGGCAGGAGTTATGGCTGTGGAGACCTTGAATTTTACAACAGCTGTTCATGGCAAATGAGACAAAAGAACCCCAGCCCTTTTCTTCACTTGTATTTAATTTCCTTCCCTTGCATAGTTTTTTGATCTGTGAAAGAATAATTATTCTTTCATAGAATGTGATCAGTTGAGAAGGAAACAAGAAAAAAAATGTATTGGTTCTGACCTTTCTTGACATTAATGCTACAGGGCTAAAGCAGCTCTAACTCCATGCTTGGGTTATTATGTTTCTTTTTTCTTTTTCAACTAGATGTTTTATAGACAAGATAATTACTCACCTAATTCCTGTGAAGCTGGAACTCTGTTGGCCACTTTGAGTTGTCTTTGGGAAATAACCAGGCTTGGAAAACAGGCACAGGATGTCAGAGGACAGGTCCAACGGCCCAAGACTGTCCATGCCCTCAGACAGACACAATATGGTTATAGGATCTCTGTGTCACATGATTTTAGAAGAAATATCCTTCTAACTCAGAAGGGAATCCTGTCATTGGGGTTGATTGTTCCATTTATTGGCAGGGATGCTGAAAACTGTTTTTTCTACCTTGGTGGCCAACAGGTCTGTGTCTGTGTCCGGAGGGCTGCATCAGGAGTAGCTGTTGTTATCAGGCAGAAAATGATTCCTGTTAGCAAGCTTAACCTTCACTTGAACCGTCAGCGCTGTTAAGTTGTTGGTAATGACACACATTTGCTCCAGCTTGGTGGAGAGAATATTTTCCTGACCCAAATACAACTCTCCCATGTGCCTGTAGCACAGTGCTTGTAAAATATTTTCTTTTTCTTGTGCTTTGCCTCTAATGATTAATAGCAAACCTAGCGGTGAATGTGAGCGGAAGGGTGGCAATTATAATTTCATTAATCACCTAATAATTGGGGTCCAGGGCTCAACTGTGGCTTTATCTTCTCCATCCTAAGGAATTAAAGAGAAATTTCTATTAATCACTGTGTCCCAGCTGCTGACAAGGCCTGTTCTAACAAGAGCTCTGATCATTTCAAGATGCATCACAATTAGTGCGAGGAGGATAAAGGGGTTTGTCTGAGCCGGGCTCCAGTCCCGGGGGGCCGCAGGAAGGAGCCTCTGTGCTCCACCAACCATTTACCTCTAAATGCCACACGTTAAAGCCGGGCTTCCCTGGGGATTTAGACCTGCTCCCAGCTTTTGATAAACTTCACCTGACCTGAGGAGCCTGCTGGGGTGTCCCTGCAGAAATGGGGGTGCAGTTGTTGGGTGGTGCGTGCCACATCTGGAGCAAAAGGTGCTGGAATTCAGGGCACAGTGGTTGATGAACTTGTGCGTGGAAAAACATCTGGCTGCAATTCCCTCACCGCTCCACAGCTTGTTGAGAAGGTTTGAGCAGATGTGTGGTTAAGTGGTAAATTAGGAGAGAGTGCTGTGCCTGATTTTGTGTAACCAAGGAGCAGCTTTGTGGCACCACGAGCAGCCCGTGTCCAGCTATGCTGCAAGCAGCAAATTCATCCTAAGCTGCTCGTTCAGGCTTCCAGCTGCTAGGAGCAGGGTTTGTATAAATCTTCCAGAGGATTTCTTCTCCCTCACTGACTCTCTTATCTGCCCTAAGTACAGAAAAAATGAAGTCACCAATGTGTGAGCAACATTGTGAAAATAAAGACTCCACGCATAGAGAAATAATGAATTTTCTAAATTCTATCTGTGGAGATAAAGCAGAGGTATCCATGTCTGAGATACTGAAATGATGTAACTAAGGCAACTGGAATAATAATTTGACATCAGAAGGAAGCTGGTATAAATGGGATTTCAGGGAGTTGTATACATTTTCCAGAGGTTTATTTAAACTCTTTTCAGGAAAAGTGAAACTTATCAGAGTCATAAAATCTGTTGTGGTGAATGTGTGTGGTAGATCTCTACAAAAGTCTTTGGTTTTGAATGGAAGATTATAAGGGATCTTCTAAAAACAAATACAGCACATTAAAGGTTTTCATATTAAACCTTCTAATCCACAAATTGTGTATGATTTCAGACGTGGTTCTGTGTTGCAATGTTGACATTCTTAGCCCTTGGAGGTGCCAGGTGTGAGGCAGCCTTCCCCATGAGTAGGAAAACTCAGCTAAGCCTTGTTCTGAAAGAAGGGGATTGAACTGAGTGGGGTAAGTTTGGGAGACAATGAAAAGAAAATGAATTTTGGATCAAATGTTTGGTTTTTTTTTTTACAGATAAGGCAATTTTTGGGCTGTGTTAATGTTGATAGCACTTTTTCACGAAGGAGGAAATTACCCCAGCACCCACTTTTGGGACAGAAAACAATCACCTTCCTCATATTTGATACTGAATTACCACCTTTTGTCTTTGCTAAGGCAAACATTCTTTTTCATCTTCTGTGGTTTGGAAACAATTTTTGTTGAATGTGTTGTGATTCAGTCCCAATTTGTTAGAAATGAGCAGGCATGTACTGCTTTCTCTTAGTAAGGGCTTGTGTTAAGTGTGTGCTCTACGTAGTCTAATACTCAGTAGTGGGATTATTTTTAATACATTCATACTCCCTTTTAATTTATTTGGGTTTGTAAAGAATATATAATATTGTAGGAAACTTGCACAAGCCTTCAGTCATCTTGCTTTGCTGGTCATATTGAAGATCAGAATGTGTAAAGAAATTTTAAAAAGCTACAGACCTGTTCATTTGCTCGTTTTGTATCTGTTTTCTTCTCCTAACATAATTTCCTTTCCACTTTTTTTTTTTCACAGTAACACAGATTTTTATATATTTTCTATAAAGAATAAAGCTCTGTGATATTACACCCTCAGATAAGGACCCTGCAGATCCACATGGGTCAAAATTACTCCAGGATTAATTTCCTTGATGAGGGGTGCAGTGAGTGCTGGTGTGTTTTCATTGGTGTGCGTTTGAGACTGGCATTCTCAGGGCACTCAATTTCCAGCACTCTTTGGGTCATGAAAAAGACTTTCTTCCATGAATACTATAAACAATGAAATTTTTGTGTTTGACCCTTCGTTGTAGAGACTGAGAGCAGCAGCAGTGATTGGCAGGAATTGCCATTTGGGATCCTGCTGGCAAATAAATATTGTGTAGCAAAAAGGTGTCGTTACAATTACTTGTTTTGCCCAGGTCATGAAAGGCTGTGATTCATTAGCACCAAATATGCTACAGAACATAACTTTGCAGCCTGAAGTTTTACAAAAAATGGAAAGGAAAGAAGAAAATGGATTTTAAGAAGAAGGAAAGTGAGCGGAAGGAAGGAAGTCCCTCTAGCAGCAGCTAGGATATTCATTTTCACTTGACATTGATAAAATGAATATGCAGTAAAAATGAATATGCAATAAAGAGAAGTTATGTAAAAATCACTGTAGAGATGAATATTAGGAATAGCCAATATTCATAAACCTTTGCATGGGATTCTTTTATGTCCTTCATGATTGTTCTTTCACTGTGTCTTCCAGTCATAAGCTCCTCAGTTTAAGAAAAACTGTGTCATACAATTAGTGACAAATTTATGGTAATCAAAAATGTATAAGCCTTACGTTTTTATTTTTGTGACAATATATTGCTTTAAAATATATGCTCTAAAACCAGCTTTGGGTGTTTTAGCTTGGTTCAATAAAGGCAATCCTTAAATACTGGGGACATTTAAGATATGAAGATTTTCTTCTGAATGATGTGAGGAATTTTTCTTTCCATTTACACCAACCCTTCAGATCCCTAAATCTTCTTCAACAAAGTGCAGAAGAATGAGAATTACTGGCTTTGAGGTGGTTTTGTTTAGACAAGCAGGAGAACACGTTTTTGCATCCCCTCCATCCTACACTTGGATTAGCTTTGGATTCTGGAGCTTTCTCATTGTTTCAGCATATTTAATTTGCTCTCTCAGTAAATTTTGTTGACACTTCTTGCTTGCTGTAATTTAGGATTTCAAGTTCACCTTGAGCTAGGGCTGCATACCAATGGGGGAAATCTTTTAATTTTTTAGTTTTAATTTTTGGTGGAATGTGTATTTGCCAGCAGGTTCTGTGTCCTTGTGTAGACTATCAGCTCTACAGCTTTGTGCATGCCATGTTTTATTATAAGGATTTTTAACAAGCAATGTTTGCTTTCTCTTCTTTTTTTTCCTGCTGGTGCTTTGCTCTGTCGTGGCAGTTGTCTTATGTTTGCTGGAGGACTTTTTGCAATATAGGTGCAATCTGTGGAGAATATATAACATTTCCAATAAAAGTAATTTTTACGTCAAGACACGGTGATGTTACAGATTGTAAATTTTGACTTTACTGCCAACCTCTGCCATATTTTCCTTGCTGCTCTGTGCAATCCTCTATTGAGCAAAATATTGTCATTGTTATTCTTTAAAGAGTGTGGGGACATAATTTCAGTAGTAGAAGGGTAAAAATGTCTCAGTACCTCTTTCTTGTTGTTTTTTTGACTCGTTCCACTCTGCAATGCTTTTTACTCTGTAACAAAGGTGGCACTGCCTGGTAAATGTAGCACCTTATTAGCATCTCATTAGCATTCCTTTTTAATGTGTGCTGCAATTCAAGTATCAGAGGGGAGCTCCCTTGCCCAATTAGTGTCACTGCTTACCTGAAGACTGCTACAACACAGAGTGGTTTTATTTATTTGGCCATAACTGCCGTGGCAGCTGGGAGCCCCAGACCTGCGCTAGGTGTGAGAATCTTGGCAGTGCTGGAGTTTTCCGGAGTATTTTTGTTGACCTTCACTCTCTCCATGCCCATTGCTGAAGTTCCCATCAGATGAAGGTGATGGAGCCTGGGCAGCTCCTTTGCTGTCGAGACCCTTTTGTCCTTCAGGAACATCGGGGGTCAGGGGAGGCTGTGTGGGGTGGCTCTGATCCTGCCAGAGAAGCACATCCCAGGGCACATCCCACAGACCAATCAGTTCTGTGGTTTAAAAGGGACTTACCATTGATTTGATAGGGGTTTTTTTGTTTGTTTATTTTTTTAATGTAGACTGTATGAGGAATACCAAGCCATTAACTCAGCTTTATAAAATATTAGCTTAACGTAACCAGTCAGAAACGAAGCTGCACTCACCCTTTCCCTTCACTGGGAACTCTGTCAGCAAAGCCCACAGGGCTGGGGGAGGATGAAGAGGAACTTTCCTCTTCCTAAACCTGTGCCCGGCGTTGTAAACATGTGGTACAATGAGGGAGCTCCTGAAGCGCGGGGGAATTAAATCTGAGGAGCTGTTCAAAGCACAAGGACCACTGCAGCCCTCGGGGCCTCTCCCCCAGCAGATGCTGATGGGGCACTTGTGATCTATCAGCAAATGGGAGGCACCCTGTAGATTTAAACTCTGCCTGCTGCAATCCTGCCCCCAGCACCACCTCAATGAAATCAGCTTTGGGTCTATAACAGCGCAAATAAAAATCGTGTGTCTCCCCAAAACACTCCCAAATGTCCACTAGTAATTAAAATTTGCGTGGGGATGGGTGTACCTGGCCATCCACACGAGCTGTTTTATAGTTTCATATGTTTAGTGTATTTGCATTACTTAAAATTTAGGCTCTACATCTAGTTTGGGGAGGGTGTGCACAGTCCTCATTTAAATTAGTAAGGATCCGTATTTCAGATACATTTTCAGATTTTCGTGACTGCTAATTTTAGGAGAGAAGTAAATGCCTAAATACCTTTGAGGACCAGAGAAGAACCATTTTATTTTTTTTAAGTCTTTTACTTCTTTTATGAAAATTCAAAACTTGCTGGAATTTTCCTCTTGAGCTCAGAAAGTCTCAAGCTTTTTAAAATTGAAAGAAAAGTTAGGAAGGCACTTTTCCCATTACCTCAGAATTAATATTTTATTTATATTACTTGCATGAAGTGTATCTCCATCAGTCTGAGATCTACGGTCAAGTGTATTCTTTCCATTTAACTGCAAGATTTCAAGATTCTCTGGGGATATGATATCCAATATTTCTATTAAAAGAGAGCACAGGCAATAGAGCCTGACTTCCCTGAGGAGAGGAGAATGAAGTCTGCCCGGATTGCTCTGTAGATTCAAGAACAAAAGGGGCAGGAGAGGGGAGATGTGAGATTTGTGTTCAGTTAACAGCAAGGCTTGGCCACACTGGTGACCTTCCTGGGGTCACTGGAGCCGGGGAGGTGACCAGCAGAGGTGACCAATGTCACAATTTGTGACAGCAGAGTCATGTAGGTTCTTACATTTCCAGTCTCTGGAGACTGGGCGTTTTCTGACTGCACTTTGGCCAGCGCTCCTCTTTTCACTCTTCTGGAGCACCAGGTTTCTCTGAGGCACACCTTGGGCCCTGTGTGTGCCCTCAGGACATGGTTTTGTCTCTGAGGGGCTGGTTTGATGGAATCCTGCATCTGAGTACCTTGTTGGTACAACGTTACATTTAACACTAATTAAAATTTGACAGACAAAGGCAAACCTTGTGACAGAAATTCAGTAATCAATATAAAATAGTGAACTACCTCCCAACATTTTAAAATAATAAATCTCTCTGTATTGCAGCAGAATTTCTCAGTTATGGTGAAATAGGAATTGGTACTTGAAGTTTCTGGGTAGCACTTCCATGAATTGTTTCCAGCTCTTAGATGGGATTAACAATATGTATTTCTATCAAATTTTCACACCAAGTTCCTTCTTCACCACCAGAAGGAGAAAGAAACTTTTCTATAGCAGTCTTCACTGGCTTTAATTCTGCTAATTAGCTTCTAGTGGTTAATGCATAGGTGAGATTGTGGAATTAAGCCAAGGAAACAGTGTTTCACCAGACAAGATTTAGTGAAATGTTGGAAAAAGGTAGAAAACAGTAATGGGTAAATGGCAGCTTGGATTGAGTGCAATGCTCTTTCTTATGGGTTTGATAGTCTCTGAATACCAACAGTTAAAAAATAATACAATTAATCGTCAACTGTTTCTTGTGCAGCTATAATTATCACTTAGTTAAAAATTAGTTGGTGTTTCTTCTGAAATTAGGATCTTGCTAAAGATTATAGAAACTCTTCAGACTGAAACTCATTTGAAACAGAAAATTCAATGTAAGCTCCATGTGACTGAAGATGAGAATTTTTTCCCGAGCTCCTTTTGTCTGATATAAATGCGCTGATTTCTGTGAAACAAGTATTTTAAAGTGCTCACTCTTTGATACTCATCTTGTGAGCAGCTTTCAATCTGACTTTATTTTCCCACCAATAATGTATTCTGTGCTGTTTGGAAACTGCATGCAGCTGGCAACACCACTTTGAAATATTCTTATATTAAAATGGAGCACGCAGTGATGAAGGGAGCTGCAGAGATGTTAATTCTTGGTTTAACTGTGCCAAAAATTAGTGACTAGAAGTTGGAATGTAATGAGAGGGGCTCAGAAACAAATGTGATAAAATGATGATGGGTTTGGCCTTTGCTGCAAGGGCACCTGTGTCGATGTTACCACTGGAAGGACTTGATGGATCCTAAATTAACCTTGGCTTGCCCAGGTCCACAGGCTGCTGCTCTTATTCTTTTGTGAAGAACAAAGGTTTTACAGTAGAGTCAACTTTTCACACTCATGACAAATTGTAAAACACTGGCATAAGCTCTGTGGCCTTAATTATGGAACGGGGAGAAAAAAAATCAACTAAATACCAGTGGAAGATTTAAATAGAGTCAAAATAACCTGATTTTCATGTCTTTTTGAGTAATGAACGAAGTTTAAATGACAAAAAAGAGGTCAGTCAGGACTGTTAACATCTGGTGGAGTCTTTAGAAATAAATATAAATAAGAGAGCTGAGGGATGGGTGGGCAGCCTCAGGCACCACCATCCCAGTGTGCTGCAGCTTTTTGGGATTCACCCAGAGCCAAAAAGAGCCAGGGCAAAATGGGCCTGGCATCATCACAGCCTCTGCTGTGCCCTGCCAAGGAAAATGAAGATGTTTGGTAGAGAGCTGATAGGTAAAAGCTGAGCTCAAAATAAATGAATTAATTTGGCAGAAAGTGATTAAGAACCACACAGATCTGGAGAGGTTCATCAGTGGGAATTGGGCTCATTTGGTGGAAGGAGCGTTTCTTCAGCGGGCACTGCTGGAGTCAGAGGAGGGCACAGCCTAATGCTTCTGAATTAATAATGTCTGAAAACAGGTTTGAAGTCCCAGGTGGTTTCTTGAATTAGTCTTTTATTTAAATAAGGTAAAAAAATGTATTCTGATGTGAGAGCTGACCGCTGGGGAATTAAAGCAGGAAATAGGAATTCCCAGAATGATGTAGGATGGATTTCCTTACATCTCTATTGACAAATATTTTTTAAAAATAATACACAGAGAGATAGATAAATTATGACTTCATTTCAAAATGCTGATTAATTTAGTGTTCTGTGTACATTTCCCAACAAAGGTTAATGAATCTCTTGAACTAATGAACTTTTCTTAATTAATAGAAGTTTCAATCTTCTCAGAGCAAGGGCGTTGGAGAAGAGAGCAATGAATATCACACATACAAGAGCCACGAAAAACACACGAATAAGCACATACTGTTGTTTTTGTCAAATAAAATGCAGTAAGGATTGAGTTATTTGGCTGTGTCTATACAAAAGATTGCTTTTCAGACTCCAGCTTTCCTGGTGAAATTATTAGACTCAAGTCAAGAGGGTGGAGTAGCGTTTGTGGTCATCAAAGTGCAGATCCTTCAGGTCTCTTCTGTGTTCCACAGTCCAAGGGGAGCAAACTTTTCAAGAGTGCACGATACACGTACAGCTCCAATCAAGGGGAATTTTATTTCCTCCATCATTATGTTAAATTACTTTAATAGAGGAAAAAGGATAGGATATATCATTTCTATTTATAAAAGTAATAGTTATGCTTTTATTCTGCTAAGTGGCTACTTGGGATTGCCAAAGATGATTTGTAAAATAGGAAGCCAGAGCTTAACTATGCAGATTTTTAGAGGTTAGCAGGACTGTGTGTTCCTTCCTCTTTCTGAAGTGGGAGATTTATTGGGCTCGTACAAAGGAATGGAAGTGACTGGGTGTGAGGGAAGAACTAGAGGTGTTGTGAAGGGTCAGGCTGAAGGATGTTTAAAAAACATAATATTGCATTAATTAGCAGCAGGCTAGCAGCAGTGTATAGAAAATGGAACTGGACCCTTTGCTTTGCATTTATCGGCACTGTTGAGATTCAATTCCCAGTTCCAGGAACTGTGTTATTGTTGGAGTTTCATGTCTCAGATTAACCCTGCAAAGATACACAGAATGGAAGGGAAACCCACTGTGTTTGTGTAGTTTGAATCTTTCATCTCTCAGGGAGATAAAGAGCTCAGCTACATTGCTGTAGTGCCCAGCCTTTGGTGAAATCCCCGTTCCTGGTGCAGCAGGGGCAGCACAGCTCCCTGCAGGCTGCAGCTCCTGAGCAGGATGCACCGAGCAGCTGCCACGGGAGCAGCACAGGCTGCTCAGCAATGAAATGCTGCCTTTGATAGGGAAGCTGGAAAATAAAACCTCTTTGGATTAAAGGAGAGTGTGTGTGTGTGTGTGTGTGCAACAAGCACAATGGACACCAGCACAATCAATGCCAGGAAGCAGGTGAGTGCCCCAGCTCCTCTCATGCTGCTTTCAGGAGACTCAGGTGGGGAAAAACCAGTAAAAAGATTAAATGTTTTCTACTCCATTGTAGGCCAAAGTATCTTAAGAGGTTGAAAAACATGTAACTCCTGTGAGGGCTGAAAAGGATCTCCTTGCGAGCCCCCGCTTTTCTCCCCAGCATTTATGGGAAATCAGGCATGTGATGATTAATCCCTGTGTTACATTGATTGAGCTGTTTGTACAAACTCAGCTCTGTTAATGTACAGCTCCATCTGTAGAGAATACAGGATATTCAGGCACTACAATGGAACAATCAAGAAAAGCAGCTCCCATTCTTCCTGGGAGAGTGCTACAAGAACAAAGTACAAAAGTAAGCAAATGAAAATGTTACCTAAATATCAAGTGAAAATACTCCTTTAGTGCTCTTATGAGACTTTGTTCAAAAATCCGGTCTCTCTAACGTTCAGAAGTTGATTTGTGTTTTGAAGATAAAATCTGGTTTGCCACACTCATTTTTAACTTGTGTAAATATTTGCTTGTATTTTCATATTCAACTGCGTTGTATTTCTTTTTCCCACTATCACAGATGTAGGCAATTTTCTATCCCTTCCCCCCAGCATTTTTTTGGCAGCTAATGAATGCAGTCCTTTGGATCTCATCTGATCTTTGGCAGGATATCTGGAATTGATGTCCTAGGATGTGTGTACCTAACTCAGTAATGATGTTACAGGAAAACTAAACACTCCAAGCCACAGAGCTCTATTCAGAAATTTTATCTCTGATCCAGAGGCAAACTAAACCCCACTGTAGTCCCGTGAATCACAAATTGAATATTCAGTAATGCACACAGAGAGCCAAAGGAACGAGAGGCTGATCCTCCATGGAAAGCATAATACCAGCAAGTCAGAGTGCTGGGACTCCTTGTCAGGGGATTGTTCTGGATTCCTGAACAAGTTGCTTAATTGTCCTGGAAAAGGAGCGTGACCGTGTAATGCAGAGCCGTGTTGGTAGAAGGGTTTGGATCCCTGCTCAGTATCAAGATACCCCTGTAAAGTCAGTTTGCATTTCACCTGCTTAGAGCTAATTCCTGCCGCTGTGTGAGTGAGGCAGCAGCTCCATCCAGGATTTGTCCAGGGTGCTGCCAGTGCCAGGAGCTATCACACAGCACCTGGGCTGACATGAGGCAGGTGGAGGACTCTGTCACTCTCCTCATCTCTTTGGAATAATTCATTAAATGCTTCTACCTGTGTCAGTTACAGGTAAAAGCTAGGGTGGAATTACTTGTCTCTGTTCTCGTTAATCCCTTGCCTGTCAGCTCTCATCAGGCATTACATTCTGCCTTGGCACTTTCCAACATGCAAATGCTCTGGCTGATGAAGTGCTGCTAGACTGTCTCATACAGGGCTGTATTATGGATTTGGGTGTCACATATTAATCTTACAGTAATATTTCTCTTTGTAGTTTGGATACTTTCTAGCGTAATTATTAATGCCAAATAATTGCAATCCTTTGTTTGTTTTTTGTTTTCTTTTTCTTCCATGGAATTACACACATATGTTGGTTTCTACTGACACATCAAATAGTCCAAACTTCAGTTGCAGTGGATGAGTGTGTCCAGCACACCTTGGCAGGTGTAAAATGCTGGAATACATTTCACAGGGAGGTGACTGCATTAACAGCAGCAGCCCCAATGCTTTCCTGAAATGCAGGTACCCCCGGCCTGGGATCCAGCAAGCATTTCAGTGTTCAACCTTTCTGTAAAATGGCGAATCAAAAATCTGAAGTGCTGTGTATCTGCAGCTACCTGCTGTAAGAGGACAGAGAAAGTGCAGTTGTGTCTTTAGGTTTCAGCCAGGACAGATACATCAACTGTTTAAGAGACATCTTGTTCCTGATGCTGTTAAAACTTTTCAGTTACACAGAATTTAGGTTACTGCACTGGCTTGATTCTGATTCAGCATATTCCCCTTTCTTAAGGAAAAGAGCAAAGCATTAGAATAATTTTATTCTGTCATTGTAAAGTACCAATAAAACAGTGTGATGTGTATTATAATATTTTTTCCGTAAAAATAGAGTGGTAATTCATGGATATTAATGCAGTTGAAGTAACTTTTCCTTCTTGACCAGTGAAACGGAGACATTTGAATTTTGCCTTCACTCATACTGAGCACCAATCTCCTCCCAAATAGCCCTGTTGGCCTCGAGGCAAAATCTGACTCCAGAGATAAAACCCACAGATTGCTGAGGGACCTGCATTCAGCAGGGCTGGAATCTGCACTTCCAAACTGATTAGATGAGTATGTTCCCTATCTGGAAATTGTTCAAATACTTGCAGTCAAGGGAGGTTTTTATCCAACACCATTTGTTTCAGATGTCTGCCTGTTAATGTTTAAACATTTTCTGCTGTATTTGGAAAACTCTCGATCTTGACTAGGCACTAAAAATTTCACTCCTCCATATGACTTGTATCTGCACAGCTTCTATGTTTCACTCCACTTCCAGCCCAAAATAACCTTCCTGTAAATTCCTTTGAATACACAAATCTTTCAGCAGCTGAAGCCTTTGAAACAAGCCATCCCAGGAAGGATGGGATTTCATCCCTGGCGAGAGCCAATTTTGCACATACGTGTTCAAAAAGCAGCTTATTCCTGTCTCTGTGAGATCATTCAATTTAATGTCTATGGAGAGAGACAGGATTATTGCACACAGTTACGTAGCAAAGGGAACAATTCTCTGTGGCAAATGCTGCATCACAGAGCTTCAGAGGTTCTGCAATGGTTTTAATTTAGTAATGTGGCTTTTAGGTGGTGTTAGAGGGGAGCCCATAATCAGTGTCCTGTCAAATTGCCTGCACCCGCCCATGGATTTGGTAATAGAAAAATTGGCAGTGTTATGTTGCATCTCCAAGCTTAACTCTGAGTGGGGAACAGCAAAATGTGAAATATGAGGTGGGGTGGCAATGAATGGGATACTTTCAAAACAATATAGAAAAATCTTCTCCCACTCTCCCCAAAAGAGACATAAATAAACCCATGGCCTACCCAGTTTAACAACCAAACCCAAGTTATTTATCACAGAGGAAGCTGGAGTATTTCTGAGTAGACTGATGAATTCTGAAGCCACCAGTTTGTCCCAGTGCTCTAAGAGCCGGCAGAGGACTTGCCAAAAGTTGTCTTGTCCCAGTAATTAGGCTTTTAATGCAAAATCAGTTCTTGGTGGATTTTTTTTCTTTTTGAGGAGTGTTTGATAAGTGTGAGGGAGCAGCAGCACCTTTGCAGTCCTGCTCATGGGCTGGAACAGTGTCCAAGGGAACATGTGCATCTCTTCTTGCAGCCACCCCTTCTGGCTGCTCTCTGGGCCCTTGTGCCAAATAAATGAACAAAACCTGTCAGTCCTTTCAGGCCATTCAATACCTTAATTTATATTTGTTAAATCATCTCTTGTTATTCTAGAGTACCAACATCTGTTTGCATGAGTTTGAGATGCATACTCTTATTTCCTGGATGTTAAGTTGATCCTTTTTCCTTTTTAATTGGGTTCTCTGTGTGTACTTTACTTAAAAGAAGAAGACTTTGGGTTGTTTATCTTTTGTTTTTGGGGGATTTGTTTTGTTTTGGGATTTTTATTTTTTT
>VXBU01002231.1:353874-489973 GCA_013400315.1 Bombycilla garrulus
TTTTTTTTTGGGGGGGGGGAGGGTTTGTCTATAAGACTCCCTACAACTCTGAGAGCTTCCATCAACCCATACCTAGTTTGGTTTCTGGCTATGCTGCTTCTTTAGTACAACCTGTTCAGATCCACTCTCCTAGTTCTCGTGTTTAAATGCTGCTTTAAGGTGTCCTTACTTTTATCTTTTTTTCCAGTCAGAGCAGAACGTGGGCAGTGGGATTCACTGCAGTGCTGTTCTCTGAGTTAAAGGTGTTGGGAAAAAATCAGGGCCAGTAAAACAAAAAACTTCCTTCCAGTCCTGGGTGTCAGAAATGTTTAGGAAAGGGGTGGGTGGCCACAAGCAGCACAAGAGATGAGTAGCTGGAGATCCAGGGGGTGAAGTAAATCTGCAGGAGCATCAGGAAGGTGGATGAGGCTTCTCTGAGGCCACAAACCCAGCTTGGTATTTGATCCTGTGCTCCTGTGCTGAACTTGAGAGCTCTGGGTTGTTGGAATGTCTTTTGAGTAACTGAGTGCCAGCTGGAAAACATTCCTGCTGCTCATCTCCTCTCACAGCACTAAGAGATGAGGGGATTGAAATACAGATGTGTTTTGGAAATATTAAAATTACAAAGGAAATAGGTTTATTATTTTTATGTGTGCTTTTAATAAGAGCTGTTGGAAATTACAAAGCTCTGTCTCTTCATGCAGTTGTGTGTCTGTGGGTATTCCAGAGGGAAGGCTGTCTCTGGGAAAAGGTATCAGACTATGAATACTGCTGAATGATTCATTTATAAGTTGCTTTATTTAGTTAGGAGTCTTTCTGTTGTACTTCCCTCTATAATACCTAAACATTTCCATGCTGTAATAGGCTCATATTCTTAAAACCTTTGGGAAGGTGTGCTGTCACTTTGATCTCAGGGGCTGGACAGCATGACAAATGAGGCAGAGCAGATTTCCTTAAGCAGCCTTAAGATTCATCTGGAAGTGGGGCAGGGATATCTCTGTTTGTTCAGGGCTCTTCCCAAAGGACAAACTTTTCTGGGTTTGCACAAAGGACCACTGGGAATCTGGGAGTTTTCCTGGTGTGATTGGAGATACCTGGCATGCCTGAGGTTGGGCTGAACGTGAGGATGGCCACTTCAGTTCTCTGTGTGGGTTGAGGAATAGCAAGCAATAAATTGCATGATTGACCCACTTTATTAAATTGCAAGTTGAAATACATAATTTCTGTACATAGAGTATTTATTTTATGCTACATAAAAATCACTTGTGTGGGCATCACGGATTTGTCCACAGAAAATATTTAATGTACCCTGAGCTAGCGTATCTTGTTTTTGATGGCAGAGAATGATGATATTTTTGGGTTTGGTTGCTTTTTGGTTTTGTTGGGTTTGGTTTTGTTTTTTTTAAGAATCCCCAGCATTATTCTTAACAGAAAAGAACCAGGAGTTCCGCACATTCATTGCAGTGTTGACTACGTGTGTTATGAACTACTGAATATTGATCTTCTCATTACTTCCAAGATTTTATAAACTTTTTTTTCCCCTTAAACTTGTTTTCAGAGAGAAGAAAAATATGCTTAAACTTGTGTCTTAAATGTGATCCAGCACAGGCTTTTCTTGCTATAATTTACATGGAGCTTAGATGGCTTAACAAACAACTTTTTTTTGGGTCAGCTACATGATGCTGATGCAGCATAACACATTTTTCTGCAGCAGTTACCTTAATTAATAGAGTTTCTGCATGCTTCCTGTGAAGTCCTGGATACCAGGTTTAGAAAAACATCCTGATTCTTTAACCTTTATGATCAGAAGGATCAGGAGGAAAACAAACTGCTTGAAATGAAAAGCAGTCAAAATGGTTTTTAAGAACCACTTTTAGAATATGAATATATGCATTATTATAGAGCTGGAAACACAAGGAGAGAAGGGACCTCGGTCTGCAGTTTGTCTGGGAATCGACAGTTGGAGATGAGCAAGGCAGTTCATTGAAACCTGCTTGTATTTTCCAAAGAAACAAATCTATCTGTCTGTGTCATTGTCTGTTAAGAAAATGCTACCGTGAGGAATATTTGATGCAATATATTCCTCTTTATTTGTGTCGGTGTGACATTTTGTTAAACATAAAAGCAAATGGGAAAATAAGGTGCATCAGGGGGGTGTTATGGCTGAGAGGGAAGTTTATCACTAAGCTGTCATTGACAGCTGAAAGAATTCATAGACTCGAGTGTCACACGATAACACATTGCTAACAGCAACTTAAATAAGTGTATCATGGGGAATTTAATCTGTGCTACCTTCAAGGGTAGTGGCTAGAGGATACTTGGGATCAAAGAAGGCAGAGTATGAAAGAAACTGTTAGAGTCTAAACTCAGTGCTTAACTTAAATGTTCAAATGGGTTTATTGGCTGTGCTTAGCTCTGAGTCGGTTTAGTGTTCTGGTCATCCAGAAAATTGTCCCATTCTTGAGGACAAGGCTGGGTGTACATGGTCATCATCAGGAAATGATTCGTGGAGTCAGCTGAGCTTTCTCTGCAACAACTGAATCCCAGCATCTTAGAGAAATATTTTTATTTTCCCTCATAAGAACTTACTGACGAACATGGTGATTCTGGGGAGGGGTTCAAAGGATTCCTGTAAAGAGTGTCTTCCTTTAAAAGTGTCTTGTGGAGCTTCGGAAAAGGAGCAGGAGGGGATGAGGAGTAACCTGAGAAAAATTTGGGTTTGTACATTGAAGTAAGTAAGAGTAAGAAGTGAAACTTCTGTAACTGCAGTGGAAGCTTAAAATAATTGGGATGATTGAACTAGTTAGATTATTCTGGCTTAAACTTGAGTGAAGGTGTGTGGAGGGAATTCTCTGAGAGAGAGAGGAGAAAAGGCTCAGGGCAAATCTCAATCACCTCGAGCAGGATGTGGTGTCTTGCAGCTTCCAACAACCAATATTCAACCTTCAGTTTGAGATGAGCTTTAGCTGCCTCTCCTGAAATGAAGAAATCTGTTGATGGACTGATGTCAAAATGTGGAGTTCCTCAGTTAACACACTCCCCTCTTGCCTGAAACACCCTGTCCTCAGCACAGGACCTCTGTTCCTGCCCAGCAAGGAGGAATCCATGCTTCCCAATACATTCTTCACCATTTATATCTTTTGATGCAGTGCCTAAAGCTTGATTTGTCACGTTGGGATGATTCCATATCAAGTGCCATGAATCAAATTATTTTCTAACACAATGGCTTTAGCACCTCTTCTGCTGTGATGAATGGTTGTGCAGAGGCACTGAAATAAAACACTCCAGAGCAGCAAGGTTTATCCCATATTTCCCACAAAATCTGCCCACTTGTCCACTCTTCACTTAGCTAGAGAGCAGCGCAGGAAATTGTTTTTCTTTGTGGCAAATCCACGCCACTGTGCATCGTGAGCTCTTGGGAATTAATTGTGCCTGGGAGCTCGGGGAGGTTCTGGGAGCTGGGGCCCCATCCCAGGGCTTGTAGGAGTGTGAGGGAAAACCCGGCTGCAGACAGCAGCTGGAAAAGCCTTCTGGTCCTGTTGTCTTCAATTTTTAAGCCTCTGTGCATGCCACTCCCTGTGTTTTTGTGATTCTTTCAAAAGGTAACGTGGAGGGTTTGGGGCTTGATTCTGATTCTCTGTTTTGAGTGCAAGTTAACTACTGGCAGCTTTGCTGATGTGAAGGTTCTGGCTTTCCATGAAACAAGAATTAACCTATCCATACTTTTTTTTGTTTGTTTGTTTTGTGTAGTTTATTTTTACTTGTTTAAAAATTAGAGAAATAAGAACTCCAGCTTCCTGAAAGGCCTTTCAGCTGAGTACCTTAAAGCATATCATGAAATATAAATTGTTTTCTCTTTCCATCCATTATAATCCATTTGTTGATGGACTTATCAAGTCACGTTGCAGTATTCTGGAGAATTTAGATCATGAGGGAGAGGAAAAAGCCCCTGAGACACGAGTGGGACATTTTAGAGACATTCCTCATTTTGTGAAAAGGAGGCACGCACACACATCCATGACAACACTGACATGCATGAGCAAATTTTAAAATAATTGTACCTTCGTTACTTCCTGAGTCTTTGATAGTCTTTTCCCGAATCAAAAGCTTTGACATTCAAATGATGTTTTTCGTCCTTTTAAAATGTTAGGATAAAAACCCCAGGGCTGTATTGACAGGAAACTGGGGCTGCTTTCTGAGGGCTCCTCTGGCTGCAGCAAACACCAGCTAGTTATTGACAGAACAGTTTCTCTCCAGGTGAAGGTTCACCTTCATCCAGAAGTTTATAAGACATAGTTTTATATGGAAACTCTTCTCTCTTTATAAATATACTTTGATATTTTACACAGGATGTTTTCTAGGCTACCAATTTTATACTTTTCCTTTAGATAGCGTGTTACTAATGCATTGTAATTTCTCCAAAATGCTGTGGAAGGAGAGAGCTCCTCCACGGTGGTTATCTGGGTGAAATAGCAGCCTTCCACTTCAGGGACTGCATTTTGCATTTAATTTGAAATCCCTGTGAGCAATATTGAACTGCTGGAAACAATTTGGGGAGCTTGTGGAGTACAATATCAAGGCCCACAGGTAGTGTGAGAGGTGGGGTTGTTACCTTTTTTTTGCTTTCAAAAGTACCATGTCAGAGCTAAGGAGCTTCATATTTAACTGGATTCAAAATGGTTTTATTCTCTAAGTTGTAAACTCTACATAGGAAATGTTATAACTATTCTTAGTTAATTTCAATATTTTTGCAGACACCTCATTATGAAGGAAAGTAACACAGACTTGAGATTTTAGTTTGTCTTCAATAACTGAATGGGTATAGGAAATATTTATTTTTTCCTACAATCCGTAGCACTTCCAATCCATTTTATGAGTTTTTTTTTATGAGAAACATTAGGAAAAAGTGCAATTTGAGGTGCTCTGTAACCTGCATGGCGTCCCCACACACTGAACTACCCACTGAAGTATTGCAATGATGCTGTAATTGTGAAATCTCCTTATTTTCTGATTTTAAATGCGCTTGCCTATTTTAAAACCCCATCTATTTAGTGAGAAACTTTGAATCGAAATGTAGAATTCCTTATTCCTGCTTTAGTATCTCAATCACAAAGCTAAACCTAGACTTTTGGAGTTCGATTTTTTTCATAATCAAGTTATGCCAACATTAATTTCCTGATCCCCCAGTTCCAAGCACAGACTCACAGTGTTATGTTTTGCTCTCCATTCTCCTCAGAGGAGTTTTCTGGAGTAAGTTTTTAACAACCACTTCCAAAATATCAATTCCACCTGCTGCAGCCAACATTAACAACCGCTGGATTGTGAACTCCTAGGAAGGCAGTAGAATGTAACAGTATTAATTAAGTCCTTCAAATGGTGGCAATGAGTAGAGTGATAATGAGCAAAGCTCTTCTGCGTTCATTAATTGCAGAAGAGAATATTTTTTATTACAGAATTGATTTTTTTTTTGGTGGGAGCAGCCCATAATGTGATAGAAGTCTGAAGGTTCATTTGTATTAAATATGACAAAATTACACATAAAGCAGGTATGTGAATCACCATCCAAGGTTTCCCAGCTTTTTGACTTCCAATCAAAGCTTTTTGTTCCTGGGAAATGGCTGAGACCGACCTCCTGCTGCAGCACCCTCAGCAATGTGGCACTGGGATTTTGTCCCTGGGGCTGGGTGAGGATATAGGTACATTTCAGATGAGGAAAGAGACCAAACGTTGTTGATGCTCTTGTAGTAAATTAAATAGGAATGTATTAATGATGAAACGAAAATCAAAGGCACTGCACTGCTTATGTGAGCCGGGTTCTGTGAGAGGGAAAGTATAAATAGTTTAAAAATTGGTGTGTGAAAATCCTTGCTCTGAATAGGAGGACAAAGTCAGACCCAATGTGTGAATAATGTCAGTTTTACTGCATGTTTTATCAGGAGAACTTCATCTCCTTCTCTGTTTGTGGCCACTATTTTCATTTCTATTTAAGTTTTCTTCTTCTAGCCAGAACCTACGCAGCCTCATATTCTTATTTAACGAATCTGCAAAGTGGGTGGGGAGTCCTTACCTTTCCAGAATAGATTAAAAACCCCCAAATCCAAGCTACCCGGAACTTGAATTGCTTTGATTTCATTATTATCACTTGAGGAAGACTCAGCTAAGGGCTGCCATGCACTGATCATTTATTTCGCAGCTTCTTTTTAAGTCAGTGCAATATTTAAAAAGCCCAAGAGCTGCCAATCACTGGGAATGCTCGGGAAGGGGCTGCTCCCCTCCAGGAACGCTGCTTCCCCCATGCCGGGGAGGGCCTGAAGGCAGGAGGTGCAGAAGGAAAATCCGATGAGGGGAGCTTTAGGAGAGCGCTGCGTGCAGGTAGAGACTCTGCAGAGTGAGCTCAGACTTCCCAGACATGCTGGAATCCTCTGGAAAGGGCTGAAGTGGCAAATCAGCCAATTTCCCTCATTTCAAGCTAAGATAAATTTGTCTGGATGGCTTGTAGCTCTCTGCTTGTGAATGAGAGCTTTTGAGTTAAATGCATCACTCCTGATAAGGAAAAAAAAGAAAAGGAAAAAAAAAAAAAGATTGGGAGACAATGACATCTGCTGGCATTGGAAAGAGAAGGCATCAAACCATCACATGCTGGCGAGGGGAGGGCTGTGCTCTCCAGCCTCCTTTGGACTGTTCCATGAGCCTCTGGACCTATTAACCTCTTAAACAACGTGGGAAAAGGCACTTGGAATATTCCTGTGGTCAGGAGCACCTCGGGGAGCAGAGGCTGCTGGGTTCTGCTGCTCCACATCAGCCCTGGAGTTGCAGGGAGAGGGGAAGTCCTGACCAGGAGCTGCTGCTCTGTCAGAAAACGTCCCGAGAGACATTTCTGCAGCACGTACTGCTTTAGCCAAATGTCCTGCAAGAGCTTCCTTGTCCTGGAAAACCACAAAAGAAAAAATGGCAGAATGTTTTGTTTTATTCCCTTGGTGGGATGGGACAGATCCCTTTTCAGACATTTCTCTTAGAACTCTGTTAGTTCCGTGCTACATGCAGTACAGAGCATCTTCCCTCTGGTGATGTCAGAAATCTTTAAAATATAAGTGCAGAAATCCTACCTGTTGGTTTTACACTTTTTTTATTATTTTTGGTATGTTTTTTTTTTTGTTGCTGTTTTATTAGTTTGTTTGCTTGTTTTATTTTTCCCAAAGTTAGGGACTTCTTATCCACCATTTCCAGTCTCATTTGTTTGGGGATCACAAGACTGGATTGAAAATCATCACGTTTGCATTGAATATTTTAGGAAGATTTTTCTGCATTTGCTTTACAGCTTTGATTAAGATTCATACACTAAATCCATCTGCAATCTCTTAAATCTCCAAGTGTCATGTAATCACATCCCTCTAGCAGCAGAGATCTAAGGAAGATATTAAATAGGAGGTGTTATGAATTAAAAATTGAGATTTTTAGCACAGTAGGCACTGGAGAAAATGGAGCCACCGGTTGTTTTTTGGGTTTTTTTTTTCAACTATTTCTCTGGGGGCCCAAAAGCCAAATGAAAATAGCAAAAAGAAAGCCTAGACTTCAGCTGGTCTGGGACTGCAGCGGGTCTCAGTGCTTCTCTTGAGTAGGCAGTGGGAGAGAGAGGTGCTAAAACAGTTTGGCTGCAGTAAAATAATGTCCCAATGTGTGTGTGGCTTTTGATTTGATCCCTCAGTCTCAGTACAAAGGGAAAGTCGATTTCAATACAGGCAGGAGGCTCCAAGCACTTCTTATTTAGTCTGTGTTTTCCACTTGGTGTTCATCTTTATTGCAGCTTCTTTCTTGCCTTCTGCCCCTTGTCCTCAGCTCCAGAGTTTACCTCACGAGCTCCTAACTGCTGAAATTCACCCTGCTGGATTTTCTTTGCTTTCCCATTCTCTCTTTTGGACAATCCTCCAAGTGTTTCTTTTTGTCAACTTGCTTTTCCTGTCCTGAAAGGCCCAATGTTTTCAATAGGATATAATAACTCAGATGTGAAGTCAAATAGATGCATTAGGATTATGGCTTCACTTCACAAGCAATTGCACTGTCTTTGTGTGGGAAATGTAATTTACTTATTTCCGAGTTGGGGAGTGTAAAACTCTGTGATTCTCTGTCAGTCAGCTGTCATCCTCCTCCCTCTGCAGCAGGTTTTGCTGTTGGGTTTGTTCTTTCTGTTGGTCTGGGTTTTGTTCATTTCTTTTGCTCCAAATCCAACCTGGTCACTTGGTCAGCACTCTGCAGCTGGGTTTGTGAAAGAAACATGTTGGAATTTCATAAAAAGGAATCAGGAAGATGGAAGCTCTCTAGGCCCAAATGAAAGCTCCTCAGCAGACAAGAACAGAGTTGTTAGCATTCCTGGCACGCTGGTGGAAATGCATTATATATTGTTGCCACGTCAGTTTGTAATATTGGTACATGGCTTCAGTGCCTTGCTTGGGTTTGTAATTACATTTAAATAATTTAACTCCATTACACCACCATGTCTAGTGGAAATGTATGATTCTGTAGGAAGACGTTTCCTTTCAGATTGATCTAATGACTCCAGAAAATGCTGCTGCTATTAAGACTTGTTAACTATTGATATGCAAAAATAAAACTGTTAGCAGTGCAGGGGAAGACATTTATGAATATGCTCATTTTCAAGGATATTTTTGAGAGCTATTTGATAACTCATCACTTGATTTATGTTCTGTCAGATGGCCTTAATAGCTTGGCTAGTTGTATTTTGCAGATCAAAGGTAGCTTTTATCAAGATCATACTAAAAGGGTTCCAACTGATGAGTGATTGAAGGCATCCAGTGAAATACAGTAATTGTCCTACAATTATGCAGCACCCAGCTCAGTTCTTGGATGTCAGCAAGTTTTCTTGGACTGCAAAGTTCAGATGAAGCTGGACAAGGTGGTAGAGTACACACAGTAGATTTTTTTAATGTAGGTTTACTGATAGATTTATATTGGATGTGTAAAGGACATCACAGCATCATAAATGCGGAAATTCATCTCATTTTTCACTTTGCATTTGCACAAACACTTTAAAGTGTTTTTCAGTATTCTAATGGGATTTAGTTTGGGTTTATGGTTTTGGTTTCTTTTGTTGTTGGGTTTTTAAATCATTCAAAACACACTGCCACAAGTGGGGAGTACAAAAGGCTTCACGGAATGTGACACCAGAGAAGCTCCTCAGATCATGGAGATGTACCCTGGTGACAAAGTGTGATTCCTTCCCTGTGCTCACACTGAGTGAGCCCAGGTGCCGGCTCACAGCAGGAACTAAATAGTGAATTCTCCCCAGGAGCACCCTGGATTCCCCTGTAGGGCCAGAGAGTCTGTTCTCAGCACTGTGGCACAATTTATGGAGAGCCAGAGTAGCTGATAAAAGACACTGAATAAATCTGGTGCACTTTCTTGTCCTTCAGTTGCTGATTCATTTCCTGCTGTCAGTCCCTGAAATGGGCTCAGGACTCTGCTCTGGGTGTATCTCTGAGGTTCAGTTCTTGAGTTTCTTTGGCTTTTTGCTTTCTTTTTTTCCAACGCACCTACTAGTTTCCATCAAATTTGCCTGCCTCTCCCAATCCTTTGCCTTCCTTTAATCCATCCTTTCCTATTAATTTAATTTCATTTCCTTTTCTAGAGTCTCTTGAATGTCTTCCAGGCTTTTTGTTCCTTTTCTCGGAGGGAATTCTTGTGGAGGCCTCAGGTTTGCAGTGCTCTGGCACCAGGCTACAGCAGCGTCCTGTGCCTCCCACCAGCAGTGACGGGCTCACATTTGTGTACCTGCAGGAAAAAAGCCTGTCTGCATCAGGTTTTCTGGTCCATTTATCATAAAATAGATTTCCTTCTTCTTAAGAGGCTTCTATGGGGCAAAGAGAAAAATCAGACATATATGAAGCTAAGTGGAAATGATCTTACTGAAATGTCAGGACTTTCTTTTATTTACCAAAGGTGTTTTATTTTTTTTCCTGCATGTTTTCTAATTTTGCCACTAGTGGTGAAATAAGTGGATTAATAGAAGTTTCTCTACCTGCTAATGGGCATGGCTGAAAAACCCTGAAGATTTTTTTGGTTTTTTTTTCACTGTGTACCTTTAAATATTTCTTTATAAACTACCTTGAGATTTTCTTATTTTTAAGCTAAATGGTAGCCATCTAAATTACTGACTTTATGTTTCTCCACTGAACTAAATACTTTTATCTTACTTTAATATAATCAATAACAAAATACACTCTGATTTGGAGAAAAACAGATGATTTAGTGTTGTTTGGAAAATGAGGACAAACGGCCACCTCACCCTGTTGTCAAACACGTTCCTTTGTTTGATTGAAGGTGCAGATATTTTCACTCTACGTTAGCTGTGTGCTTAATGAGATGGACCTATCCCTACAGCTCAAAACTACATATAAATTACATATTGTTATAGTTGCTATGGCAAATAATTACCATTATTTAATGATAACTTATGAAACCATTAAGTATCAAGGCAAACCTAGTTGCTAAAACGCAAAGTGCTATTTCTCAGTGGAATAAACTTAATAACAGAGCTGGATTATTTTTTCTTAATTGTCAGGATTCATATCTGTTTTGAATTGTGTACTTCTGAAATATTAATGGGTGTGCAAGGAGACAGCTTGATTTGGACATAGAATTTACCTGTGTGTGCTCTGTAGCTCTTGGAGTTTGAGATGTTCTTCATTCATGCTGCAGCCTTCTCTCTGTCCTGTCTGCTGGTGGTAAGAACTGTGGATTGCCTTCTCACAAATTATCCCTGCACTGCTTCAGCCTTGTCTGGGTGGGGCTCACCTCAGCAGGGTTTTCTCCTCTCATATCAGAGGGATTTGGATATTTGTCAGAAATGGCATTCTGAGTTACAGCACTGATGGAAGTGCTTGATGCTGGACTCTCAAAAAAGGAAGATTTTTCTGTCATGCACAAATCTTTTGGGATTGTTCATGGAAATCAAAAAACAAAAATTTATCACAGAAATTTTCTAGCTAAAAGGGAATCATTGTAGTTTACTCAGGAGGGCAAGAGATGCAACCACACGGGTAAGTGTAAGTAAAAACACTGAGAGCTCAATATTCTGTAGAGGAAAAAAATGGAAATAAATCTTAGGTGTATATTACACTGTCAAACCCAGTAGTAATTTTAAGATTAATTTGCCTCCCCGTTATTGATACATGCCACATTTCCCCTGAGTTGAGTTGAATCAAGCCCTGTTTGCTTCTTGCCTTTTCTCTCCCTCTCAACATTTGAAAGGTTTTTAATGTGGAGAGAAGTCTGGAGCTGAGTGTTATTTAAATAATGGATCGATCCAGGGCATTGTATACAAGCAAATGGTGCTAGGAATAATAGCAGGTTTTACACAGCTCTAGGAAAATGTGGCAATTGCAATGAAAATTCAGTGTGTGCCTGTGTGTTGTGCAGTTTTGCTCCTCCTTGACAGCAAATGATTTACAAGATTTTGCTGTGGTGGAAGTCAGTGGGTGCTGTTTTACCAGGCACTTTTTGGTTCATGGCTCAACATTTCTGAAAGAGGTGGTTGTTACCAGGGAATAAACTCATTTTAGTTGATAAAGATGAACCAGCTTTGCATCAGAGACTGCATAAACCCGATTTCTCTTGGAATCCACACTGCCTCTTGTCTCTTCAATACTCGCCTTCTCCAGGTTGACTTCTGCTCTCAGGGAACTGCACAGGATTGGCATTTGTCGGTTCTGCTCTTACAAAAGAGGTCCTGGATCGTTTCTCACCATGCTCTTTGTTTATATCGCACATACCCGAAGGGAAGAGTGCAAATTCCGTTAGGAAATGTGGTGTTTAACCTAATAAATTAAGTATTTTAGATTTGACAAGGATTAGAAATTCACAGCATGTAAATAGAATTATTAATTACATAATATAATGTTTGTGAAGATTCTTGATCCTCCTGCTTCAAAGTGTAAACTACTTAGTAGGCAGTGCTGAAAAATTGTATCGTTTTATGGTAAAAGTTCATGGAAAAACTGTGAGTGAATGCAATGAAAGCTGTGTGATATTAATAGATCAGCACAGACATCTCTGGTTCTTGGTGGGAGATTGGGCATGCAAAAAAGCTGGGAGAAATAATCCTAATCAACTGGAGAGCTAGTGGGGATGGCAGCAGCTCTTCAAGGGAAAGGGAAACTTGAAAAATCTAATTCAACTTTTTTTTTTAGAAATGACATCTGTAAGAAGGGGAGATAATTAGATGTGTATCTTAAATAGAACTTTCTCAGCAGAGACCACTCTGTGAGTGTTTTAGGCTCAGGCAGTGCATTCATCTCTCTGAAACGTGACAATCTCCATCGTTTTCCAGGCAGCAAAAGAATGGTTTCAGAGAACCCTGTGTGAAATCAGAGCTGGCTCTGCCACAGCCCCACAGCCCAGAGCACTTCGGCTCCAGTGGGAATGAGGGTCAGGAATGGGCAGCAGCTGCAGAGGTCACATCCCCACAACAATCCCGCTTCCCACAGACCCAGAAAAGGACAGAACAGCCAATTTTTTAGCAGCACAGTGCTCAGAGTGGGCAGGACAGATTTCTCTCTGTTTGGCTTGGCCATACAGAGCCCTGTGCTGCTGCTGGCTGCCCCCATCCCTGTCCTCACTCCCCTGCAGCCTCAAGGATTCACAGGATTCACAAGAAGCCCAGGCTCGTGACCCCAGTGCACTTAGAGCACATTGATCCTGTTCACAGAAACTCTGGTGGAGAGCAGCTCTGTTTGCCCCCTGGGTGTGCTGGGAGCCCACAGAGCCTCTGTGGTTGTTTGTACCCCCAGAGCTTCGTTAGGAGCTCGTGGATGTGATGAGAGCAAGAGAAAGATATGCCAGTGTTAAAGTAATTAAAAATCTTATCGTTGTAATGTCATTTTTGAGATTGGGTTCACAATGCCACCAGGCCTCTGTGGAAGCTCTGGCTGTGGAGGTGTTTGTGTGCAGAGTTCAGAGCATCTGTGTTCATCCTGGAGAGCAAAACAGGGCACTGCAAAGTCACTTTGGACAATACTGTGGTTAAAGATTATAAAAGCAAATAATTGGCTCCTCCCTTCTTCACAGTCCAGGGGAGTGCAAAACAGGACCTGTGGAGTTTTGTGGGGGTCAGTTCACTTCAGGTATTTACCTAAAACAGGATAGAATGTCCAAACTTGGGAGAACAAAAATGGTTTTTAATTTCCGCATGCAAATGAGGTGACTTAAAAATTATTTGTCTGCTTCTGTTTCTCTGTCCTGTAAGAACAAGAAAGCTCAGCAGACACCTGAGCTCATGCAGGTTAAGGGCTGCTGCAGAACTGGCTGGGGTCAAGGGTCTGGGAGGAGCAGGCTCTGGATGTGATGGTGGGAGAATCATCTCATTCCCGGCCTTGTCAGGCATTGCAGACATCGCTGTGTGTGCAGTGTGGGGATCTGTCAGGCAGTTTGGGGGGGACTTCCTCGTGAGGAATATAAAGGTTCCAAGAAGCAGCAGAAAATCTGAGCAGCTCCCTCCCTACGATGCAGGAAGAGAAACGAGTTAGGCTTAGCCAGGGTCACAGAAGGGACACTGAAACAAGCAGAAAGATGGCAGGTTGCAGCTCCATTGCACATTCTACAAGCTCTTTGTCTTTCTCTGTCTCACTGCATTTTTTTTTTTTATTAAGTATAATACCATTAAAAGTTACACTAAGTGAATAACTCTTCTAATTATTTGTGTCAAAGTCACAGATTGATATTATCTCTCATGTCTGAAGCGCCCTTTCCATTATTTTAATTTATTTTTCTGTCGTGTTGTTTTGTTCAATAATTGTCATAATTAGGCTTTGCAAGGCTTTCCAGACAAATGAGAGGCATAGAATGCTGTATCTGATATACGATTTTTTTTTAAGTGCCTGACCCAGCCTTTCAGCAATTTTGTAAGTAGGCAGTGGGTGAGCACAGCCTTGAATTCCCAACTGCACATTTATCTGTTTATGTAATTTGCTGTTAATTTGGATTGCCTGCTTTTGTTAATAGGGCCTTAGACCTTCAGCTTGTGAAAGGCTGGCTTGGATTCTGTGGCTCTTCTCTCTTTCTGCCACTGGTTCCCAATTTTTGCCTTGGCAAACTCCTGCTAGTCAGTCAGTGACTTATTTTGGTAAGAGTTCTTGGGCTGGCTAAAATTGTTCTGGCATGATTGAAACCAGTGCAAGAAGCAGTGGAAAGAAAGTGAGAAGGGAACTGTTTGTAATTGTAATTTATTGCGATCCAGGGACCCTCAAGCACAGGCTGCAGTTAAACCCCATCACATCTGCAGTCAGTAAATAAAGTTCTAATGAGAAATTAAAAGTGTTGCAACGATTCCAAGCTTTGTATTCCCATGGAACTACAAACTGATGCTCCTCCAATATCCACAAGAACGTACCAAGATGAGAAATCAGTAAAATTATGTTAATCTAAGTTAGCACTTAAATGTCCACTGAAGTTTGGTTAACTAGACAGTCTAATTTCAGCTCCTCGTGTACTTGCAGTTAAGTATTTCGTAAGTGCTTTATTTAGATGTGGATGATGTTTTTCCCATCGAGCATTCAAGCAGAATGGGGAATTTAACTCCTACAATTGCAGTAGATTTTGCAGTTTCTACTCCTTACTGAAGGGAACTGGAGTTATTTTCTTTAAAATTTCTTGTGCTACAAGTAGGAATTAGCTTATGTTTGCTAATTATGGCGCTAATCTTTCAGTAATTCATTCTTTTTCTGTGTGGCTTTTCATTCTTCAACTGTTTTTATTACAACATCTTGTTATTTTTGTGGGTTTTTTCCAAGTACAGTGGAGACTTTGAACTCAAAGGGGGAAGGCATGACTAACATCTGAGAGAGGAATTAAAAACTGTGCTGAGTAGGTTCTTGCCAGAAGGACAGGAATCATTCCTGCACTAAGGACTCAGGAAAAGCAGCATTCCAGCATCGTGCAGTGCATTTGTGCCCTGGTGTCAGAGAGGAGCCCGTGCACTGCTGGTTCCCTGCGTCCCCTCTGATTTATCCCACACACCAGGGCTCAGCTGAGGCACCAGAGCAGCTGGGAGAAGTGTTATAAAGTGTGACAAACCCTGCTTTCCCAGAGGAGTTCAGCTGCCATGATGCATGTTTTACATCCTTCTCTGATGTAATGAGAGGTGTGAGTTCCTTTCTGATGTTGCATTTTGGAGCTGGCTACACAGATTTAGCCTTGCCTCGAGCCAGATGATGTCCATCACGGTGAAATGGTTTGTTTCTGGTGAAGTGGCAGCAAATCTTTTGCAGCTGGAAAGAAAGGATGGGTTTCCTGATGCACTTAAACCCCAATTTATGGAGAAAGGGCTCAATGACCACCCTGGTAATTTTGCAGCACAGTGTTGGAGGTTGATAAATACTCTGCCTTAATAAAGTGGAGTAGTGAAGTCCATCAAAAGTTCCAGGAAGTACTTCAGGACTTCAGAATAAAATATAAAATGTTCTGAAAATATCTTCAGAGGTAAAACCAAAGCCCATGAAAACACAGCTCTGCAGGAAGTTTAGCTAAACTGAGAAATATCTAGCAAAGGAAATGATGATATAAATTGAGAGGTAAAATGAGAGAAGCTAGGAAATGCCTCATTTTGAATAAATTCACCAAGAAAGTGATATTCCTGTTCTTTCTTTGTTATATTTAACCTGCTCTGTGTCAAAGCACACACATAATTTCTGTAAATCTGTTATAGACTGAGAGATGATTGTACACAAGCCATGGAATGTAGGTGTAAAACCAGAGCTAGGAAGTTGCCTTTTTATCATTTTTGCTTTCCTTTTCAAGAGGCAAATAGAGTTTTTCAGATGATCCCACAAGGAACATCATTTCAGGAGGAAAAAAAAACTACGTAAAATATTATTCCTTCTCACAGTGGGGCATAACTAGCTAAAATTTTTTGGTTGTGAAATCTGACTGTAATAACAGGGGAAGAATGCTTTGAAAAGCTGCTGGGATATGAGTTTATGGGGATCTGGCACTCTCAGCCATGTACCTGGAAGACATTTATGTACATGAAGCCTGAAGAGAAATTACCATAATCAATTGTATTGTTTTCCCCTCACATTTCAGGATGCAATGCAACATCCAGAACACAGCAAAAAAAAATTCAAGTGAGGAGAAAGGGACGCCTTGTTAATTCATCTAACTAAATTCTAATTTTCAGGCCCTTTGTTTGGCCGGGGAATAGCACTGGCAGGATAGCAGCTGCTGGCAGAGGAGTTCATTTCTTTCCCAGAAGAAAAGAAATCAAAGCAGCTTTGCACCCATCAGCTGGCCCAGGTTGCTGGATCAATGGTTGGCAATTTGCAGGGCTGTGCTGTAGATAAGGCTGTCACATTTTGGCAGCCTCATCACTACCAGGCAGCCACATAATAGCTGAGAGGTCCCTTTCAGATAAAGATGAGCAGAAGATAGAAAGCTGAAGCGAAAGGGGAGTGGAAGGGGGATATAGAGGAGGAAGGGAAGGTGACACATCAGTAGTTTCAGCCTCACTTTGTGGCTGTGCTCCTTTGGTCCCCAGTTCATTTAAATGTGTGTTTGTATTGCTGTTGATTCCTGCAGTTTTCAGCTCATAGAGCTGCTCATTGGTGTAACTCTTGGGTTTGTGCTTTATCCTTTTGAACAGATGTTTGCTGAAAAGCAGTGCCTCTCCCTAAGTCCCCGAGCCCAAAAGCTCAGGTTCAATATACTCAGGATCTGCTTCAAGATGTCAAAAATCTGCCTGGTTTCCATCTTAGGAGTGTAGTCTTTCACTTAAGTGTAAATATGACATTGAGTGTGGTGTTCTTGAAAAAAGAAAACGGACTGTTGGCCACTCAGAGTGGACTTTTGATCTCCTCCTGTCCATTATTTATTGAAGCTTAGCTCTATGGGGCCTGGGGTTTTCTGCAGCAAAGCTTCTGCCCTGGGTAAGGCAAGCTGGTAAAGAAGTGGAAAGAACAGGAAATAAGGGTGCTTAAGTAACAGCTGAATTATCTTCAGATGTTCCTGAGTTTTAGGAAAATTGGGAAAAATGCAACTTCCTCTGAATTCTGCTGCTCTCCATTTCTTTAATGGCTCACTGCAGGTTGTAAGGGAATCTGTTCGAGACTGGATGACAGCACAATGGAAAGAGGTGAGGGAATCATTACCTTAATACTGATAAAGCTGCTAAATATGCTCAGGGAGATGTAGACATTTCCAAAAGCCTGGGAACACAGAGAATAAAGGATTCATTAATAAAAAAGTGCCCTAGCTGTTCTTAATCATCTTGAATCTTGAGTTTTTATTAGGTGTTCCTGACTAGAGAGAATGTTCCTTAATACAAATTTCTAGTGTTCTACAACCTTCCAAAATCAATTATATCCCGTGTAGGGAATAAGTAATTTTTATTTTTCCCTTTATTCAGATTTCCAGATTTTACCTATCAGGAGGGAAAAAATGTCTATTTTCTCTGTAAAGGAACAAAAGTATTTTTTTCCCTGCAAAAGCAATTTTCAAATGTTTTTTTATCAGTGCAATTGAATATGAATCATTTTGGAAATCTCCATACAAATTATTTCTGCTGTTTAGTCCTTCACTCTCTTTTGAATAGAGGAAAACAACTCCTTTTGATCCATTGCAGAGAAGCTGATGAAACTCTCTGTATCAGCAGTGAGGTAGAAGAACCCTCCCTAAAGTCCAAAAGGATTTGGGATGTAGTCAGCCAAGTCTTTCAGACTATTTTCCAACTTGATTTAGTCAATTCTTATGGTGCATTGCACCACTTTGCTGTGACTTGATGTCAGAAATACTAAAAAAAAAAATTTAAAAAGAAAGAGGGGGGGAGGGGAATTTTCTTTATCGGTATCCTGGGGAATTAAAGACCACTACCACAGTGGCAGCTGACATGGATTGTTTATTTAATTCTTTCAATTTGTTCACTTTAATGAAACACCAAAAGATTTGAGGGAGCGGTAATTAACAAGACAGAGCCTGTCTAATGAAACCAGTACAGGAGGATGTTTGTCTCAAGGATCAATAAAAGGCTGGGAGTGAGGATCATACCAGCATCACTCAGGAAAACAAATCACCCCACGCCAATCAATTGTCAAGCTGCACATGCATGAATCTGCATGGAGCATTTCAAATGCTGCATCCCTCAAAAGATGAGCTTGGTGAATTTGGAGGTATCTCCTGCTTAATTTGTTGGTCTGTCAGGTACTATAATTATACTTGTAGCATTCTTCTTCTGTGCCTTCAATAGTCATTACTGAGCAAGTGTGGTGACATAATCTAATTAGAGCTTGGCTCTCGGAGCTCAGCGAGCCCGTTCCGTGCGCTGTCTGCGCTCCATCGCCGCTTCCGTGTTTGCAGGAAAACAACACAGCCTGCGAGCCCAGAAAGAGAGAAAACAGAGCAGCTGATAAAAAAAGCTGCTTCTCTGACAATCCTCTTGGCCCTCCAGAGACAGCAGTTGGACTCCCTGTTGCCACCAGTTGACTTAGCGATTAATAATGCAGCAATTAGCAGTGAGTTTCCAGATCTCGGTGCACGAGGCAAGGTTTTATTTATACAGCAATGGTACTGACAGTAACAGAGTGAAAAGGAATCGGCAGTGGAGAAGTTTTATCTCAAAAGAGAGAATCAGTTTGGTTGTGGGAAGAACGGGGTTAGTGCTAGAAGAAGGTAAATATGTGCTAGGTGAGATTATCAGCAGCAATTTTGGACCTGAGGTGAAATTGTTTTTCTTCTAAAGAACATAAATTTGAAATTATGAGCTTTAAAGAATAGAACTTAGAATATTTTTAACTGGAAGATGCAAATGATAGAGAAATGTTAAGGAACTGGATCACCGTGCTGCCTGTAATTGAGAATGATGGAGAGAAGATACAGGTGGCCTCCTTGGAACATCACCTGTAGGTAATGCAGAGCTCTAATAAGGTTTGCTGTGGGGATTTTTTGGTCTTTTTATTTTTGAAGCAGAAGGTATAGACATAATTATTTGAAAAAGAACATCCCACACTTAAGCTCAGCCTTGGAGCTGAGCGGTGGAGCAGTCCCAGAGCCAAGGCAGAGCTGAAGTGAAAATAACCAAGGGAATGTTCATGTGGAGATTGGAGCTGCAGAGAATTGCGTGGAGGATGCAGGAAGATTGTCAATGAGATTCATTTGGGTGGCTGGAGGAGGTTGAAAGCTTTACTTTTTTTGATCCTTGTAGATGCAAAGATGAATGACAGTTTTGCTGCAGTTCTTGGTATATTTCCAGGAATTTTGTTCCAATGCGATTTTTTCACATTTTTGTTCTTGTCTGCAAAACAATTAGAAGATGAATGTTACGACTCTGATGTAAACCTTGTTAGGCATTCAGAAAAACTCATTTTGATTATGGAAACACATTTTCAGCACAAATTCAGAAATGTAAACCATCATGTAAATCTTATTGACCTTGTTGGGTCCAGCTACAAAAATCACACTCAGCAATTGTGTTTGTAACTGACTGGCAGCCAGAGCCGAGCTGCAGTTCTGACACTTCCCAGCCCTTGGGAAGTGGCAAACTGCTCTGGCTGGATTTATTCCTGGGGTGGCTTGGACTCCCAACACAGGAAATGCCTTGAGAAAATGGAATTTGTGTGGAATACTCAACCAGCAGCAGCCACAAATGGGAAGGAGTGCAGCAGGGAGAGAGTAATTGCACTTTGGTCAAAGTGTCAAAGACAAGATGATCCAGAAGCCACACAAGGTGAAAAGATTTATAGGCTGGAAGCTGCAATAGATTGATGAGAGGAAATTGTCTTTAGCCATTGCAAATAGTGGGTTCATATATCAGATCCTGCCCCATCAAATTGTTGCAAGATACATGGAACAGCTGAATGAACTGGAGATTTCTTCAGTGACTATTTGGAAATGTTATTTCTTATTATTTCATCCGTGTGTAGACATGCTGATGGTGTGTTTTCAAAAAAAAAGAGAATTATTTATGATAGCACAAATAATATCTGTTGTGACAGCAAGGGAATGGGTTGTGGGAGGGTATGAGACAAAAATTTTGTGTTCAGTTTGCAGCCTTCCTTTGTTTAGCAGGAGAATTAAATTGGGGTAAGGGAGGACCTAACAAAACTGATTTATCGTTCATTCAGATCCTTGAACAGATTTCAGCTGTAGAAAGAAAACAGCATCTTCCCACAACCACCAAATTGGAGGCAAAACTATTGCAAAGAATAAGGGCTCTCTGTGAATATGTCAAAAATCTAGATTTCCTTAATCAAAATGAGATGCAAAACATCTTGGTCATTCAATGGAGAGACACTAAATACAGCTCTTTAGGATTCAACCTCTGTTCCTCTACACTATTTACCGCTTCCTGCTCCCTGATAGTTAAACACATCACTTGTAGGGAGTTATAAAATTCCCAAATAAAACAATTGGAAACTTGAATTGTACAAGACACGACTGGTAAAAAGCACATTTTTTGCAGTAGCCAAAATATGAATCATGAGAAAGAAGTGCTGCTGACAGGAAGAAAATGGAAATCTTTGAGGTGCAGTGCTGGCAAAATTTCAGAAAAGTAGACAAAGGCTTACAGCAGATTTATGTGTTTGCTCATGACAGCCATCGGAATGATCATTATCTAAAAGATGTAATTAAATGAAAGCAGTGCTGGAAGGTCATGGAAATAGAGGACAACCATGGTCACAGGGATAAAAGAGAATCTGGGGCTTGGATCCTGGTGCTCAAAGATATCAGTCACTTGAGACGGCTTCTAAAATTCTGCTGTTTGGAGGCTATAAATGAGTTTGTTTTGTTTTGTTTGGGGTTGGGGTTTTTTTGTTTGGTTTGTTTTTTGTTTTTTTTTTTACTTTATATTTGACTCTCCTTGTGTTTATTTTTACACTGTAAACCTGATCATATCATTCTGCTACTTCTGGAAGAAGAATTGATCCTCCTCCACATTGACAAATGGTACAATTGGGAGGTTAATGGCTGCTGAGCTGCACAGGTATCACCCGTGTTCCAATCTGCTTTCAGAGCTGTGGGTTTGATTTTTAAAAACTCCACATCTCTGATGAGTGCACCTTACAATGAAGCTTTATGGAGAACACGTATTCTCTGCACCTGACCCTGCATGATAGTGACATTTCTATATGGTGAAAGAACATCTCTCTCTAAAATGAGAAAAAACCCCAAACATATTCATTTTCTGCTTCCATTAAGACTTCTCTGGTTTTTATGTAAGTATTGGTTTTTTTAAAGTCCTTTTTTTGTTTGTTACTGCTGAGTTTATAAGTGAATCTCCTTTATCTGATATTCTTCCCTCTTCATGTTTTTTTATTTTTTTGATGAGTTAAATATTTTTCTGTAAAATCATCAGCACATGTTCATAATATGACCAGGTATATTTTCAACATAGAGAAAAAACAAAACATGGGAAATACCAAAAAACCCATTTAATTTACATGGAGTGGTAGAGCAAACCAGTGTTCAGGCTCTTTTTCTGCTTTCATATCCAGTCATAATAAATAATTAAGGTACATGAATTATCAGTAGCAACGAGAAGGTTGAATTAAGTTACATTATATTTTAAAGTGCATTTTCCTTGTAAAATGATCTAGGACACTGCTGTAAATATTCTATATGAAAGCGTGAATCAAAATTTGATGTTCTGGGGAGGTCAAATTACTGATTGACGTGAGTTGGAATTCAGAAGATACTCAGCTTTTCTTTGGTGCAAAGGGGCACATCAGGCTCATTAAATTCACCCAAATTTCTCCTTATTTTTAATATTCCCTTCTGTCTTTCTTTCTTTCTTTTAGAGTGTGTACCTGCTAGACTGTATTAATTACCCTGAAACAACAGACGTAAATCAAACATCCCAACTGATTTCATCCCTAATGTATCTCAGAACACTAATTATTAGCAGAAATTAGCAAAAGCTGCACATGAATAGGTCTGCCATGAATGAAAAAGCAGAGGCTCGCAGTCCTTGTGGTTGTCCTTACCATTCTAAGATGAGAAATGCCTTCAGAGCTGCTGTGGGGTTGAAAATATTGCAGTGCCCATGTGTCAGTGAAAGATCTCGTAGGTGTTTGCCATTAGTGGCTATGTCTGAATCTTTTCCTAAAGAAATCGGGCACCTGAGTGGCTTTGAAATAGTTTAAGATGCTGAAAGAAACAGATTTCCAGCTTCTTCTCTCTATAATCTCTCTTTTTTGTGTACATCTGTCTTTTTTACCCGAGGAGTCTGTCCTTATTGCTGAGGGCTTATGCTCGAAATTTTAGCCAGCTCTTGTCCACAGTCTTATCATTTATGTTGGTGAAATGTGTTATTCACAACACCAGGAGTGTCTAAATATCTATTACATGCATAAAAGGAGTGTGAGGCAAAAATGGCTTGTTTTTATAGTGTATCAATATTCATGGCAACTGCAATTGCAGTTGTAAAGAGAAAAGAAATGGGGAACCTATTAAACAGATAAAATATCAAGCATCTGAATTGTGAAAATGATTTAGCATCTAATCTAAGTCAATCTGCAGATACTGCTGGAAAGGCTTAGGGCTATTCCATCCTAAAAAAAATTTGCAAGTAGTTACTGTTACTCGTATTTATTTATTTAGAAAACGTTGGGTTCCTTCCATTTGAAGGATGCAGGGAATCAGAAATGGGCTCTTTCTTTTCTCCTTCATAGACGCAGAAGAACCAATGTCAGCACAAATTGTTGTCTCACACAAATGGGAGTGTGGCTGTCTCATTTTCTCCCTAATACTTTGGAACTGCTCCTCGCTGCTGGGTGATTGGGTGTATGACAGGCAGAGGGACTCATTTAGGATAGGAAAATACGACTGGAAAGTCTCCAGGTGTTTGGTTTGATTTAGATGCATTTGCAGTTGTGTCAGAGAGAGAATAAACCCTAAGGAAAGCCATAGAGCCGTGATGTATTGCACTACAAGGACTGCACTAGAGCCCCTGTCTGGCAGTGTAAATAAAGACTTTTATATTTTCATTTATTGACTGCAGTGCTAAGAAAGCTTTGCATTGCCTGGTAGAAGTGGCTGAAAAATAATGTATGGAAAATCTATAGGAGGCACAGAGGCATTTCAGAAAGTAAAGAGGATTTGGCTATATCATCAAAGACAGAAGTATTGTTAAATACAGGTTGCCTGGATTCTCCAAGAACCTGTTGATATTTCCCTGACATTGAGCTGCTAACAACACCTGCAGCAGGAGAGGCAGAACCTGCTCTCACTGGGGTGAGGGGGCTGCATATTCCGTTTGTGTTTTCTTAGATGACAGCGTCCACTGCAAAGAATGGGTCCAAGCCTTCTGCCCCTGGGGCTGTGGGATCTTTCTCTTCAGCCACATCATCAGCAGACTGAGTCTGGGTGCTGTGGAAATGCAGCAGTGCTGACCCAGCTGTGTTTGAGGACAAGGGCACACTGAGGGCTGGAGAAGAGACTCAACCTCCAAACCACAGTTTGGTCTGATTTTTAACAAACATGAAAGAAACTGGTACATCAAAGGCCACGAAAAACTCACACATTCCATGAAGTTTTTATTCATATTTCTCTTCATAGTCTTTTGTATCACTGAATGTGTAGGGGCTATGATAACTGCGTAATACCTTCAATATTTTAGTAGGAATAAGTGATTAATACATCACAGAGCAATAAAATTCACTGGTCACTTCATTAGCTCATGAAAATTAGCTGTTTTCTGCAGAGCATATGCATTGTCCTTTACTCTAGAGTTAGTCTGTATAATATATACAGCAGTGTCTGTACCCTTAAAGGCTTTTAAACATTAAAATATGAGTCTGGAGTGGGCAGGAAACCCTGCCTGAGTTCTGCCACAGCTCCTGACATCGTGAATCAGCCCCTGTGGCTCAGATATCACTGTTAAAGTGGAAATGGATGTGAGCAGAGAACAGCTATGAAAGAGACCACAGCCCACATTAGTCAGGCTAAAACTGTCTTTGGAGACTGCTTCTTCCCAATCAAAATCTGGTTTTACTCACGTAAATATCAAAGGAAAAAAACAGCAATGATCTTGATCTAAAAATTCTCCAGGAATGTCTGTGAGGTGTTTGTAGTTATCCCTTATTTATACTCATTTGATGAAAGAAGGAAATGATGTCAGGACATACAATCTGTCAGTGATCCTTTGATCAGCACTATGCAGGAAATGTCACTAAGACAGGAGGAATGTGCTCCAGGATCACTCAGATGTGTGAGGTGTCTGTCAAGCCACAGGTGTGAGGAGTGTAGGAATTCAAGTGGGCATTTCACTCAGTGCAAATAATGAAAATTAAAGGTTGATTTATCAGTAAGGCATGAGAGAGCTGGGGCCTTGAATTTAGATGAAAAGAATTGAAGGAGCAGGTCGTGAGGTGGGGGTTGATCTCTTGTCCCAGGCAACGAGTGACAGGATGAGACAAAATGTTCTCAAGTTATGGCAGGGGAGGTTAAAACCAGATATGAGGAAAAGATTCTTCACTGGAAGGGTGATCAAGCATTGCAACAGGCTGCCCAAGGTCGGGATGGAACCACCATCCATGGAAGTGCTCATAAAATGTGAGGCTGTGGCACCTGGCAGCGTGGTTTAGTGGTGAACACTGCAGTGCCGGGTTAATTTAGACTTGGTCTTGGAGGGCTTTTGCAGCCTTAGGGGTTCTGTGAGGGGACAGAATGCAGAGCTGATCCACTGGCACAGAAACATGGCCTGTGGCTGAGCAGGAGCATTGAATAAATTGCATTTCTGCTTCCCCTTGAATGCAAAATGACCATTGCAGTCCCTCTGCCCTGCGCTCCCGCCCCTGCAGCAGAGCAGACTCCTGGGGTGTTTTTCTATCCCTGGTTCCCAGGGCTGAAGCTGCTCAGAGCCTGCTCACCTGTCCAGGATATTTTCATCTGGGAACCAATTCCCAGTGCTAGCAATGAAATATATGTTCAATTCCATAACTTGATGTTGTGCCTTCCTCGGCCTCACACTGCAAGTTCCGATACTTTGGAGGAAAGATGTACGCCTGTGGGTTTGTTAAATTAGCAGTCCTCACCGAGTGCCTGTACATGGTGTGTAATTATGTGCTTTTAACTCCATAAGTTTGCTTTTATCTCTTTGATTTGCACACACACGCACATCCAGTCACACGACACAAAATCCAGTGCGCCTGAGAGGCGCTGCTTACAAATTTACATGGATCTTCAGGTTTTTTCTGAGGAATTAATTATATTTGTGAGTTTGTTTTAAAAAAATGCTGTTTTTAAATCGTAAGGTTTAACATTTTATTGTCACATATGCACTGCAATAACGTTAAAAGAAAAGCACTGAGCTTTCTGCTTTCTTCCCATGGATTAGTTTATCCCAGAGCACTGCTTTGCTAAGAGGGCAGACACTTGCTTAGGCCAGCAAATAGCACCGGCAGCTTTGTGCCATTACCCTGCAAGAAAAGTGGCAGTAATTGCTCTGCCAATTTTAGGCTAATAGTTGTTTTCCTGTGGCACTGGTGAGCGGGCATGTGGGACCTGGGGGACAAAGGGACAGCGGTGGGACAGCCCTGAGGGCCAGGACTCCTCCAGACCAGCACCAAGGTGTGCTTGGGCTGCAGCTGTTAAAAGCAGTGTGAGTTTCATAATTCCAGCTTTCCTGCCGCTTCCCTGCTTTAGTCCGTTTTTCTATATTCTATTTTAGCTGGAGTCTCCCTAATTTCACAACTCCCCCGTGGTGCCCAGGATTTTTTATAGCTGTAAGGATTGTGAGTTGTTGCCTTGGAAACACAGTTGTTCATGCAGCTGTTGTAACTATACTTGTTAATTTTGCTTTATCACAAAAGGTTTCAAAGCTTTTCTGTATTTGTCTGACATTTCTTGGTTCTGTAACTCTTTATAACGTTCTGTTTGACAAGCTGGAGGAGGAAATGGAACTTCAGCCTCACAATGTACAGCATGCCCCCATGTCCTGACTGAATCACCTGCTTTCCTGCCCTTGGAAGCCTCCAAACTCCATTCAGTCTCCTTCCTGCCTATTTCAAAAAGAAAAATAATTAAAAAAAAGGAAAATGTAAGAATTTTTGAAAATTTATTTCGATATTCTACATCAGAGCTTCTATGTGCAGATGCTGGGGACAGTGGGAAGCAGCAGCTCCTCTGGGTTTCTGCATGGGAGCCGACAGCTGTGGGCACATCAGTCCTGTGCCAGCCTGGGCCTGTGCTCCTGCTCCTTGGGACACACCTGGCAGGAGCAGCAGGAGGTGCCAGGTGATGCTTGAGTGCTTTACCCACGTGTGGCACCTTTCCCATGAGAGCTCCTTTGGCACCAGAGAAAGACTCGTGTTCATCCTTGCTGCCTTTGTTACCAGAGTTCCTAATCCTCTCCTCTGGGCCTCCTGCTCAACAGCAGCTCCTTGAAGCAAAAGGCATTTGTTCTCTGTCAGTGCTGAGAGCTGGGATTGTTGGCTTGGAGAGGAACCACAGAGGATCCCTTTCCAGGACAGCTCCTGCCGTGCCAGCTGTGTGCTGGTGCCAGAGCTTGGATCTGGCAGGAACGTGTGGGCAGGAGCGGTGGCGTTATCAAAGTTGTGTGTGTTTGCTTCTTTTTAGCCAAGGCTCCTAATTGCCAGCGTATTTTCAGGGCATATACCTGTCAGCCACACCAGTTTAGCTGGCATTGCGCTGCCTTTATGCTGTCTTATGGTTTTATAGCAGTATAAAAAATGCTCTGGGTTTTGTGAGTCGCTCCCTCTCTGAGCTTTCCCATTTCCCCTGCCTGCAACACAAGCCCCAGGAGCTGGGGAAAGGACAGGTGGGCACTATTTCTGCTCCCTGGGAGAGGGCAGGAGTGCTGCTAAGCCAATAAACAGAACAAGCTGCTAAAGTTACAGTTCTTTTGTCTCCTGGCATTGATTTGCCTTCCATGGACCTCACCTCAGCCCACTGTAACACCCTGTGCTGCTGCAGTTTGTAGTTTGAGTTTTTGGAACTTTATTGTGAGATTTGAGTCAAGTCAGCAACAGAAAGCAGAGCACAGCTGGCTTTAGTGCCCAGGGTGGTTTGACTGGATTTGCTGGGAAGGAAGGTAACCTTACTCTATTCTAATGTAGTACAACTTTATTTTCTATTTAATTTATTCACGTGATTTTGCCATAGTAAGTTATGGATTGCATTCTTTAAAGCAGCTTATTGGCAAAGCTACTAAACAGGAGAAACACCTGAGCAAGTAATAGGCAAACATAAGTGCTGAGCAGCCAAGGAATGGGTGCTTGTGTTTGCTTATAAACAACCTCTATAAACTCCACAGAAATTGTAGGAATTCTTTTCAAGTGGTCATTATCCGATGATAACACAAGTTTTTCAATCCAATTGTGAAAATTACTCAGTCACTTCAGAGGAAAGCAGCAGAACAAATATAAAAAGACAATGGTGGACAATTAAGGAGTTTCTTGAGCTGTGGTTGAGAAGTACAGAGAACATCCTGAGGGTGATCAAAGGCACTTTTCTACCCATTCTCTTTGGTGATTCACTTCTTGGAATAAGCAATGTTTTTGCAGAGAAGCACAAGCTGTACCTTCAACCCCTCGATTACATTCATTACCCTGTCAGGGATGATAGAGGATCTGCTATTTTGCCCCAGTTTCTCTCTGTATGGGGAGAGGATTTACAGAGCTCACCTTTTTTTGGCTGGGCAGCTGCAACAAAGCACATTCACAACTTCAGAATCAGGGCAGTAATTTAAAGTAGGGGATGGTACCAGTTTCAGAGCAGCATCCCTGGCGTAGTTTTAGAAAATAATTAAATATTAAAATAAGCACAGTCTGGATTGTTGAAATGTTGACAGCTCAACTAATCTGTATTTTTCTGATTCTACGAAAGCACCTGAAATAGTTGCTTCTACTGATTGTGTTGAATATAGGAAAGAAATTCTATTTGATTCTACAAAGTTCATATACTAGCAGATGCAATATTCTGGCAGCTAGATATTAATGGTCTGTGAGTATCTGTACTATAAGGATTGGTAAACTTATTAAGAATTTATTGAGGTTGTGTCCTTGGCTGCTGATTGGATTGAGCTGTGAGAAGTGTTGTACAGTGTGTTCTGTCGTATTCGGATATTTTCTTCCTGTGTCAGCCCTCCCTGGGAGGACACTCTGACATAATAACCTTCAGAACACAAATTGATCTCTGGGACCTTCATATCTTTTGGACTTGTAGAGTTTTTTCTGTTTGATTGTTTTGTTTTTTTTTTTTTCCTTGACTTGAAGGATGCTTTAGGCAGGAAAGAGATTTTCATTTGCAAAACACTTTACATACAATAATCCCGACAGACCCCACGCTGCATTAGCAACAGTGCAGGCTGCAGGTCCAAGGAATTATTGTTGTGTTCTTGTGAGCCCCTGCCTGGAGCCTGGGCTGTGTCTGGTCTTAGGCTCCCTGGTCCAAGATAAACTTGGACTTACTGAACGAAGTTAGACAGGGCCCACCAAGAGCTGGGGCATGTCCTGTGAGCAGAGGCTGGGAATTGGGTTTGTCCCACTTGGAGGAAAAGCAGTGAAGGGAAGAGCTCATGGGTGCTGCATTTGCTCCAATGACATCATCTTTATGTACTTTGTATTTCCTCAGCCGCCTCCCCTATCACACTCCATCTGTTGGACTCCAGAGTCAAAAAGCCGACGGCTTTGCAGATGAGGTTCTGCTTGCCCGTTCCTGGCCGTGGTTGCCCCTGACAGTCCGTGTTTGCCTGTCTGGCACTCACACGGGTTAGCTCCCACCCTTGCACGGAGGATTTGCATCAGGCCATCAAGCGCACAAGGACGCAGTGTCTGAACACCTACCAATATCCTAAAGACACCTGGGGCCTGGGAGCCTTCAGGGACTCCATAAACTGGCTTGTGCAGACAGGGAGATACCTCAGTGAGCCACCTTTGGCAGCCACTGCAACAGCCTGAGGAACTGAAACGAGATTTAGGAGAGTTACTCAGTGCTTTGTTCTTGACTCTGCTAAGGGCAAGAAAAGCTCTGTTATAGCAGAGGGTTGGATTCCAGCACTCTCAGAAATAGCTGTAGAGAATTAGTTGCCACTAAAGTATTATTTTCTGCCACTCTTCCTACCACTGGGGACACAGTGCTTTCTCAAAAGATGCCAGACACAAACAGCAATTTTTGTGAGTACCTCTCCATCTGCAATATTAACGTAGAGATGGATGTCACAAAGTGAGGGGTGGCATCGGGATCTTGCAGTTACCAAGATAAGTGTCCTTCCTCCAGTTCCCTAATTCAGAGTGTCTTACCTTTTATAGCAGATGTTTTTGTTTGTCACACATCCATGCCAGTGCTACTTTGACATGTCAGCAGCCTTCTGAGGGCTGGAGAAGTCAAAAGGGGAAGGGTAGAAAGGAAAGGAGGAGTCGCTGTTAAAATGATCACGTGATGATCATCCTCAGCCTCATAGTTTAGTAATAAAGGATGAAGCTCTTCTGTCTTCTCAGAACAGCTTTATTGACACTACAATGTGTTCCTCAATGCTTTACCTGTGAAAGGAAACTCCTGTGGTTGGTGTGCAGCCCCTGAGCAAGAAAAAAGCCCGAAGCTCTTTCCTCCAAACAGCAGAACAGCCAAGTGCCAGAATTCTGTGTAATCCCTAACGGGTGGAATGGAGTCTCCCAGTTCTGCTGTACTTAACAGCTTTGACAGGTTGTGCTGAGGGCACAGAGCACTGAAACGGGCTGTTAAGCAGGCAGAAGGTTAATTTGACTGCTCTGGAAAGCACTAACAGAAGAATGTGGCAAATCCATTCGTCAGTCAGAGGAAGGGGAAATGACTTGTTATTACTGAAGCATGTATTGTTATTTCAGAAATAACCAGCATCGGTCACAGAAATAGCAACAAGATGGTTGCTTCAAGGTGCTTAATCCCTGAGAAGGGAAGCATGGAGACAGAGCAGAATAAATTGGAATGGAGTTGCCTGTCGTTAGCTGCCAGGCCTGCAGATATTATAACTAGGCACGGACCAAGGCAAGGCTTTGCTGCAAACACAGGCTCGCTTGAGATGTCCAGCAACGGGCAAAAGAGTTACTGGGACTGCTGGAGTAGCTCAACAGTAAAAGTACAGCTCTGATCTTTTTTAACAACCCAGATTAAGCATGAAAACCCAAAAGAAAAACAAGAATCTATCATTGAGTGTGTGTACCTCCTACAAACTACAGCAGAAAACTGAATGAAGTTGAAAGACAATTAGTAACTCCCTGGTACCCAAGTCAGGCACAGTGAGCTCCTGAATTCAGCATTTTATAGAAAAAAGAAGAACTGGACAGGATGAGGGGGTGTTATTCCTCCTCTGTAAGATAACCAGATTTCTGTAGCCCACCAGCTTTATATTTGCTTGCATTCCTGGCGTGAGATTTGCCTTCACCATGGAGTTACTTTGCAACCAGTAGGAGTCAAAAAGCATGAGGGGTTTTAAAGCTTGGTGAAGCTTTTGTTACAATAGATTTTTCTTTTTTTTTTCGTAATATGCCAAAAAACTGATTGGCACATTGAAGGTGTGCATGTGTGTGAGCTGACATATACACCTGTGCACTCTGCATATAAATAGACACTAAAATGCAACAGCTGAGAAGCCACTCTCAGCAGCAGCTTTGCCACAGGTGAAAAGGTGATTTTTTTAGGGCCATTGAACACTATAAATGTGTTCATTGTATCAGTGCTTCAGAAATACCCATTCTAAATGACTTTGTGTTGATCCACTGTGAAAATTCATTGTGCTCAATTGCCCTCAAAATTTCTCATTTCTCATCGGTGATGTTGCAGTCTGCTGACTGCACACCAGGCCATGGCTCAGCTGGGCAGGCACCCGGCTCCAGAGGGCCTGGAAAGGGGTTTTATTTCCTGCCAGGCTGCTCTGTGCTCCCCAAAAACCAAACACGTCTGTGGCAAGAGCTTGGAGCTGGGAGGCTTTCATGGAGCTGATGCTGAGGTGTGCACACGCAGAGGCTTGCGTGTGTCACATGTACGTGAGATGTGGAAAATGGAACTTGGCGTTAATTTTTAATCATACCTTTGATTCAGAGAAGTCAAATCCACTCTCTCATCACTTCAGTTCTATTCACTTTAGGAGAAAAAGGGAAAAAAAATTATCAGGTGGCATAAATAACTTTCAGCATGCATGGCAAGAAGTTGAGTCATAAAATGATTGTTAGGGTTTTTTTGACATCTCCTTGGAACAAGAATTACAGGGAGAGTTTTTTCAGTTTTAAAAAGGAACATTTATAGCTGACTTTTAATACATTTTATTTGTCCATTTACTGTATTATCTGATTCCTTATAAAAGCTTCTGCAAATCAGCCTTTCAACTGTGAGGGAAACAAATGTCTGCTTTGGAACAGAGGATGGTGAAATTTAAACACCTCTCGGTCAGTCCTTTGTGTGTTGCAATACCTTGGCTGCTGCCTGTGGATTCTGTCAGGCAGTGGAATATTCACATTCCGCTGGTGGGATTGACAGAAGTGTTGGGTGAGGAAGTTGTGTCTGAGAAAATGAGAACTTTTCATTCAAATGAGATGTGGCAGGAAGTGTTTGGTGAGGCACAAAGGTGGAAATGCAAAAGAAATGTTGGTTTGCTTCACCTTCCAACCCTCTGCTTGTAAGTTCACAGACAAACTCCTGCCTGTAGTTCAGACAAGTTGCACACTTTGTCTTAAAAGTCAGGGCAGGAGATGCTCAATCATGTAAGAAGAACTTGATTTTTCTTCCAGTTAGTAGGGGCTTTAATTACATCCTTGTATGAACATCTTACTGCAGTGATGGTTCATTTCTGAGCTGCTCTAGTGGGGAATTCTCCTTCAGCAGCGCACAGCCGCTGCTCCAGCAGTGATTCAGCCTCTGCTCTTAACCTGAGAGGCAACAGGACAAGGGCAAGGTCAGACTGCCTCACTCAGTCTGTTCAGTATGGGAACCTACTCCATATTCTCCTACAAATTCAAAACTCTCTGTTGTTTACACTGTTTTAATCTCAAAAAAGGGAAAAATATAAGCTTATTTTTTTTGTTTTTATTAGCAGACCATTTGTCTTCCATTTCTGCTCTGCGGTTTTGTTTTTTTCTCAAATAGATTCCTTGTTAGCAGGTGAAAGCTGTCTCACGGGGATGTGAATATCAGCAGTCATTTTTTAAAAGGAAAACAGTATTTGCAAGCATTCTGCATTCCGAGTCTGGGATGTTAAGTGTACAACAAATTTTAATCTTGGCAAACACATCAAGCACTTTCATGTCTCTGTGTCTCTACATTAATTTCTGGGACCTAGTGATGATACTCTGGGTGGCAAAGTACTAATTCATATAAATTATGATATGAAAAGTCATAATTCATTTGTTCTTCAGGTTTAAGAAAAGACTAGGCATTCTAAACCAGAAAATATCTGACTTTATATTATAATTTGGTTATTTTGAAGTTCTTGGGAGTGAAAGAAAGCCCTCATTTAATTTTTTGTTATGCATTTAAATGCATTAAATGAATAGAACTATCCTTATAAAGAAAATAAAACATAAGAGAAATCTTCTTCTGCCTAGGCTTGTGAAAGCTGGGCTTTGTCTAAATTATTTGCTGACTTCAGTCATCCATTTCTCAGAAAAAAAAAGAAAAAAGTTCAGCATCACATAATCTCAGAAGGTCTCTCAGGAGAAGACAAAGGCCAGCTCGTGCCTTTTGTCTAGACTCAACCGTTCAATACTCATCATCCTTATTCTTCTTATTCTTATGCCTCAAAGTAATTTCAAAATGAGGAGAGATAATGGGAATAGTTGTATGAGAGCAGCATCTCTGGCAAATATGACCAATTCTGTAGAGAAGGAGCTGCTCTTCTTATAAAGCTTTAATTTTCTTTTACTTAGTTTTACTGCAGGTCTTCAGCATTTCACTGCTGGTTTTATGGTATTTCAAAAAATATTTGCTTCCCCAGTAAAATATTATATTTATGTCATCTGTAAATTTTCACTTTTACACAGCTCCAAGTGAATCTTTTGTTTTGATAAATTGCATTTCCATTGCAGTTTCACTCTGTCTCATAATTAAATCACTTTCAGTCTAAGTACAGGAAATCTATGCTTCAGTGTGCAAGTCTGCTGACAAAGTGAAGGGTAACCCAATTCTCATCCACGCAACTTTTTAATTAGTTGCTGCACATCTGAGGATTAGGCTTGTTGGGATGTCTTGCAGAAAATAACATTAATATTCAATTTGGTTAAGGGCTTTCAATAAACAAACAGAATTAATAAAGCTATTAAGCAAATGTCTCTGATGACCACTTTCCATGTGGATTGCAGCTCTTCAGAAGCATTTGAGCAGCTGAGAAGGGTTTCTGTGCCCATGTTTTGGCTGAATCTTGAGGAGTAGCTGGGTATTTTCCATCCTGAGCTCATCTGCATTTGAATTTGCTGAATGCATTTTCTGGGATCTACAAAAGCCAGGTGGAAAAGAGTGTTTTGTTACAAGCTCTGTTATCAGCCTCTCAAAGTAGAGGATTTCATTCTCTTTGTCTATTTTGTCTAGGTTTCAGAATATTCTGCATCTGAACAAGAAAGTGCTTCTTTTTACTTTTTTTGTGAGTTTAAAATTATTTTAGATATGAAAGATTTGTTAAATTATGCCTTTACCTGGTTTGTTTTTTTTTAATGTGAGGAATGGTTTTATGAAATTTTCTGGATGAGCCTCTACAGCTCCAAGTCAAATGGTTGGCATTAAAAAAAAAGCTCATCTAATGTAAACCTGGGAATTATTTTAGTCTTATATTGTCATTTGAAAAATCTGGAATTTCAGTGAAAGAGAATCAATATAAAAATTAATTCATATTTCTTGGAAAATAAGCTCTGCAGCTCTGCTACTTACGTAAGTCCTGGCAAGATGGTGTTGATTTTGTGTGGAGATTTTGGCTGCTTTTATGGTGTCATAAATTCACTTTATGCTATAGCTTGCTATAAATCACAAACATCCTTTCACAGCTTTTGAGAGCTGATGAGGTAACGGTGATGAGGTAACTTCTCCCAAAATACTGTTTACATTCTGTTAAGATTCCTGTAGGGACAGGTTGTTTTTGCATTGAAGAGACATTCAGTTCCTACCCAATATATACCATTATTTGTATATTCCGTGCATTTGCAAATTGATTTCACTTTTTTTGTTTTTCTACAAAAATTTAAACAAACAAACTAAAAAAAATATAGATGGCACTAGAAGGACTTTTAAGAGCCCAGGAATTGGACTAAACCCTTTTAATGTTGGTTTGTGTTTTGCTCTGCACTGAACTGCAATGATGGAGTTGTTCACCTGCCGAGGGCTCCAGGCACTCCTGGAACATCTCTCCACAGATTTAGCTTGGTGAAGAACACAAAAACTGTTTTCCCTAATGCAGTGGCAGAGAGGCTGTTGGGTGATCTCACCCTCCAGGAGGCTGTGGAGAGCCATTCCTGGCTGCCCCAGCTCCCTTTGGTGCCAGTTTGATTTAAGCCTCTGCTGGTGAGTTAAAGATGCTGAAGCACTGCAGGGGGTGCTTGTCTGGAAATTTTATCTTCTGCTTCGTTGCAGAGGGTGTCCAGCTACTTGGAAATTAGGTGGGACCACTGCTCTTCCTTTGCTCCACTCTCCCTGCTCTAGTTTGGGACTGGAACTCTTGGGAATAAATGAGGAATATTCCATATTGTGGCTGCCAGCAGAAGTAGGCAGTAGAAGAATATTTCAAAGCAAGATTTCTTGTGACTTTTCACAGCTTTCAAATTGCAGCTTGCTTTGTAATGCAGTGAAATTACACAAGTTTCTCCTGTCCAAGGCATTTTTCCTTGTCAGCAGGCAGGAGCCAGCAGGCGTCTCCCCACCATCCACAGGGAGCTCGTTAAGCTCCATGATGTTTGTTGCTGTTAATTTGATATGGCATTGCATAAAGGACTGGCCCAAAGTCCACACTGCAGTGTGGTGTAGTGGAAATGATAAAATTCTTCCCTTGTTTGGTAGAGCTTGTCTCTCGGCCCTGATTTCAAGTTTTGTTGTCATTAAATGCAGAGCAGCTCTGTGGGAACAGATCCGTAGCGAGCTTTCATTCCTGGAATGAGAAACCATAAACCGCACTTCTGTGTGGGACTCTGTTTTCATCTCCTGGGGGCCTTTGAGCTCGATGCTTTGTCCCAGGGCTGGGGTTTGTGAGGGGTGGGAGCTGCCCACAGTTCCCTCCCTGCCCACCCTGGGCTCTCGAAGTGGCTCCTGCAGCAGATCCGAGGCTGGTGCAGCCCAAATCCCTCCCGTGCTGAGATCTGATCCCTAAAGCAGCTGCTACACAGCCCAAACACAGGCACGGTGGGGAAATCCTTCAGAAAGAAGGTGCTTGTGCCAGGAAGGTTTTTATTGCTTAGCCTTAACAACATGACAACTTCTTCATCACCTCAAAGGGACTTTTTCTATCAGAGATGGATATTATATATTAAGGTGTCCAGGAATAACCTATTCCCACATTGATCTATTGACTTCTCAGGAGAAATTAAATAAATAATGAAATGTTCTGAAATGATAAATTTGAAGGAAGCCTTTAATCAATTATTAATTGATTATTCATATTAGTACAATGCTTGTAAGGATCAAAATCTAATTTTGACAACATATGCAAACTTTTCTTTTTGAATTTAGTAATATATTCTCAATCTGTTGTTCATTAAGGTGAACATCTGTGAATTCATTATTTTCTCTCTAAGCTTGCTGCACCACAAACTTCATTTTTTAACAAATTTTCCAAAGAATAATCCCATTACGAGCTTAGTTTATAATACATAAGACAGCTTTGTTAGCATGTTTATCTTTTTGTTGTTGTTGTTTGGAGGCCTTTTTGGTGGTTTTTTGTTTGATTGTTTTTTTCTTTTTTTGTCTAATAAGTCTTTGCAGCAAAATCTGGGGTGGCACAGGGAGTTAGACCAGAGAAAGTGGATAAACCTGGTTGAGGAAACTGGCTGCTCAGTTTGAGATGTTCTTAACTCGTAAAAATGTACCACAGGTTTCCCAAAAAATGATGATTCTTATCTCTGGATGTCCACTTGCAAGTTATAGAAAATAGACATTTCATCCACCTCAGTGTTTGCCTTTTTCTGTTGTTCCAACACTGATTTTTAAGGTAATGCAATTGTAAAATTCCTCTCTTGCTAATTTTACATTACTGTTGAGGTGAAATTGTAACAGTTTTCAGTGCACACCATGAAGGAGAAAGAAGAAAAGGGTGAAAAATGCTGGTTTTGAACTTTTAAATGGAAATATGGAACTGTTCAGAGATAAAGCCTCCAGGTGTTTCTTCAGACACTTTCCAGGCAGTGCTGCTGCTCTTGCTTGGTACAATTGCAAGAGCGCTCTGCCTGCTGAACCCTTACAGGCTCCTTTCTCCAGAGAGCTCCCTCCTCTTGCTCTGACACTTTTTTTCTAAAGTTAATGGCAAATGAAATACTGATGTTTCAGAGGAGCTGAGCTGCGTGCTGGATTAGTTTGACCAGCCCACATTAGGAGAGCGCTGAGCAGAATTTGCAGCTGCAGAAGATTGTCACCGTGTTCCTGTGTTTAATGGAATAATTTAGGCGTAGAGACAGAGAGAAGTCTACACTAAAATGAGTACAAGCACTTTTAAGCAGAAAACCTGTAGCTAATTTCCAATCCTGTAATTGAATTTGCAGGAGAGCACATAAATAAGGCTGGGCTTTTTTAGAAGTTGGATGCTTTGCACTACATAGCAATGTTTTACTGCCTCATAATGCTTCCCCGTGCATTTCCCCATTTTCTCTGCAGCTCCTTGCAATGCTGAGTGTCCAAAACTTCACCCATGCTGCAGCCTACACAATATCGTGTCAGGAGGCTTCAGAATTACATGCAAATAATTCACAGCCTGCTAAACAGCAGCTGTTAATTTGTAATCTGCTGTAGCACGCCCGGTCCCTTCTGGATTGAACTGAGGTGCAGAGCTCTTCTCTTGAAGGCTTTTGGATGATTCTGTGTTTTGCTCCCACTAAAATCACACAATGATTTGGGCTGGAAGGGACCTTGAAACTCTCCTTGTCCCACCCCTGCCATGTACAGGGACACCTTCCACCATCCCAGGCTGCTCCAAACCCCGTCCAGCCTGGCCTTGGGCACTGCCAGGGATCCAGGGGCAGCCACAGCTGCCCTGTCCAGGGCCTCCCACCCACAAAATAAAGAATTTCTTCTCAATATCTGATCTAAACCTGCTCTCTTTCAGTTTGAAGCCATCCCTCCTTGCCCTGTCACTACATGCTCTTGTAAGTCAGAGCAGTTTTTAACAGGTTTGATTCCAAACCTGAGTTTTGAAGGGTTTGTTTGGTTGTTTTTTTCTGAAATGAAATTTCAACAGAATTTCTAATGATATTAAATTATGTCAAAAAATATGTGATATTCTTTTTAACTTCTTCTGACTTTACTGAAGCACTTCCATTTAGTAATTAAACAAGATTTTGCAAGGTGCTGAGAAAAATGGTGTTAAAAACTTGGCATAATGACATCAACAGCCATGCCCTTGAACTCACTGCTACCTCCCAGGTCTGGGTTAGACTGTGTGCATTAGAGATGCAATTTCACAAAGTACTTTATTGTCTCAACCTTTTTCTCAAGTCAGTGGAAGCCAAGGCCACCTGGGTTGAAGCAGAGGACATCAAGCTCATCGTAAGATTGAGTCTTCACTGTAACTTGTGCCCTTAACATTTTAGATAATCCATTGATCTCTCTTGAACAGCTAATATCTGTAATAATGCCACATTTCTACATCACCCAAAGTCAATTAAAAGACGTGTATTATAGCTATATTTTAATCAAGACTTACTGGAAAATGGTAGTAAAGGATTCTGCTTGCCTTAATAGTACCATTGGCAAAAAGAAAAGCTGACTGGAAAATCAAATTAATTATCTCTTCTTTATATGCTCACTTCCTTTGTAAAATGAATTTAAATTGTTTCTATACTAAGAAAAAAGGTATTTAAAAATCATGAGAAAAAGTAGATGTATCTTTCTGGGCTATTCACTTGGAGAATTGCAGTGTAATTAATTAAATTTTGCTCTATAAATAAGACCTCAGCAAGGTATTGGTTGTCATTGAGAGAGGATGAGTGGACAGAGACTTTTCAGACCTTCCAGCCCCACCTACTTGCAAGGTTCAAACTAGAGGTTTTGCTAAACTTTGAAGGGTTTCAGGACCTCTCCTGAGAAGTATTTGCTACTTTTTGATGTGTTCTCAAGTTAAAAAAAAAAAATAAAAAAGGGGTATTTTACAGATTAAATAATCTCATTCAAAACATGACCTCACATAGTTGTTCAAAGCAAGTAGTTTATCGCAAGCATGTGAGGGAAGGATTGTCATGGGTGGTTGAATTTATTTTGATTGTTGGTTAGGAAAGCAAACCCTGAGTTGCTGCTTACCTCACGTTAAGAATGGGCAGGGGAGAAAAAAAAAAAGCCTGCATTGGCAATGAATCTATTGGTCCTGTGACAGATTTGAGATTAAGTTCTTATACTTCCATGACATTTTGAAGTAGACCATTTCTGTTGAGGGAAAGAGAGAGGAAAAGGAAAGGTCATGTCTCCCTTATCAGGCAGTCATAGTCTCCTGTAAAATAGAAATGTCTGTTTAATGTCAGTGAACAGCCCAGATGGAGATTCATGTTGGAGCAAAGCATCTATACTTTATCTCATACCTCAAAGTTTACACTACTTAAACCTTGTGATAACAGAATCCTAAGTCATTTTCTGATGGGATTCTTCTATCATTACACCATGATTCTCCACAGCTGTCCGTTTTTTTTTTTCCTTTTCTCCTCCAAAATTAGCCCCTCTGCATTCCTGACAAACTAATCCTTGTACCAGGTACCTGCAGTCACGAAGGAACAGAGGAGCTCACGCTCAACTTACTGCACTAAAATATTTCATGGGGTTTGCTAAGGGTGATTTTTGCAAGTCCTTTTTCCTTCCTGGCTGAATGTACAGACAGAGGAGCAAGAAGATCATTGATCAAAGTTATCAGGAGTGCCACAGTGGTGCTGGAAAGCACAAAGGGAGAAATGGGAAATGAAAACATTACCTACAGCAAGTTTGACTTCATCAGTGCTTTGAGCTCTGTAGAAGGAGTAACTCCATTTCTGCACTGCCTTTTGTTTCATTTCATCTCCTCCTCTGTCTTAGGAATGTTCTTCTACCATGTATCTGCTTACCTAAAAGATTTATTTCAAAAATACATTGCTTGAAAGCTTTTCTTCAATGATAAATAAGAAAGATTCTGTTCTTAAACTTTACAGGCTATATGAAAATTGAAAAAAAAAAAATTGTGGGCAGTCATGATAGTTTAATGACAGCAATAAGAGCAACAGCTCTTCCTTCATTACTCTCTGGAGTTATGGTTCTGAGCTGTTACTTTTCTCCACCTTAAAATAAAAAGGATTTAAGTGCAGTCTACCTTGAGGTTAAACGTGTGAATGCATTTGAGGGTTGTGTACGTGGGGGCCTGGTGTAAACCTGTGCAGAACTGAGCCACCTACACATCAATATACTCAAAGGAAGTTTCGATATTGCCAGAAACTAAACTCATTTTAGCAGACAAGTGTATTTTTTGTGTCTCTGTGTGTGCAGGGGTTTTTAATTAGTCTTTCCTCACCATGCCCTCTTGCATAAGGAATATCCTTCAAAGAAAGATACACTTTTTAACAGCTAAGACTTTCATGTTATTTCTGGCAGTAATTGGTGAATATTATTTAATAAGTAATGATTGAAATAACTCTTTCACAGAAATTACCTATTACGGAATTTCTGAACTGATGGCAAATTACATTGCATTGCATATTCATGCAGTTTAATCTAATACTGTATTTAATGTGAAATATGACATTAATTGCTTGTAAATAGTTTTTTTATACCTTAGATGCAGTTTTTAAAATACTGTAATATCAGGAATAATGACCTGGCCAAACACTTCAATCAGTCAATGTCTTTGTTAATATTAGGTGTGTTAGCAAACCTATAACCATTTGAAAAGAAGGAAGTTTGGGTTATTTAGTCAAACAGGGATTTAATTACATGTCTTGTGGAGTCTGATAGAATAAAGCAAGTGGAGGTGATGTTTTGGCAGCTAAGATACTAGGAAAAAATAAACATAAATAATTAGTTTATGTTCTGTTGCTCTCTTCAATTTTTCTTCACCTGTACCTTCCCCTTAATTTCCTCCTTTTTCTTCTGCTTTGCTGCGGTCCCTCCATGTCACCGCTCGCTCTTCCTTCTGCCCACAGTCACTTTATGTTCTTTACTGTTCAGGATTGATTCTCCTTTAGTCCTTTCCCTCTACCTTCTGCACTTGGGTTTCATTTTTCATACTCAGACCAGTACCTGGCTGATTTTTCAGGCATTCTCATAAGCCCTTGGAGGGTTTTTACAGAAAGAGAGGACATGAATCAACCCGTGGTCCCCGTGAGCTAAAAGGAGAGATGCCCGTGTCTGTGGAGCACAGGTCACAGCAGCAAAGTCAATTTTGTACAGACAGGAACCTTTCAGAGCTTTGTCCCAGAATCCTGGAGTTCCTTCTCTTTGGCACTCTGGAATTTTGCTTCCTTCCAATACTTCTTGTTAGGAGCAGCGAGTTGTTCATAGCTGGTGTGATTTGCTGTCATTAGTGTGATTTTACATTCCTTCCCAGATCAAACTATGTAAACGTCTCTGGGTCTCTTGGAAAGCTTTAATCTCCTAAAGTAGGTTTTACTGAAGAGTTGTTGTTCTTTTGACATTCGTGATAAGTTTGATAATTGCATTAATAATTATTCTTTCATGTTTGCTATTTACAACCAACAAAGCATGTGGTTCTGAACCTCAAGGAGAAATCAGAATAGTGGTGGAGTCAAAGCCACGACAGCAGCTGAGAGGAGATATGGTTTGTGTGGAAGTGACACAGTCGAGTTTGAGGAACAGGATGGCTCTGGGCAGCACTGGCCCCTGGTGGCAGGGGACAAGGTGTGTCCCACCTGCAGCAGCTGAGGGTTCTCTGTCATCCCCCAGGACAATCGCTGTCTTTCTTAAACTGATCAATTTCTGCCCAAATCCCTGGAGCAACTATTTAAATAACTGCAATCTTAGTGTGTCTCTGTTTTCAATTTACAATTTATCACTTCACCTCTGGGTTTATAGTGGGGATGTGCTGAATCTGAGCACTTCAAAGGAAATTTAGCGGTTGGAGTTCCTAATAAATCCTTAGCTTGCCCATCTGTATAATTTATATTAACATGTCCATTAAAGGTTTGCTTACAGCTTGGAGATTTCCTCCAGAAACGCTTCAGAAAACTGAAATAAGGGGAAAGCAAATAATAACAACATTCATCATTTTATTTCCATTAAAAGCTCAGACAGCATTTAAACAAAAAACAAAAAAAATATTTCTTACTCAACATAATTAACCAAATGCTTTTTAACTCCCAAATAATTTTGCATCCCAGTCTCTCAAGCTGGGAAGTATTGGAAAGATTGGACGCTCTCCTTGTCCTCTTCCTTTCAGTGAATTCTAATTTGGAATTTTGTGCTCTTCTCATAATATCAGGTCTGCTCTGTTTTTCAGTTTCAACTATGCTAGGCATTTAGCTCATGAGAAAATTTAGTTCTAATTAAATTCTATTTGTCTTACCTAAAAATTTACCTGTAACAGGCAAGAATGTGATAGATTGTAAAAGCTGTTCTTGAATGAGATTATAGCCATCTCATGTCCAAGATTTTTGTTTAAAAATTAAAAGGAAAAGCTTGCATTGGTTAATATTAGTGTTGGGTTTTTGGGGTTCTTTTGCTTTGATTTTTGTTTCTAATTCTGCATCTCGTGGATGGATGCTCTTGCTGTTAGTGTACCGTTAGTGTAGTTGGAAATTGAGAGCTTTAAAATATTCTATATAATTGAGTTAATATTTGAAATCCCCATAATTTTAAATTATTTGAATTGTTTTTCCTAAGGCACATGGCACACTGAAAAATCTCTGTTCTAATTAAATTCAGAAATCTTTTGATATATTTCCATTTGGGCCCCAAAGTTAATGTCCAAACATTCTTTCTAGCTTAATTTCATTTAGGGGGTAGGAAAGTGAAAATGTCCCATCACTTTCTCCCTGCTGGGAAGCAGAGGAGATGAGGAGAGCTGTCACTGCTCTTTGGGAGAAATTCCAAAATATTAACAATTTCTAATGAGAATAGGAAATGTGTGCTGTGTTTTGATTGACAGATCTACTTCATTTTAGCATCAATAGTCACACTGAGCCAGGCTGCTCCAGCATCCCCTCACTCTGTGCCTCTTTATCCCACCAGCTCCACAGAGAACCCAAACCTGCCTGGCTTCTGTCTAATGCCAGATAACCTTGTAGAGAATTCCATCCGGAATTCCAAATGTCTGTAGGCGTGGGACTTCTCTGACATGCTTTCCATCCCATCCTTTCACTGTGTTATTAAACATGTTTCCTTCTTCCCTACAACAGCCTTGATTATTTTCTGTTTTGTCATAAAATATTTGCTTAGTAACAGGCACAGGAACTTGGCAGTCATCTCCGTGTTTCTGCCTTTGATTGTGAGGAGCTTTGAACCCATACACAACATTTCACAATTCAGAGGGGAAAAGTAAGCCTGGCAGTTGATTTCCAGCTTTTAACCACCATGCAGAGCAAAATATTTATTTACAGTGATCATGGTTCCATTGTTCTCCAGACTGTAGGAAATAATAATGCCTAATCAGGTACTCCTGCAATTCAGAACCTAAAATTATCCTGGCTCCTACAAGATTGGCTTTAACCTTTATCTTGTAGATTATTTTCTCCTGTTTTCCTCAGATTTTTAATGGCAGGGAAAAAATGAAGACACTTTTGCATTTTTCCGACTGCAGCGTGGAAGATTTTATTGCTAATCTGTCTGACTGGAGTTAATGAGAATATCTATCAACCCTATGCTAGATATTAGCAATATTTATCAAAAAGTTCATTTTTCACATGGAGCTAACGTTACTTTTGAACCATCTGCTATTTTTCCCAGAATTCAGCAACTTCAGGGAATTTTCTAGAAAAAGTAGCAGTGCCTGATGTAGGGATGGCACAAGCTGGAGCTGGAATGTCTCAGTATCTCTGCAGCCCCCTCAGGGGTTTTGAGTGAAGACAATTTAACACAGAATCATGGTTGGGGTTGGAAGGACCTTGAAAATCATCTCATTCCAGCCCCCTGCAATGGGCAGGGACAATCCCACAAAACCAGGTGCCTCAGAGGATCCAGCCTGGCTTGGAACACCCTCAGGAATGGGGCAGCCACAGCTTCTGGGGCCAACCTCTCCTCTGACCTTTCTCCTTTGTAGCCAGCTCTGATCCCAGCCCACAGTTTAGCCAAAGATAGGGAAACAGTGTTTGTCTTTGCTTTTTTGAAATTCCTGAATAACCAAGCGTTAACATCAGGACAGGACCTTTTGTATGAGAAGAAAATTATGCAGCCACGCAAATAAAAATCAGCCGACGCCAACAACCGGGTTTTGTGTTTCCAGGTCGTGTCATGTCATGATGTGTTTTACAAACAGCCTTCAATTATTCTGTGCTCCCCTTTTTCCATGGCTGGGCCAGATTTATTTCTCTCTGAATAATTATCTGACATATGGCAGCCCCTGATAGTGTTTCAGAGCAATATAAATGAGTGGACCAGCTCTGGGTGTGCTGGGCAGGAATTTGTGCTTTTGTAGGAAATCCATGAGGCCCCGAGTGCTCCCAAATTGCTGAGCAGCTCCTGCTTGTGCCTTGGAGGTTTGCAGATTTGATGGTTTGGGAGTGCTGGACCTACGGTGAATATATTGTATATGATCAAGTTCTATGATGTGGAAATTTCAGGGAATAAATTTGGTATCTTTGTATCAAGTTTTTCCCAGAGGGATATATCAAGATGGAATAAATGTTTTAAAAATTGGGCTTTTTTTAAACTTTTGAGAACTCTGAAATAAAGGAGGTAGAAGTTTTCTCTTTTTGTTGTGGAAATGTGTTCAAGATTTATTGTATAAATTAACTATTTTTTTAAAATTAGAAAATCAAACAAGTATTTTAGCTTAATTGACATATACCTTCATTTTAACCTGTTTTGTTTGCACAAAATGCTTTTAAAAACTTGATTTGCAGAAGGAATAATTTGACCTGATAAAAATGAAACTGCTTTGAAATGCAATTTTCTGATTCTCCCCTAACTACTGGTCTTGGAAACCTTTTTCTGTGATTTTCTCTGGGCAACAGCTGACAAAGTGCCATTTCTCGGCATGTTTGTACAGGTCAGGTCATAAATGGGTCTCAGTTTGAGTCCTTCCAGTGTGTTGTGCTGTGAAACCTGTTTGTGTTGATCTCAGATGAATCCCATATATCAGTTTCTTGGGCTTTTCGAGGTCAGATGGAACAGCTGAGTATCTCATGTCTTTAGGATGTGACCAGTTTTTTAGGGAGACCAGTGCAAAGTCTTGCTGTTGCTGGGGCTTTTAATGCGAAGATCAGCACCACAAGCCTGGTTACTGAAAGTTCAGGGCACCTTGTAGTAGTTTTTCCAACTTTGTTTACTTAATAGCAGGCAACAGAGTGACTTTGTTATTCAGCATTTGAATAATTGTCTTCAAATGCAGCTAGTACAAAGTTTTCTGCAAAATACATATCCAGGGAGAGAAAATAAAGTCTGGATGTTTAAATGCAGGAACGGGAGTTAATTGTGCATGATCACTGACAGGAAAACCAGCCTGTCTCATAGCCAATCCAGCCTCATAAATAAAGCACAGGCACCACAAATCATTCTTTTCTCTCTTCACCATCTCTGCCCTTCGTGTCCATATTTTCCAGCAGCTGCATGTGCTATTAATCTGCATTTAGGTGAGGTCCCTAGTGTCTGCTCTGTGCTTGCAAACAGATGCAGGGCTCGATTTGCTGGTTGGGATTGAGGCCTTTTAAAATGTCACCCTGTGTTTCAGCATCGCACACAACACGTTCCTTCAGTGCTGACTGAAAAGATCACTTTGCCAGGGAGGCTGGAGCCCCACATAGGTTATTTTTTTCCCTGTTAGCCCTCCTGAGCACACAGAGGAGCAGTGATCACAGGGAGCAGCTCTCCCTCATTGTCCGCTGATCTCTGAGGGTCTTCCTGGTGGCCTCCATCTCTGCATCAGTAAATTCCAGGCTGGTTTGCTCCGTGCCTGGCTCTGGGGCACTGCCAAGCCTCTCTGTCCAGAGGAGTTGCATGACAGCCTTGTCAGCCTTGTCAGTTTTGCAGGGAGGGGATTTCCTGTGAGCTGTGGGAGCTGCAGCACTATCAACACAGTGCAGGACAGAGCAGGGGCTGTGGGTGTGCTGCTGTGTGTTATCACACAAGGAACCTGGAACAGGTTGTGGCTGCCTGTAGCAGTCACAGAGCCCTCTTCTAGGCCTCCTTGGAGATAGGAAATGCCCAGTCATGGTCACCAGGGCTCACTTCTTGCCTCAAGACCCTCTCTTATCTCTCTGTAATCTAGTGGCTGCATTCCAGATGTCCTAATACCATAGGTCATTTCACCTCGACCCTAAAACCATTGGATAGTTTCCTCATCCTCCCTAACCCCATAAACAGTTTGGCAGAAGAAGCTGTCACTGCATCCCTTCGGAGAAGCTTCCAATGAGGTCACCTCTATGGAACCCCACACAGCGCTTCTCATCTCTCCTTCCCTGAGTCAGCCAAGGCAAATCCTAGCAAGCTAAAGCTGAATCACTGAAAGCTGAAATCTCCTGAAGAGCTGAACCCCTGATTCACTCAGGTTGTGCTTGCCAGGACAGCCTGGCTGGGAGCCTGCTGGAGATCTCCAGGACAAGCAGTTCCTCATGGGACCCGCTATCCGGGAGCACCTGTGGCAGCAGGAGCTCTGACTGACCCCTGGACCCAGCCTGCACGGGCTGCCCAGGGATGGTGAGGGGAGGCTTTGCCTTGAGGAATACCCAGGGTATTCTGCCCAAGACCCCCAGGGCTGAGATGTGAGACCCAACATCTGTGCAAACCCAACATTTGTTCAAACCCAGCATCTGTGCAAACCCAGCATCTGTGCAAACCCAACCCATCGTTGTTGTTCTCTGCTCAGCTCTCAGGACAGCCCAAATCTCAGACACTCAGACCCCAACCAAAGCCCCTCTGGTTCTGCTGCCCTTCTCAATCATCCTGGCCGAGCCCCACAGAAAGCTCTGCAGTTTTGTGGCTGCAGGAGGGGATGGTGCACCCAGAGAATGCTGTGGCAGTGTGCCCTGCTCTGCACAGGGGCTCTCTGGGCTGGAAATCCGTCCAGGGATGTTTTTCCATGTCAGTGCTCCTAGCAAACAGCCACCCTTTGATCCATGGGGAAATGGTCCCTGGGAGATAATCTGAATAGCAAAGCAAAGCAGAAATCAAACTGCTTTTTCTGTGCATCTTTGATGCACTAAAACTTAATTTACTTTATGCATAGAACTGCTTTAACTTTACCTGGAGGCAAGGTGCAATTTTGATTTTTTTTTTCTTCTTTTAAAGAAATCCCATTATTAGTATTAAAGTGTTTCATGCCCATACAAACAGGCTGTAGATTAATCGTTATCCCTTTTATTTATTTATTTATTTATTTTAATCAGGCTGAAGCATGGGTTTCTAGGACTTGTTTAGTTTGGAGTCATTGAAATTAAAAATTATTAAATTGCAAAAATTTCATTTGCCAAGTTATTCTTTCAAAAACTTGGGTACTATAAATATGGCTTATCCTATTCTGCAAGTAGATGTTAATGCTCTCTTGTCTTTACAAGGCAGAGACACAATAAGCCTCTCCCAGGAAAAGCACAGCTTTGTTTAAAACCCATCTTTTTCCTCCATTAAGCCATCCCAAATTCTTTGAGCAGCACTGATACTTCTGTGATTTATCAGTGAGAACTCGGACTTCTAAATAAACAAAAGCCAGAGTATATAAAAGCAGGTATCAAATTAGGTGTACAAATTAAATCACAAGATTTAAGTTCCTAAGTTCTGACCTAATTTTTGCTAGTGCCAGTCACTTGCTGATTCCATCTGCCTCACCAGGTGTCATGGTTTGGCAGGTGAGTTTTCTAAAAATATATGGGGAAGTGTAGCTTTAAACACCTCATTCTGAAAAAAAAAAAACCCACAAGGTAAACATTTTACATCCTGGGATTGGGCTTGAATCTCTGATATTTAGATTAGATATCAGGAAGAAATACTTTACTCAGAGGGTGGGGAGGCCCCTGGATCCCTGGCAGTGCCCAAGGCCAGGCTGGACAGGGCTTGGAGCAGCCTGGGATGGTGGGAGGTGTCCCTGCCATGGCAGAGAGTTGGAAATAAATGATCTGTAAGGTCCTTTCCACCCCAAACCACTCTGTGATTCTCTGTTCTGATTTGCAACCTGTTGAATGCTCCTTCATTAAAACTTATTTGAAGTCTGGTGTAGGCACATCAATAGTGAGGATTTAATTCTTAAAGCTTATTTCTACCTAAAAACTGTGTTCAAATAAAACTTTTGAAGTTGACTCCTGTAGGTTTATATACAATTTCTGTGTGCTACCTGACAGAATTATGAGATGCCCAAGAGCAGCTGCCTATTAAGTTTTCACTCTCTCTAAATCTGGCTTCTATCTGTGCTGGGATTCTTTTGTTTTCCCTCAGTACTGTTGTCTAATAAGAGAAGCCACTTTCTACTACTCCAGATTTTAATTAGAGCACTTGATTAATGCAGAATTCTATTCTGTCTTAGCTGGAAATCCCCCCAGACTCTGTTAAATTCTGTTGTCTGTGGGTCAGAGTTTAGAGCAGTGTTTGGTCCCTAAAGGAGTTAATATTTGGACAGTGGGGGCTCAGTAAAGCAAGTGAATTCATATTTTCATCAATTCCAGCTAACTTACAGTATTTCACTTTTCAGATCTAATTTTCTTGATGAGACATCACTGAAAGATGTTATCTATAGTGTAAGCTTAGGAATTGATTGTAACACATAATTCAAGGGCACTGTTTCATGCCTAGGGCAAGAAATCCTATTTTTCTCTTCATTTCACTTGATCTCTTACCTTTTGCAAACAATATCCACCAGATTTGTTTGTAGATTTGCAGAGATGAAAAAATATATTAATAAACCACTCAAAACTGGTTTTTTTTTTCACCTGGACCCCCTGTAAAATTGCATTTAGTTTTGCCAATGTGTGTCAGAATGCGGGAATATCTCAGGCAAGTTGGATATCAGTTGTTATTTGCATTCTAGCTACTGTGATTAGTGCGGTTATCTCATTCCTCAGTCATAAAGGAAAAGGCTTAGACATCAGAGCTTTACCAATATTGTGAAATTCACATTTAACAGGCTCCACTGATACTTTATAAATGTATTTTTATGTGTATATACACATGCACATGAACACAGCAGTCAGTCTTTAGCCAATATCTGTTTAGTGTGTAGCTGAAAGCTGAATCTTTCAGACTGAAATCCTTACCCTGATTGATAAAAATGCCCCCTCTCTACTGTTTCTGTCTGTGCAAGCCTGCAGACAGCCTTGTGCCTTGGGAGTGCTGCTGGTTTTATTAAGTAAATCCCGTGTATTTCACTGCTCTGGACACTTCATGGTGGATTTTCCCCCTGTAAGAAGAGAGAACAGACTGTGATGAGTCAGCTGGATACTTCAGGTCCACACAAAATTTACTGCTGTGTGTGTGCCCTTATCACTGCTGCTCCCCTGGGACTGCAGACATAAATCCACTGCTTACCCTACAGCTGCCATTCTGATGGGCCAGGAAATGCTGACATTCCGAGTATTAAAACAAACCATCAGGAGTTTTCCACAGTGCCTGTGAAAATTTCAGATTTCAGACAGTTCAAGCATCATTGACCTGGGATGCATGTAATTTAGTAGGATTTTTGTACGTTTGCTTTTTGCTGTAAATGCTGTTAGCTCGGTTAGCTAAGATGTAAGTAATGTTAAAATGCTGTATTTGAGTGGACTCTTCAGCTGGTACTGGACAGGAATAATTTGGATTGCATTTGGAGTAGCATTTTATGATTTTCTAAGAGTCAGGTGACTAGAAAAGTCAGAATTTATCAGGGCAGAGTACTGACAAGAATGACCAAGAAAAGCAAATAATTTCTAAGAAAGTTGGTTCTATATCCATGATCATAACCTGTTTGTGTTTTTTTTTTTACTGCCTGCAGTAGGGGCTTGTGTCTCCCTCTCTTGTTTCTTTATTTCATTGGGAAAAGGTTTCCCTTTCTGTAGCCAGTGTTGATTCTGTTTGTCCTCCTGCCCTCATTTCACAACATCCCTGAGGCTTTTACATGTGCAAATTTATTCATATCATCGTTGGCATTGCCAAACTCTTCCATGCGATCTAATGTCTAATAAATCATTAATTACTGAAGAAGCAGTCACTAATTTAGTCCAGATAACTCTTTTCCTGATTAGATGCTGTCTGACTTTTCAAAAGCTTTTCAAAAGCCAGGTTGCACCCATCCATACCAGCATCACTCTAAAGCAAGAGCTTGGGGCACCTTGTGTAACATGAGGCAGAATTCCTTTTTTGCCTTGCTGTCTGTGATCTCTTCTCTATTTTCCTCCAGCACTATTTGACACTATTTTTCTATTATTTTTTTTATTTGCAGCAGCTGAGTTGGTTACTGGCCATTAGGATGCATCCAGTGGCCTCTTTGTGCAGTGGCTTGTGGCAAAACTGTTCTGTGGAGGTGTCTGCAATGCCCGTGTAGAGTCTGATGGCCATGAGGGGCTGGAATTGAAGAAATGAATGCTCTCAGGACTCTGATTGTGCTTTTTAATTCAGCCACTGTGGAGATGCAGTATTGTTTTCCAGGGCTCATTTCTCATTCAGGCAAAATTATCTGACTGTTCGTGTGAGGTTATGCACTGAATATATTTGATGCCCCTCATGCTGAGCATTGTCTGCTCAGGATTCAACACTTCCCTTTGATTGAAATTGCCGTTATAGGTGCTGTTGTCATAGTTCAAATTAATTTCCTGTTAAACAGGGATACTAATGAGCTCCAGTGAGTTGTAACTGCAGTGGGAGTCTGCTCAGCTAAAAACTGAAAAGCAAATTGGTGGTCTTTTGATTTCTTAGTGTTAGGATTGCCTTTCTTATAGGGGAGGCTCTATTATTCTCGCGGTTTTTTGCATGGCATTTAGCATGGATTGAATTATGTCTTCTGTTGTCTGTATTTGGGGAGAAGATAAAGTTGTCACATTTTAATTAAAAAATAAAATAAAATAGGTTGCCTGGATCTGTTCATAAATTTTAGGACTTAAAGAACTGCAGGACATTTTGGTCAGACATACATGACCACCTTTCTCAGAATGTGTCTAAAGAGAACAGTCACGAGAACATCATTTTCTCTTAGATTAACCCCATTACTGATGAGGAAAGATAGTCCTCTTCATTATCACATCACACTTCAGAATTCATAAATAGCATTATTTTCAGAAAGATTTTACTCTGTGTCCGGGGCTGTGTTAAGGAGTTGGGTTTGTAGAAGTCTCTGGAAGATTTCTGCCTTGGTTCAGGCCCTGGAATTTTAAGTCACCTCTTCTTGCCGTGCTTCAAGTTCAATGAGGATAACACTGATTTCTCTTCAGGAAGGAATGTTCTGATGAAATCTTTAGAAATAATTCCAGGAAGTAAATTACTTCTAAGGGAGCATTAAATTTAGGCATTTAAAACCCCTCACAGTAACATATAATAAAGAAAATAATAGTAATAAATTTCTCCATCTCATGCATTTAATTTTTAGTAAAAATTTTCTATTACCCAAACCCCTTTCAAAATAACATTCCATAGATTCTGGCAATTATGTTGAGGCTGAACTAAATGTTCCAAGCTAATTTTGTTCCTTTCTTATGCTGTATACCAAGTAGCTGCAAAAAATAAGTGCAGCTTTCCTATCCCGGAGCATTTGAGCATTTTAGAAGAGTATTTGCTGCCATAACTTAAGAAAAGGAATTAGACTGCTGCTCTAGAAAGGAAGGAACCAGCAATCCCTAGGTCTGTGTTTGTGTTGGTTTCCATCCCTGTGATCAGAACTGGCGGAGATCACAAAACCTCTGGATCAGGTTGTGCAGAAACAGAGCGAATGTGTGGTTTGGGCTTTGCATAAGTATTTTCAGAATGCTTTCTGTTGCCCAGATCTGTGCCTTTTGAGCTCAGTGTGCTTTATTAGCAGGAGGTGGCTGATTTCTGTGGGACTCCTCCAGAAGCTCCGGAGCCGTTCTCTGCAGGGGTGATGAGGGGGAGCTCGGAATGGAGCACTCCTGCAGGACACAACCTGCTGGATCCTGCAGGTCTCTTTCACACGTGTAAGAGCATTTCCCAAAAGGCAGTTTGTTACTTTGCCACCACCCCCACACAAATAATAAATAACATGAAATTAGCCAGACAACAAACTGCTGAAAAGCGCCCGTGAGGGCGGGCGGCCGTGCTTTGGCATGAATTGAGGGGAGAACATTCCAGAGTACACCTGGCAAGGCCAGGCTTAACAAACAGATCCACTTGACAGATTTCACCTCCCTTTCTGCCCATCTGCAAGCTCTCATCGCTGTAATTTCCTCTCCTGAATCACCTGTGCGGTATTTCCTGCAGTCTGATGTCAGCTTGTAACCAGCTCGGATGTTCAGGTTCCTCATTACCAGCACTGCCTGCTTGCCACTGAGTTAAACCCTCCAAGTTTTGTACTGCCAGGCAAAATTTACCTACAAAGAGGCAAAGACCCCACACCAGATTTAGGTTTTTATACAGAATCCTTACTTCTCTTTGCACTGAGAAATAAAACTCCTTGTCCAAAATGTCCACTCGGGTTTGGCACTGAGTAAAGGAATTAAGGAAGTGATGGCTTAGTGATGATTCCTTATCAGGCTGGTCCTGATCTGATTTGATGTTACATGGACTCATTGCTCATAGAACGTTACTGAAGAGATGCAAATGTTTCATTCATGTTATCACTGAATTTCCCCAGGGAATTTGGTTTGTATCAGGGTGCTATCCTGGCTCGTGGGATGTTATCCCTTTTAGTTCTATTGCAGTCCTGGTATTTATGGGAAAATTTACAGGGATTCAGTTTCTATTCACATCCTCTTAAAAAGGTCATTTGTTAAATGTAGAAAAAAAGAATGGACATAGGTGGTGACAGCTGTCATGGTGAGCCCTGAGAAGGTGGCCACGATGTCAGAAAAGTCGTGTCTCTGATGATGCTGCATTGTTTTTGTTGCTGTTAAAAGAAACAATAGGTCATGAATGGATATCTCATTATATTTCCACTTTTTAGCTTTCTATCACCCTTTCATTACAGCCTGTGTCAGGTCCAGTGACATGTGTTTTCTTTTTCCTTTCGCTCAGAAATAATCTTCCCATGCTGTTTCTAAATGGCCACTGTAAGAAGCTGGTGGATTTGGAAAGGTAGCTGGGCATCAGCACATGCTGAAAGGCAGGAGCTGTGTCATGCACGCTTGTCTGTCACATCCCAATCCATTTTTCAGTGCTGCAAGGAGGGTGTGAGCCCCGCTGAGCTGGAGTGGCAAACGTGGTGTGAGGGTATTGACTGGGAGAGAAGCACATTTTTGTTCTTCCTTACCCGACACCCCGTCATCCTCTCTGCACCCTCCTGCTGCTTTTCTGCAAACATCACCACTGCTCACAAAGAAAATTAAGTTTTCAAGTAGGTTTTCAACTTTTTCCCCGCATTTAAGCGGTGGAGAAGGCGAAGTAATGAACACCCCAGACACCTCAGCCCATGGACTGACTGCAAAAACAGAGGGATGGACTCAGCATTGCTCTGCTCGGCTCCCACCTGGAGCTCCAAAGGTCGGAATGGTTCCCCCTGGACTCCTGCTCAACGCTTTGGTGATGGAACTCCTCCCGTGCTGGAGCTCCATCTCATTAGTGTCAGCACCTCTTTTTGCTGCAGTCTGTCCTGACAGCTTGAAAGGGTATTGATTAAGGGCTTAACTCACTTTTTATCACAGCTAATTATATTTTTTTTGGCTGGGTGCTAGATTTCAAGGCATTGGGTTTGCAGCAGCCTGCAGCAAATGGAGGGGTGATTATAACTTGAGTGAACTGTTTGCTAGAGGTTCTGACTATCAGCTATCAAAATTAGTATTCATAAAGAGTTTGAGAAGGAAAAATTTGCAGTCTTTTGAGATACCTGTTAAGAATTCAGGTCTTATTTTCATTGTGAATACCTGTCTGCTTCTCTTCTTCCTTTACTCGCATTGATGCTGGTGAATATTTGGGAGGGGCTTTGAGCAGTAAACCACCCAAGTTTTGCTGCAGAATTGGCTCTGAGGCAGCAATTGAGTTTCTGAGAAAGGTAGTGGGAGCACACCTTTGAGAATGAGAGATGAAGAATTAACCAGGGGCAAAGGTCCTATTGTACTAATTAAATTTAATTACATTTATACGAGCATCAGCACAGCTAATTCTGGTGGTTTGCCTTTTTTTTTTTTTTTTACTGGTGTTTACATGGCTATAGAGTGTTCACTGTAGTGAGGTGCTAAAGTTTTCTTGTTATTCTAAGCCATTTTTTTTCTTTCTGAAGCTAAACAGATATTTCTAAATGCATTCTAAGTCATCTTAAATTACATACATTTAGTTAATCTGGGAAACATACCAAACCCAGATATTTAGGAAGAAGGAACAACAATAATTAACTTTGTAAGGAATGAGATCAATATTGTTCTTTCTCGGTTTCTCAGTTTAGTTTCTCCTTTCCACTTTCTGAAAAGAGAGCTGATGTAGGGTGTGGGCAGAGGTTTGATGTGACAGCTTTCATCATCACTCAAGTGAGTGAGCATCTTTCCCAATTGCTTCCACAAACATGCTCTTGGACACTGCATCCGTTTGTTGCATCCAAATTACAGAGGTGGTTGTTTGGATCCTCCAGCATTTTGCAGTCAAAATCCTCTCACTGTGCAAACAAAGGATTTTGTTAGACTAACTGAAGCCTTAGTGGCCTAAAGAATTTTTATTAGCCCAGTTATAATGATAATTACACTTATAATTCCAATTGTATACAGTTAAAATTAATAAATGCTACCTTTCTTTTATCTATTTCTCTCTCAGGTGTTCTTTAGTTTTTACATTCCCTCACTGAAATGTGGTTTCCTTCTGCAGAGAGTTGAGAATGCCTCAATCCCGAGCATTCAGATCCTTTGACAGAAATGTGATGCTGGTGTTTTCCTCTTCTTCCCCCTTCTCTCAGTCAGGGCCATCTTTACATGCTTGCTGAACATCCACCTTGCTCTTCGTGTGACTGCTTAGGCCCAAATTGACAGTGTCTGTTAATGTTGGCTACAGGTTCCTCTTTCTCCTTGGCAGCCCTAAAGCTCCCGGGGTGCATCACCTCTGAAGGGATGGGGTTATGGCTCTGCTCCCTCCAGTGTCCCCTGTCCCTGCTATTTCAGGGCCTCCACCCCAGGTCATGTCCGGCCTGCCCTGCTCCTGTGTGCTGCACTTCATCTGCAGTCAGAGGCAGCTCATCCTCCCCACAACAACCCTGGGGGCTGCTGTTTATCACTTTCACACACTCTGATGTGTCTCTGTAAAACAATTGTCGTTTCCCTGAGACAGAAGCAGTTCTGCCTTTCTGAGAGGGGCTGCTCCAAGCAGACAAACAAGCAGAGCAAACACAGTTCAGCCCAGCAAAGCCTGGCAGCACCTGAGCTCTGAGCTGGGCTTAGCACAGAGCTCCTGCCCTGCTCTGAGCAGCAGCAGCGCCAGATTTACACACTTCCCAGGCTGCACAACAAAGGGAGAATGAGAGTTAGCTGCAGTTTTATTCCCTGCAAGCGAATCACAGAGCAAATCTCTCTCTTTTCTCTCTTTCACTGCAGCAAGCTGAAACCCTGAGCTGTCTTTTTCATGTTTAGCTTTTTTCAAACTTAACCTTGTTACACCATCCCCAGGCTGGTACCGTCAGCCTCAGCTCCTGTTTCACTCATGCCCTTTGCTGTGCTCAATTTCCTTTCCTGGGGAGGAGTCCTGGAAGGTGCCCAGCAATGAGATATCTGAATGCTGAAAAATAATGGTTAATCCTTCTCACTAATCAATCACAGGGATTAAATGCGTATTTGTGTGCTTTCCCTGCATCCTTAAGTGTTCGGTTTTGGGCAGAGGCACCAGGCCTGTGTTGGTGAAGATGCTGAGCACAGAGCACACAAAGAGGGAAGTCTGGACTCTGAGTAATTTGCAATGAACATTTGTAAGTAATTCCAGGTATTCAGTGTAACTTTGCTCACTCCCCCTGCAATTTTCTGCGCCCACTTTTTCCATCTCTTCCTTGATTGCTAATCAAATTGCTTACAGAAATGTTTTCCTGATGAATCTCAGTCTCTGGGCAGTCTCTCATATGTGCTTCACCACCAAAACACGTAATTTGATCACTGTATCTATATAATAGATTTCATCTTTTCAGAAGCTTGAAAGTGCTTCGCTCTGTGCCAAAGGCTAAATATTCCAGAGTCCGTTAAGTGGACTCATCCCCCAAGTCTAAGGAAACAAATGGAATGATGATTTGATAGTTTTGAGTACAATTTAAGTAATCACAGTATCCCATTTCATAAACTGTGTGCTGCCACAGGCTTCTCTGTTTTGATTTTCATGTTTGGAAATGTTCTGGTGGGCTCTGTGTCCTCGTGGCCAGGGAGGTTCCTGGGATGCACTGGGAGGAGCGTGGCCAGCAGCTCATGGAGAGATCCTCTCCCTCTACTCTGCCCTGGTGAGGCCACATCTGGAGCAGTGTCCGGTCCTGTCCCTTCCAACTCAGGCCTTTCTGTCATTGTTTTTGTGACTTTGCTTATTTGCTTTTACTAGAGGAAAAAAAGGAAACAAAAAAAAAAGAAAAAGGGAGAAGTGAGAAGATAACAATTCTTCCTATATCTCTGAAGCATTTTCCTTTTTTTTTTTTTTCCAAAAGTTGTAGGCTTTCATGTGTTTGTCCAGGCTCTCTAGAAATCTGATGGATTAGAATGGGTCAATGGTTCTGTAAAAGTGAGATTTGAGGGAATAATGAGGAGCACATGTGAGCAGAGTAGGAGACAAAATCAAGCTGTTGATCACATCGCCCGTGATGACAGCCTTAGACCCAAGTGACTAATAGACCTTTCTGGAGCTAAACTTCCAGCCTGTCCCTAAATATTCCTGGTTTTCTTATTGAGTTGGCTGCAGCTCCTGAGAATCAGCAGGTACCGTTCCTGGGCTCCTGCTGTGGCCCTGAGATGTGACACCAGCTGGCTTCTCCCCTGCCCGTCGCTCCTGGGCTTTGCCAAACTCAGGCCCTGAAGATTTCTGCTTTACTTTGGAGTCTGGTTTCTGTGCTGTACCCAGGCACATTGTCTGTTTGAGCGCCGTCTGGAGTAAGGCATCCTTTGCTTACAATGGGCTGATTTGAGTCACAGTCTGCAATGAAGGATGAATGCAGAGGAGAGGCTGCAGTTCAGTCACAAATTATTATTTACGGAATTGCTGCTGACTTCTCGTTAGCACTTGCAAGTGCCAGAGTAGCTCTTGAAAGATTTAAGAGATTGCTTAATGAAGATTCATTTATTAAGATGCATGGCTGGCCAATGCACTGGTCATCACATTGATTTTGGGATTGGATCAGAGTGAGAGCAACCTTTGCATAGCTGAGGAGTGAAAAGCAGCTAAACTACTTTGGACAACTTCTGGAGTAATATTTTTTTTTATTGTTATTTTTCTACTCTTTGTATTAAGAAGTAGCTCATTCTTTCCTTCATTTCTTCTTTAAAAGCTTTGAAATAAAGAAATTTTGCTATATGATAATCTTTAAAGTAGGACTTTATGCACAATGCAGGATGATATTGCACAATTAATCCTTAAATTTTCATTTCATCTGGTAAAAACTGCTGCAATTCCCTCCACACAGGCAGATTTAGTCTGCTCCAAGCTTTCTGATTCTGACAGACAAATTATATAGGAATGTCAACAGTGTAAACACAGTATAAATACATCTGAAAAATAGAATGTCTAAGAGACATTTTATTCATAGGCATGGACCAGTGTCACCTAATCAGAGGGGATAAATGTCTCTTTGAACATAAACAGTTTATGGGTGTAAATTGAGGTTATGTCAATGTCTAAATCTCTTTTTTTTTTTTTTTTTTTTCCTTAACAAAAATAGTCTAATTGCTCAGAGGTGAATATGTAGACATGGTTTAGGCACAAGGTATTTTCCTGTTCCTGCTACAGTCATCCCTGGTGTGCACTCACCTTCCTCCACACCCTTTCTGCTCTTGGGGAAATCCAGGGAATACACCTGGCTTTGATGGAACAAGTTAAAAACACGTCCAGGTGTGACCCAGGTGTTGTGGACAAAGGAACCCATGGGGGACTCAGAGCCCTCCTGAATTTCCGTCCTGCTGAACCTAAAAACCAAACCACCCTGGGTGTCCAGTGCTTTATTTCCCTGGATGGGAAAACTGTCATTGATTGTTCGACTCAAGTTTTGAGCTGGCTGAGATAACACAGATCATTACACTTTAAACTATAAGTTGCAAAGATTGAACTTTCTGCCTTTGGTGGGGGTGTCTCAGTGGGAACCTTTAGTGAGATGTTAGCAGGCACCGAGGAGACATTGACTGCACAACTTTCCATCGCTGGGTTAATCGTCTGCTCCTCTCTCACTCTCCAGACTGATCTGGTTCTCAGTTTTTTCTGCAAACCCGCTCCCCTGCAGTGCAGGTGGGAGCTTGGGCAGCACGTGGCAGCGGCTGTGCTGGATTTCTGAGCTTCAGAACAGACCCATGAGGGAGAAATTCTACCTTCGGCTGCCTTGGCAAGCCACAAACTGTGGGAAAGATCTCTCATAACTCACTGCAGATCAAGATCTCCTGGCCTTGGCTGGGCACAGACCCAGTGCCACAAGTATTTCAGTTTGTTGTGTCCCAGTTCAGGGACTCTCCTTGGAAAGGAGAGAGTTTAATGCTCGTTGTCCCTGTCTGGGTGTCTCTGCCTTGTCCTGTGGGACAGGAACAGCCTGGGGGTGATGATCAGCCAGCATTATTTGACCTTTTGGCTTTATTTTGTGGGTTTTTTTTTAATCATCTTAGCATTTCACAAATTTCCCTTAAATATAAAAAGAAGGTAAAAGTCTGTTTGCTTGTTTGCATTAATATTTAAGATCTCTACCAGCTGTAATGGAAATTACATCCAAAATCACATTGGGCTTCAATTTTTTCATTCACTGAACCTACGAGAAAACCAAATTAGTTTGTTCTTTTTTATGGGTATTATCAAGAGTCTTCTTAAAATACTTTAGATGTTAAACTATCTAATGATGTAATTCTTTTGGATGAACAAAACAGTAAAAGTCTGAGGGCACAATGTTTTCAGCTGTCTGGAAATTAGCTTGATCTGTTCTGCATCCTGTTTTGGAATTAATTATGATATCACTTAATATTCCCAGAACAAACAAATAAGGAAATTTAAAAGGAGTTTGGTTGAAGTTTTCTATTGGTTTTATTTGTTTGGGTTTGTTCTTTTTTGTTTAGTTTTGTTCAGTTTGCTCTCTTGGGGGGAGGATTACTTTTGGCTCTCTAAAGGCTTTAAAATGGCTGAAGAACTTGGTTAATCCATGTGCTGCTTGTGGCGAGATGAAAAAGAACATGACATAATTGAGGGAAGGCTGGTGTGAGAGCTAATGTGGTTTTCAGGAGCCTGTTGAGAAAATCATCCCCAGCAGTGTGAGTCCACAGCGGCTTCTTGCAAGCCCTGGGAGGGGAATTAGTTCTCTACCACCATCCCCTCATCCACGAGGCACTGAGGACTCTTGGCCTGTTGCCATGGGAAGAGGAAGGGCTTATAAATGGTTTTGCACAGGTTGGTGTTAAAGATTAGGCAGAATGTTCGGTTACCTGTGCAATAATTCAAACTAAACATATCATCTGCTGAGGCGAATTTGCTGGTCACTCTCTCAGAGTTGCTATTTTTAATGTTTCATTTGCTCACGAGGGAGTGTTTGTGTCTGGAGCTGCAGCAGAGTGCTGTCAGGGATGCAAGCTCGGACAAAATCAACCTTTCCGGGCGGATGGGATGACTAGTGGCTGATTTCGATTTGCATTGATTTGCCTGTGTTGCTGTTTGATTCCCTCCAGGCTGGTGTTGGAAATGTGGGTTTTTCTGTTTGATCCCCCATTAGGCTCTTCCCTCCGTGTCCTATCGATACCTGCCCCAGGCAGCTCCTCTGGCCTCGTGCTGCACAGCTCCCTTCCCTCCTGCCTCTGCTGCTGCAGAAATTAACTGGAAAAAATTTGGTGTGGGCCTGGAGCCAGGCACAGCCCTGCTGTTCTGGTTGTGTCTCTGAAATAAATGGCAATAAAACATTTCAGCCTTCATTTAATGTCAGGAAGCTTTGTGGAGCTTTGGTGACAGCATTCCTGAGGAGGCTCTCGAATGCTGCTGTGTAGCGGGGCTTTGGGTAGAGAGCCTTCAGGAAAATGCTGTGGTCACTTTCTGTAGAATGCTCTTTGTTTTGTTGTTTTGATACAAGTTGTGTAAATGCTAAATTGCAGGACTGACATGGGAAAATCACTGATTACTTCTCTACTGTGTTCTTTGTGAAGGGAAACTTAAAATTTTAAATAATCTCCCCTTTTTCTCTGATCTGGTTTTCCCAGTGGTAGCTTACTGGGAGTCAAGCTGTCGCCCTGGTTTGTGTATCTTCAGACTGGTCGCTGTTACCACGTTTTAGGTTATGAACCTGGATTTTATTTAGGCTTTTATGACTCATTTCACCCAGCAGTTGTTTGGAGGAGGCAGGGCTGGGGGAAGGGTGTGGATCGAATTTGCCTTGTGCAGGTAACACACCTCTCAGAGTATGGTGCTGCTGCTTTGGAGCATTTTAAAAAACCTGAGCAGATTTAAGGCTGACTTGCTGACAGGAGCACCCATGCCTCTAATGTAAGACCTGAATTCTGTTGCAGAGCTGATGAGTTTTGGACAGAACAGATTTCGGGCTCTCCCGAAGCTCAGACTGCTCCTGTGGAATGAGGGGCAAACTCTGGTGGGAGCAGCGCTGTCAGTGCAGCTGCAGAACAGGAAAAAGACACATTGAAAAGGGAGAGCAGATAATTGTTATGGCTCAATCTTCAGCTTCATGAACCTGCAGAGCATTTCAGCAGGAACTTCGCTTGTCAAGGCAGCCCTTCCTTAGCCACGGGTTTCTCAGCTCTGATTTGGAGATTTCCATTAATGAAGTTGTCTGTTCCTCACAGATGGAATATACTGCAGAACACATCTTCTGCAGTCACCAGGTTTTCAGTCTGGTTAGAGCAGATAAGATCATTATTGTCCTATCACTTAGCTCACAGAGCTTTAGTGTTAGATGATGTTGCTCATGATGGTTTTTAATCCATCTGGCTCCATTGAAACAGGCTCTGTTACCCCTTGGTGGATACCTGCTGGTATTGGCCAAATTACTCAGAAAACATTTTATTGAGTCACTTTCTTTCAGGATTGGTACTGGTTTAAGTGATGTGGTGTGTGCTTGTATTAATGTGCATTACTTCTGTAAAATGCACATGCATCAGTCCCAGTTTTGGGCAGTCTGAGATGGTTTATTGAAATGTAAATAATTTACTTTGGTATATTTGGAGAGAGAATAGCTTTTTCTCCAGGGAAGCGTGCTAGATGGAGAATGTGAGATGTGATTGCAGCTTGCCTAGCAATGTCCCTTCTGTCCAGGACTCTTGATTTCATGTTTGGATTCTGCCAGTGACACAGCCTAACCTTCAGTCATGAGAATCAAGAGGGCACAGCCATTTTTGCTTTGGTTTGTTGCTTTGTGAGCTGTTTTAACAACTGTCTTTTCTATTCTTTTCTTCTGAAATGAAATTCGTATTTCTAAAGCCCATTCAAGTAAAGAATGATGTACATGTGCAAAATACTATTACACTATGGGCTGTTTTTCACATTTCTAACATCTGCTGTCAGTCTGGGGCGGTTGTTGTACATTTGTATTGCTGGGAGAAGGAAATTTACTGAAATGCAAAACCCACAGGATGTAAAAAATGCTTAATGTCTACCTGGAAAGTGTGAGATTACATCACTGATAAGGAACTTTGCACAGTTATGCTGATGGGGTGATGTGCTCGTGGAGTGACAGGTGAATTACTGATTGGAGCTGGAGAATCTTTGGTAGCTGTTGTGTCTCCTCTTTCTTCTGTGAGTCCTGGGGGAGCCAGCTGGGAATTAGGCTGTAGTCTCTACCAAGAGTGGATTTACAGTCTTTAACTGTGGGGCAAAAACAGGGAATTTCATTTGAGGCAGGGATGTAAAGAAGGCAGAGAGGGAAGGGGCTGGCAGGGTTACTGAGGCCAGCATGAGGAAGTTATTTCCAGCCAGGGAAATTACAGCCCCAGCTGCCTGATACCTTCCATCAGAGATTCTGAGCTTCAGCCACTGTTTCTGTTCTGAAACAAATGAACATGTGCTGGTCCTGAGTCCCAGAGGCAGCTCCAGGGGTGAGGGGACCAAGTGGTGCTCTGGGGCTCCTTGGTTTCACAGAGCAGGGCTGGAATCTGGGCTGGTTTGGGCTGGGCTCATTTGAGATGTGTCGGGACATTTCTGCAGCACATCCAGCCCCGTCTGTGTGTCAGGTATCTACGGCAACGCAGCCCAAGTCTTTTGAACTTCTGGTTCAAGGCAGCTGGTGTGCTTCAGGCTGCAGTTTTGCTTCTGGTTTCTCCAAGAACTGCTTTGAAACCAAAGCAATGCTGCCAGCCTGCTTTCGAACAGTGAGCCTACTTCAAGAGTTTAATATTGCTCCACAGACTCTCAGGCAGGCTTTGGGTTTTCAGAGAGGGGGTGGTTGTTTCTTATTTAAAAAAAAAAATAAAATTTTTTTTTTCATTTCAATGTGCAAGAAGCAGATCAAAGTTCCTTTAGTTTATGGTCTGTGCAATGGTCTGAGTTTAGAACTTCATCTCCTTGTGCTTTTGCTTTCCCCATTGCAAATACCATGTTTGTGTGGTTTTTTTTGTTGTGGATCTCAAAATATCTTATAAATTACAGTTTGTATTTCTGCAGCAGAATCAGCTATAACCAATCATGCAGCTCTTCCTCCCCTTCCCAGCTCACCTCTGGCATTCCCCCACCTCTGAATAAAGACATTTTTAAGGAGCCTGGGCAATTAGCTGTAACAGTAACTACCTATATTTTGATTCCTCAACATCGTATAAAACTGCCAGAAAACTGTAGAATTCACTCCACTAAAGGGAGTTGCTGAAGTTCATGATGTGCCTTGATTTCCAACTCCTACAGAAAACACATTTCAAACCTTGTTCAAACACAAGATGTTTAACAATAAGCCTTTGCTTTCCTCTAATTTTTCACCAAGAACCAATATGATTTTAAACGAAACAGGATTCTTTAAGAAATCATGATTAGTCCCTGGTGTAAAGAAGGGTTCTGAAGGTGTTTATTTAGGCAACAACAAACATCTGACTCTGTAGATGTCTGGAGATCATACTGAGATATAATTGAAGTAGAGGAGCTCGCTGCTTCTGGTGGCTTTAAGTGCCTTGCACACCCACTGCATGCTCTGAGCACAATAAAATGTTCTATCACACATTCCCTTCATCACACCCAGCGTAAGATCCATACTCCGGCATTAATAGCAGGGATAATTAATTCTGGCTTAAGTATTTGGGAAATTATTGAGTGCTGCAATTACAGGCGTTCCAAATGACAATCTTTAGAAGCAAGAAGCCACGCTCCACATTCCCCCCAGATCTGAGTGCTCTGAGGAACTTCTCTTCAGCACCAGAAGGAAAAAGCCCCTGCAGGAGTGAATCTTAATGTGGTATTAATTGGTAACAGAAGAACACAGCTCTGAAACACAGAGGGTGCATTTAGAACAGGACAAATAATCTGAACTACAAGTTTGATGAATTCCCTTCATCTCTGTGCTGTGGCTGCTGCAGCACTTTTGTTTATATTGATCTGAACGGCGTGGAAATTTTCTTTCATCTGTCATTTACATTCATTTTACCTCTTGCAATTGCCTCTGCCAGCTTTACATGCTTGTTTTCTGGTGAATCTATTAATAAGATTTCCAGTACATCAAAAGAATTTCTATTGGGCAAAGGTAGATATAATACACTTGAGGTGTAGGAGGGTTCCTAGCTGCAATTTTACCTACTAAAAGTTATTAATGAGTTTTGTGAAGTAAAGAAAATAATTGGAAAGCATAATGCTAATTGCATGCTATAGATTTTCCTCTGTCGCTTACTTGTTTAGCAAGTGACTTGTGGAATGGAATATTTGCACCATAGCTTTTTTTCTGATTGCAATGTGCCTTCTGAATTGACAAAAAATAGGCCCAAAGGTCAAATTAATTAAAAACAGTAGGAGAAAGAACACAATTAAAGCTGCAAGTTTGTATTTACGTCTTGTTCTTGCCTGAAAAATGTGCGAGGTGCATTTTGTTGTGTGCAAAGCGCAGATGCTCTATGCCAACAGAAATAAGAAAACGCCAAGAAATGCCTTAAAGAGTAGAATTAAATTGAATTCTTTACTCAGGAAAATGTATGCGTGACGATGATTTCAGGGTGAGCAGGCAGGACACTCAGCATGGTTTGGGCAGTGTAATTGGTGCAGGAATGCAGGTCTGGCTGTGTGAGGAAGATGCCCACGCCCACAGTATCCCCCACATGACTTATCCCAGCTTTGCCCACATCAGTGTCACTGCCTTTCCCCCAAAAACCCTTTTCCTACTGTTTTATCCCAAAATCCTCCCTGGTTCTCAAGTATCTGCAGGAATTTGCCTTCCCCCGAAGGACAGTTCCTTCCTGAGCTGTAGGAACTCAGAGTACACCTAAAGCCCTGCATTTGCTGCTCCATGGCTGCACTTTACCAGGGATTTCTGCCTTTCTGGACCAAGCAGAGCGAGCAGTTTCCTTTCTGATCCCAACCTCGCGGCCAGCCTTGCAAAAGTAACTCAGATTTATAGGCTGCAAATTTAATGTGGTTTGTAAGGAGAATAATATTTATCTCTGATTTAACTGAGCTGTAGGTGAAGTTGGAATAATCCTGAAGTAATGATTGTAGAGGTGTTGATTTTGTGTGTGGCAGATGGGGAGATGAAGGCAGCTCTGAGTGCATTCAGGGAGCAGCAGGAGCAGATTTGCTGTGCTCTTGGCTTTCCCTCCCCAGCCTCTCGGGTTTCTCAGCTCTCTGGGGCACTCAAGGATCTTTCCAAAGATGCAGGGACTCCAAGGATTATGCTACTTATGAGGGCACACTAGTGCAGTTTTGGGGTTTATGCAGTAAATGGCCTGGGACCAAGCTGTTTTCAGCAAACCACTTCTCTGCTCAGCTGTGTGACGTGCTCTGGGTGTCTGGGCTGTGCAGCCCTGTGAGGAGGAGCTGCCCTCCTGCCTTCCAGTGATGCGTAATCCTCACTTTTGCTGACTTCTCTCCATTTCCTCTCAGTGCTTTGTGTATTTTTGCATTAGCACCTTTCTCCTGACTGCTGGAGTTACCAAGTGCACAACCACTCTTCAGCTGGCTCTGTGGTTCCTGAGCAGCTCACACCTTTCCCGTTGCGCTGTTTGCCAGGGCAGCCTAACCCCGGGGCCAGGTCTGTCCTGGTGGCACAGCGCAGCCCAGAGCTGAGCTCTCGGTGGGGATGCAGAGCAGTCCCACGTGTGCGTGGTGACACGAGGCCAGGGCAGCTGTCCCTGCCCAGCTGGAGCAGCAGCTCTGGGCTGGCTGTGAGCACAGAAAACCTTCCCCAGCCTTCAGCTGGATGCTCTCCATTTCCCTCACCCAGAACTGCACCATTCCTGCCTGCAAACTAACGTGTGCTGCGTTTGCTCAGCAATTTGTTCTGCTGTGTTTTGCTCCGAGAGGAGAGATGAGTGAGTAATCTTAACGCTGCTAAAGAATGGCTGCACTGAATATGGAAATAAGCTGGGAAGATTTAAGGAACAAGGGAAGGCTAATGGCTTTATATTTTGCTTTGCTGAAATTACACAAGTGGTGAATTCTGAAAGACAGTTATATATTCTGATTATCTGAAAGGGCAATTGCAGAGCCATCGCTCTGGAGGAGCGGGGGATGATATCAGTGGTACAATTCTGCACTTCAATTTGCAAAATTCTTCCCATTTGCAAATAGATATTTCAGACATCCATTTAAGAATGCATTATTAGCATGTAGTTAGACTCTAGTAACTTTGAATATTTCATGTATTCTACTGTAAATAACATCTAAATCTTATTCATTATCACCCTGATAATATAAGCTGTGAAAATAGTAATGCAAATGGGAGACTTCTGACTTTAATCAAATAAAATGCAATCTTTTTTCTTAAAACAACTTGGAGAGAAAAATAGATCTTTCAGATGTTTAGAACAAAACCAAAGTATTGTTCACCATAGCATTTATCACCTAGAATCTTTCCTATTTACAATACGAGAAGATTGACAGAAAGCAAAGTGTACCAGTGAAAAATTCCTTTATTTCAGTACGTGGAATGACTTCTCTTATTGAGAGCAAAACTTTTATCTTACAATTGGAAAGGGAATTTCAGGACAAAACTTCTGGTGAAAGCTTTCTCGATCCAGAGAAATTTTCCTGGTCCACTGGAGAGTGTACTGCTGATAGAAGTGTCCATCCTGGGATACTGGAATTTACTTTTTGCAAATCAAATACAGCATGAACTGCATCACTGCTTGCACATTTTGGCGTAGAGCTTTATTCTATGCATGCCAGCAGTTTTCTTGGTGAGCTCTCGCTTCTTCCTTGACCAGTTCACCCAAAGGTGGCGTAAGTGGTGCTGCCTTGAAAATGTACTCAGAGAGGGGACCTTGGCGGCCAGCACACTGTAAATTTAAAATTAAAAATTGGTAATCAAGGTGGTTAAAAGATATTTTCTCAAGGCCACAAGGATAGCTGCTACAAGGATAACTCTGATACAGAGAACAGAAAATGTGTTCTCTGCTCTCTAAGGTCTTGAGTTTGCTCAGAGTCCGATTTGGGCAAAGGAAAAGTTTTTGTCTATTCTTTCTCTTCTCCAGAAAAAGCAAGAGGCTTTTGTTGATGTTCATTTTATCCTTGTATTTTATCTGTCATCAATTTCCATTCTAGCTAATCAAACCCTTGATATCCAACATTATAGATTTCCTGCTATAACAAATAAGATGCTGGTATAATAAAAGTGTGCTGTCAGGACAAATGGAGTGAGATAGTGACACACCAAAGAGCTGCCTTGTTACTCATTTTAAAAGACTCCTTTTGTTTTTTTATTTTTAATTTTCTTTCTAAACTATGATAAAATGTGTTCAATTCAACAGTTATATGGGTACTGTTATCAAACATAAAGTTACTGTTTGTCTGTATTGCACATGAGCTGCTTTGTAATCACCCACACTGGGAGGAAAGGTTTTATTTTATAGAGTGAATTGCAGCTGAAGTGTTGCACCACTGCTTGAACTGGAGCAGTTCAGAACTGTCCTTGCACAAATCTTATTTTGCTTCTGACTTCAGCACACTTGCTTGAACTAGAGCAGTTCAGAACTGTCCTTATTCTGCTTCTGACTTCAGCACACTTGCAACCCAAAAAACGAAAACCAGGTAAAAGTCCCATTTTCTGGGGAGCACTAATAAGAACTGCTCCATTTCCTGGTTCCAAATGATGAGAGAACATTTCCCAGCTGCTTCAAGTGAGCTCTTGTGGTGGCTCCTGGGGTTACACACACCAGGGCTGCCTCAGAAAGATTTGAGCTTTATGGGAAAAACTGAACAGAAAAAGCTGCAAAGGGAAACAGAATCAGGTTCCTGAGATTTTTCCAGGTCTCTGTAGCCCGAGTGACCTCCTCAGGGTTGCATTTAAGGCTTAGCCTTGACTATGAAACTCAAGTACCTCACTGGAGGTGTGTGAGCAATTCACTGGAACATTCATTATTTGTGAGTCCACACCTTCTCATGAAGAAACATGAAATCTCTTTATCCGAGCCATGACTGAAATGTATGAGTTAACATAATCAAATTAGAACTAGAGTCCCATGTTCGTTTTGAGAGGGTAAATTCTTCTCCATTTCAGTATTAACATAAAGAATTCACAATTCTGATGAAACCCAATCAGTGTTTCTGCTGGGTCAGCAGCCAGAAGTGATGTCAAATATTGCTGAAATTATTCTGTATTATTGTTTATTATGATGTTCTCTTAACTATAAAATGGCTTTGCCTATTGGATATCAAGATTCAAGATGATAACATCAAAATTATCTAAATCAAAAAATACATTAAATTAAAAAATTAGAATTGAGATTTTCCTCTTTTTTAAACTTGGCAACAGCACAGCCATAGTGTAACTTTCATGTGTAATTTTTATTTAATCACATGTCAGATTGAAGGCGGAGATGAATTAAACTTTAAAAAGCATGCTTTCAGCTATCATTTTGACATCTAGCATACAATAACTGCCTTTCAAAAGCTAAATAAAATGTTTGACATGCTTTAAACGTTATTTTTCAGTTTTATTTGCTTTTTACTTCACTACTTTGTTGTTATTTCAAGAAAACCAGAAAATGCAGTTTAATTGCTAAATGTTGCTGGGGAAAGCCTTATGAGAGATACCCTGGTACAACGAGGATTAGTGTCTGGAAATAAATACCCTTTGAAGCTGTTAATCAGAAATTTGTGAAGTTCCAGGTCCATAATGCGTTTGTTCAGCAGTGGTTTGGGGAATGAGTTTGTTCCACGCCCTCGGTGGTGCCAGATGGGAGTGCTGGCTCCTGGTTACTTGAGTAGAAACGGGAAATGTGCTTCTTGAGGCAGGCAGCGCTGGTTACAAACCCCTCCTTCCTGCCTGCACGGGAAGGGTTTCTCAGCTGCAGGATCTGACATTCCCCTTATCAGCTCGCTGCAGTTCTGCTGCCTGCAGGAGGAGCCTGCAGGGCCCTGGGCTGTGGCTCCTCAAAGGCACCCGAGTGGGTGAGTGCTGCGGATACAAGAGAGCCCTGCAAGATTATTTCCCATCACTTGAGAGAATTCTTTGTGTCAGTGAATCCAGATATGAGATCTGACAATTTTAAGTCATTTCCATTTGAGCAGGTGTAGGGGCACCATCTGTGCTGCTGGTTTTCTGTAAAGTTAGTAATTCTTTCATTGAAAATGTTCAAATCTGTCTAAGATAATCACCCACGGTGAATTTCTGTTTGTCTGGGCAGCCAACCCAGATTTTATTTGCCCTTTTGAAATTAATAGGTTATGCTTCCTGCATCTAAATAAATTAACAAAGTGGGAGGAGTTATTTAAATCAGTAAAAAAGAAAGCCTAAAATTATTTTATACTACTCTGGAGCAGTTAGATTTTTAATCACAGTGAGAAAAAGCAAATGTATTTATCAAATCTTCCTTTTCTTTAGAAGGTATCCAGATGCTGTATTTTCCTTTAGTAATTAGTGAGGATGTAAGATATCAGTTACTAGTGTTAATGAGATTAAATTAAGAGGACTAGCAAAATTTATAACAAGAACACCAAAAGGATTCTATCGGTTTTCTTTTGGAAGCTTTAAAGAGCTGAAAATGCAAAGTCTGGCCAATATTTAAAAGGGCAAATATGGCAAATTGGGAAAACAGCAGGTCTGTCTGACTTGACAAACAAAGAAACAATTGGGAGCTAAAAGGAGAGCAACCAATACATTTGGGGCAGTGGTTGGGACATCAGAACTTGTTCTATGAAAAGAAGGCCTTGCTCACCAAGTTTCATCTGAATGAGATGATAATTAAGGTTATTAGTGTTGGCAGTAGCTGGGGGTGGTGCTTTTTAATGTGAGACAGGGAAAATCTGATTCTAGTGACCACTAGGCTTGGACTCCTGAAATCAGCTGAGTATTGTCCCTTTGCACAACGCCTCTCTCCTTCCCCCAGATGAGCCCTTCATTTTCCTTTGTGAAAAAAAGAAATGAAATAAAACTCCCCAAACCCAAAAACCAAACCCACTCCCATGCAAGATCACCGTAGGGCCCAATAAATAAATCATGAAAGGGTCACTACTAAATTCAAAAAGGTGAATGCAACAGTGATGCTCTAATGAAGTGATGCTGTGGATGAAGTGTTTCTATTTGTGTGTGATAAAGGTGACCAAAAGACTTTGGCATCTCTGTAGATGCTCCGAGAGAAATACAGATCGCTGCTGGCAGAAACAGAGAAGTTTAATTTGAGTGAAAAACTATAATGATCTCTTTTATATATTTTGACCACGACAAAGCCATCGTAATAATGTAATAAGATCTTAGCTTTAATCTGCCAGGCTGCAAAACTTGTGGGAAATAGGGACTTATAAAAGAGCTGAGAGAAACTCTCTGAGCTGTGTTAGTTGTGCTCGACACTACTCTGAATGGGGAAAGGGAAAATGAAAATACTGCCTTGTCTCTGTTGAGTTCCTACACAAAGACATATTTCCCACCGGGTTTATGGCTGGATTCACTAAAGCTGTTTGTTTTAATGTTATTTTGAGAATTCTGCACTGATAGTTGCTGGGTCCTGTTTGTCTCAATGAAGGCCTGTGGGACAAAAATTGCTGTTTTGGAACACAAGGTGATAGTTGAGGATAAAAAGATTGGAGCTGGAAATTGTAGTTTGATTAGGGATCTTTTCTACTGCTTATACTTGAAGATAGTTATTTTCTGGTTATTTAAGGTGTTTCATATCCTCCTAACATTTGAAGTAAACAAGCCACTGAGAAAATTAAAAATTTATTTGACTACTCCTTTATTTACTGGCTGCTAATAGTGGAGAGAAATGTTGAAGTAGTCCTGTTCTTTTGTGCTGTCTTACAGCATCTACTAAATAGGGTCTGTTTTAAATCAGAATTATCATCTAAATAATATAATTAATTCAGCATAAATTAAAAAGTAATGTTTTTTCTTTATGATCTCCTCTTAAATGGATATTAATTTGCTTCAATGAATGAAGATAATAAGGTTAATAGTTTAATGTTCCTCAGTTGATATCTGCTGCTTTTTCTATTACCTTTTTTTTCCTTTTTGATTATAAATTGGCTAACCCCTGGTGTATAATACCAGAAATCATCCCTTCAGTGTATCCAAAGCTATTTACTTAGACTCATCTTTTATTATTCCCACTGCCACAGTCTAATTATTGTAGTGAAAGATTGAACACAGAATAGTTTGGGGCTTTGATCAGTCTTCATATAAATTTCAATAATGAGAGTAAAAGGTTTGTGGTTTTCTGAGATAATTTGATCCCTCCAGACACACTCAGCTTTTACCAAAGGCAGTCAATGCCATATGAGACCTCTGACAGCTTTTGTGTCTGGTCTGTGACATCTCTGCAAGCAAAATTCTTTTCTCATACCAATAAAGAGTAATTTAATATTTTTAAATGTGGCAGAGAAACTACAGACTGCTGCACGTTTTTTCCTTAAATTTTCACTTCATTGTCCCCTATCAGTTTAATTGTCTGTATTACAAGTTCCTACATCACAATCCTCTACGAAAACATAATAGGTTTGCTTGCATTTCTCTCTTTTTGAAAATGTATACCAACTGTCATTCAGATAAATAAAACAAACCATAATCCTTGTTATTCTGTTACTATCGGTGCCGGCTCCCTTCGGAGATAAATAGAAAAGCAGCTGGAGACTGAGGATATTTCATAATCTTATAAATTGAAATTTAAATGCCTCAAGGAGGAAATTTCCAAAATGATTGTGACAGGAGATAAGTCCCAGCTTTTGGCAAAATTTTATTAGAATTACTTGTTCCAGATCATTGTCTGACGCCTGCGTGAATTAAGAAAATGGCAGCAGTGCCACGTAGAGGAATAGCTGGGCTTTCTTCATCTTGATAAATTTTTCTGAGAGTGCTCTGTCATCAGTGTTATCAGGTGTGACACACCCAGGGACACGATCAAATTTGAAATCATGAGCCTTTAGCTGATGCCAGTTGATTTTAATTCATATGGGTTTGATCCTTCTCATTAATAACATCTCCATTTATGCAACTAAATATTTACATTTTAACTGAACCTGAGGGTTAGTTAGTAACATTTTTAATTTTGCTTGGGGTATGGGATTTGTTTTTTCTCACTGGGTTAGGCAGTTAAAAAAGAGTTGGTGACTTTCTGGTCTCCTCTGCTGTCAGCTGGTTCAAAACTTCTGCTGTATTTCGACAATGAACCATGAAAAGAAATATCCCTCTGTTTACATTCAGCGAATCCCAGATGCACAAAGCAGTAACCAGTTGTACATAGTAATAACCACTGTGTTCCCAGTCATTTTCAAAAGCTGATATTGGTGTCTAATGCTAAAACTTGGCCTAGAAATGTTTTAAAATTCTTAAAATTCACTGGTAGCTTGGAGAGGAGGGCATATAACACAACACAAAGGCAGTGCAGACCTCACACAATGCAGCTTCCACAAGCAGCTCATGCAGTGGAGGTGGATTTTTTTCATACGGTGAATAGCAAAGCCATTTCAGGTGAAGGAAATCACATATTCCCTTTCCACATGTGGTAGCTGTGCATCTGTGCAAGCTGGGTGCAGTTTTGAATGCAGGGAGTAAATGAGAAACGTTGCAGGAATGTTTTCACCGGATCAGCTCCACAAAACTTCAGCTCTTTGGGCTTTGAGGAAAGAATGGATTGGCAGTGCTGGTGTGGGGAGGGCTCTGAGAGGCGGCTGACAGTGAAGAGGAATGGGATAAATCATATCAGTCATTTCTGTCGATCCATCTGGCTTTTGGGCTGTGCAGAGACACTGCTTTCCTTTTCACCCAGCTGTGGTGGGAGCAGGAGCAGGAGGAGCTGGGTGCTGTCCCAGCCAGGCTGCAGAGAGCTCTGGGCTCCAGTGAGCAATTCTTCTGGTGACCCCAAAAGTGCCACAGGAGCATTTGGGGCTGTTAGCTGTGAACCTTTCACCATCTGAAGCTTTTCCCAGTGGGCTCTCAGGCTGTCCCAGCAGTCACAGAGGGGTTGTCTTCTCCCATTTCCACCCCATGGAATGGGAAGCCATCCTGTGTTCAGCTCTTCAGAGCTTGGCTGCCATGTCTTGGCTTGATCTGTTCCAGTATTTCTCAAAGATCTGCCAAATGAGGGAGAGTCTAAAATCTGCAAATTTGATAAACAGGAAAGCAGGACTGGAAGGCAAAGTGTGCTTGAAAGCAGATGAAATCATCTGGAAAGAGGGAATGGCAGGAACAAGGAAGGCAGAGTGCCACTCCTAGGCTGCAGCAATCGATGGCAATATCCAAAAAGGGAACAATGAGGAAAAGATCAATAAAAAGGACCTGGACATTACGATGGCTGGCAAGGACACGAGTGTGTTGTGCTGCTATGGCAAAGGAGCCTGCAGGAGATGTGAAGTGATCCTGCTCAGGGCTGTCAGGACCTTGGCTGGAGCTGGGTGCAGGGTTTTGGGCAGAGCACGGAGCCGTGAGCGAGCTCCTGCGCAGGGGGAGCAGCCAGAGAGAGCAGGAGCACCCGACAGATTGAAATAATAAGGTCTGTTTATTCTGAAGCAGAATAAAGTGCCAAATGCCAGAAAGATGAGTGGGAATAAGCAGACCGTGATGGATGGGGCTGAAGAAGTGATTTATTTTGTAACAAGAAAGAGGCAGGTTCAACATTAGACGAGAACATTAGCAGTGGTGAGGCACTAAAGCAGGTTTTCTGGGAAAGCTCTGAGTGTCTTACTGGTAGCTGCTAAGAGGTGCTGTCACTCACATGTGTCAGGAATCGCACGGGTCAGGTTGGTGCTGCTGTGTTCTTGGCTGCACACACTGTAGAGCAGCTGTCTGTGGGCATGTGAAACAATGTCACCGTGACAAAAAGAGACTTGCAAAAGTGGAGGAGCTGAACTTAGCAAAAAAATCTATATAATTGAATATTTTCAATGCTGCCACCCTACAGGAACCAAAGGTCTAGAGAACCCTGACAACATCTGCTCTGTTATGAACGCTATATTCTTTTTTGCATCAAAAGTCTGGTCTTCAGCTTTGCTAATCCCAGCAGTTCTGCATCCAGAAAGTTTTGCATTGCCTCTCAAATGGAATTTTGAGTGACAACAACCTAAGAATATTTGAAACAATTTCTTTTTCAGGGTTGTTTGGAATCTTCATGTTTCAAATTTTCAAAACATGGATAACAGACACATCAAAATGAGCAGGAGAGCTGTTTTTTTTTTTTGTTCATATTTTTTTTAATACTGGGAGAGGTTCACATTCCAGTTATTCAGCTCCTAAGTCATGCAGAGTCACTTAGATAATGAAAACTCTGTCCTGTGCCTGGTGCATCTGGTTCTTTGTTTCATCTGGCCCTTCCTTCCGCGTCTGGGCTGAGATGCTTTCCATCCTCAGCTCCCTGGTTTCCAGCTTCCAGCCTTTTACAGTTAAGGTACAGGTCTGTGGTATAACGAAAATCAAAGGAGTTGTAATGAAATGTCTGAGGGAGAGCAGGGGAATCTACTTTTCATTCATTAGCTTAATGCCTGTGCAAAATCTGTTAGAATTGCTTTCAATACATAAGACTTGTTGTTGTTTGTTCTTTCTCTGCCTTAGAAAAATCCAACAGCATTATAAATGTGTCACATTTTCTTAGGCCCAAAAGTGTGGAACAGCTTTTAATGGGAAAGAAAATGTTTTTTGAAAACTAGAAAACTCAGCAGTGAAATAAATTGAGCCTCAGAAAGTGATTGAAATCTCCAAGTCAATATACAAAAGGTATCCAAAGACTTGTGAAGTCTGACAGAATCTCTTTAGTTTGAGTTGTCTTTCATTTTGCATGGAGGCTTACATTTTTTAAAAAACAGCAGCAAGCAGCGGGTTTGAAAGCAGCTCACGAAAGCCTGAAATTGCGCCCAGCTCTGGGTAACGCGTCCTCGGCCGATAACCGAAATAAACCCGTCCTAAAGCGGCTGCGTGAAGCAATTACCGTGGTGGAAACCGTGTCCTTCTGTTCCTTCCTTGTAGCCCCAGCGCCGGGTGACGTTCCACCTGCCGGACGGCTCCCAGGAAAGCTGCAGTGACAGCGGGCTCGGCGACCACGAGCCCACCAGCGGGGCCAGCACGTCCCACCCGCTGCCCCTGGGCTTCCCCCAGGACGAGTTCTACGAGCAGGCGTCCCCCAACAGCCGCACGGAGGGAGACGGCAACTCCGACCCCGAGTCCAGTAAGTGCAGAGCTCTGCTCCCCTCGCTCAGTCTTTGCAGCCATTCAGCCGTCCTTGCTCCTCCAGGGAATTGGTGAAAGTGAGCCTTGGGCTCAGTGCGGCTGGAGAGGCGTTGTGGTTCTGAAAATGGGAGTTCTGGCCGTTGGAAATAAAACACGTGGAGCCGTTAAGGGTTTATGGATGAGCTGGTGTTTTTATGGAGCTGGTGTGCCGTGCACAGAGGAGCTTTCTGAGGAGGTTAACGCTGCTGCCCTAATGGTCATAAATATTGTGCTGAGGGAATTCAGGTTTTTTAACGTTTCCCTCTCCAACGCTACTGTGTGCTGTAGTTTAACGGGGAGCTCGTGGGTGATGAGAAACTCTCTGAAAAGACTGCAGTTTCCAGAAATAAGGGTTTCTTGATTTGTCCTTTGAAAGCAGTGGTGGTGAGCGGTAATAATCTCAGAAGAGTTTGTCATCTTCTGCCATTGCCGCTGCCTTCTTGTGATGTCAAAACAGGGAGGCAAAATCAACAGGAGCGGGAGCTGTGGGTACAGGCTCTGCTCTCTGTGCTGTGCTGTGCTGTGCTAGCCAGTTGGAGACTCCACTGAACTTTAGTCAACTGTTAATTGTCCAGAGGCTCCTTATCTGGATTAAATTGAACCGTGCCATTGATAAAGAGACACCTGAATGTCTCTAAGCCTCTAAGGCCTTGTTAGCGGCTTAATAAGTGATTTGAAAATACATCTGTTCTGGGCAGAACTTGGCCCAAAAGGTGGATTTCAGCTGCTTTAGTGTATCAGGAGGAATGAATTAGTGAGTGCTGTGCACTTGAAATAGCTGCAGAAGGTAGTTACACTCTGCAGTGGCAAATCCAGCAGAGAGCATTCCCTCCCACTCCAAGCTGGCTCTGCCACATTTCTCATGGCTCTTGCAAATCACACCTCTGCCTTTGCCTCTGCTGTACAGGACTGGAGCCTCAGGGGCTTTTTGCACATGTGAGGTGTGTCCTGTTTTTCTTTTTATTACCCAAGTTTACCTTTAAAATCTGTAAGGTGATATGCTTCCTGAAGTAATGCCAGAATATTATGTTTTCTAAGTTGATAGCTGACAAGAACCATCAGAGAGAGGCTTTTGATCTTGTGTTGGAAATAATCATCATTTGATTTTGTGTTTATGTATTTGAGGCTGTAATACACCCTTATAATATTCTAGGCAGTCAAACTGGGTTCTTCACAGATTTAAGCTCTAAAGGGTTACAAATATACCCCCAAAGAAAGAAAACATCAAGTTATATATTATTTGCTGCTTTTACTTTGCATACTCATGGTCTCAACTCACTTTCCAGCTCTTTCTTGTTGCTTGTAACAGATATTTCCACTGTACTGAGGTGAGAATGATATGCATGAAATCAGTACCCAGGGCCTTTCCTGCAGAGAGCATGGGACAGGACTGGTGTAGAGTTCTCAGAGCAGGCATCCTGTCTTGCTGTTTGCAAAGAGGCTCAGGTTTGGGATTTGCCAATGCTTTTTGTGCCCAGGTTTTTTAATTTCAGTAGAAATATGTGTCATGACTCTTGTAGAACGTGGCTGTAAAAGTAACTCAGCTCTGACATCTGAATGTCATTGACACATATCCCTGCGAGCAGGCTGAGCAGGCGTCAGGTGTCTTTCCGAGTGTGAAGTTGAAGAAAGTTTAATCACCTGTCTAATTACCTGACAGTTCAGTCTTAAACTTGAAGTCACAGTTTAATTAGAGTTTATTTTATGTGAAGATTTTTCTTCCCTTCCAACCCGTATCTTATTGAAACAGTTTAATTGATGTAGCACAATGGTTACAGCAGGGACAGCTCCTTTTGTGGCCTTTTTAGTGTTTCATGCTTTTATTAATGGCAGCATCTAGTGGTAGGAACAAAAAAGCAGATTTAGATTGATGTTGTGTGCTCTCTTACATCTAAGTGGAAAAGGGGAAGACCCACAGCGTATTTGTGTTCGGTGTAGATGACATCAGCCCAAAATATCTGATGAGCCTGAGGTTCATATGGTTCACTTGTGCATACAGGAGACATTTAGCCAACAGTGAAATGTAAAAATAGTAAAATCTGAATTCGTGGCCTCCTCTACAATCTTCTGCTGGAGTTTTGGTTGGTATTTTTTCTTTATTCTAATTTGGAGTGGCTTGATGCATTCAAAGTATTTCTTGTCTTCCTTCATGGACTACAATGTCGTTCATGTGGAAAGAGACAGGAAAATAGAGCCAGGTAATCTGAATTTAAAGAGCAGAACAAGCAGGGTCTTTATTCCCTCCCAGCACCTTTAATATCTGACCTGTCCTAATCTGACACTTTTTCTGGAATGCTATGCCTGATTTGTCACCTGGTGGGGATTTAGTTCAACTTTCCCTGCCAAGGAGAGAGATTTGGGGTGAAATGATGTCAATAATGTCCAGAAATGCCGTACGAAAGCTGATGGCAGCTGTGGCATCACTCATGGCCAAGTTCAAAAGTGTTTTCTTCCTCTTGCTTCTCCTGACTACAGTCCTTTGGTGTTATTTGTTCCTCTAATACTGGAAATTATTGAATTGTGGAAGCTTTCCATTTACTATAGCTAAGAATTTATTATGAAACACTGAAAAAGATGAGCATAATAAAATTAAATAAAAAAAGATAAACAGCCTGAGAAATATTGGTGAGAGGAAGCTTTACAAATTCACATCCGATACAGGACTGAAGCAAGGAGGAGAAAAAAATAACTGTAAGGTTATAGTGGTTAGAAAACTGTGAGAAATTTATATGTAAACCTTTAAAATTAATTGACTGTGCTAATTAAAATTAGAAATAGGCTATTTAAAATGATTTGTCTTCTCTTACTTTAGTTCCCTCCTTAGAAAAACATAAAGTTCAGTGTGGTAGATGCATCATAAGGAAGAGATGCCAATAAACTGTCACACTGAGTAAATAGTAATATAAAAATGCGTCTAGGTTTGTAGAGAAGCTTATCCTCAAGTAACAGCACTCTTGGACGTGGTAGTCAGATATTTTCTCCTCATAAGTTGCTCAAATAAGGATTCTCCAGTAACTCCCTATGCTGAGGATTTTAACCAAACCATCTTTCTCCCCCTCTTTTTCCCTTCTGTTTAAATACAAAACATACTTCAAGCATAGACAAAGACCAACAAATTCTGTGTCTGGAATTCCCTGGCAAATTTTCTCTCAGTGGTGCCCTCTCAGTGGCTGTAAGCAGTGATGTTGATCAAAGGGGTTGAAAGGTACATGTAAACCTCATTTCTGTTGGGTTATTTAATACATGAGTGAGATATTAATGACAAATTTTCATGCTTCATCTGTTTTTATAGCCTTATCTGATCTGTTTTCTTTCCTCCAGACAATAGTATTATTTTACTTTTGTTTGGAGAAAAAATAGAATGTGGCTAGTTCAGCCAAGAAATTGGGCAGAGGAAAGGGAAGGATTGCAGCTTGGGGACAGGGAGTGTGGAGGGGAAGCCAGAAAACCTGAAAGTAATCTGCAATTAAATAATAGCAATCATTTTGTATAAAGAAAATGGAAGTATAAACAAAGCTAGCTGAAAATTAAAGTTAATGGGGCAAATCACACTGAGATTTCAGGGTTTCAAATAGGAGGAAACTGGTGTATTAAGGAGAGAGGTTCTCCATGAAGGATATTTAACATGAATTAGTGACTAATAAGCCAAGAAAGTTGCACTGAGAATCAGCAAGTGTAGAGCTAAAGGGGAATCAGCACCATAAGTTTGTGGCCATGCCAAGCTGGTGTTGCTTATTTTTGTCTCCCACTCACCCCTTCACACAGTTTAAGAGCTGTTTGGGTGAACTGGATCGAAGAATTCCTGTGGGTTCCACCCCTGGGGAGGGGGAAAGGCAAATGTTAAATACAAGGATTCCCCAGTTCCATTTGTTCCACGGGGCACAACTTGTGGACAGCAAGTGAGTGAATGAGCTGGGGTAAAGCTCTGCTGGCTTTCAGTGATCATCAGAGTGCAGAGAATCAGTCTTTGGAAGAATTAAGGCTGCAATCGGGGGTGTTCGACCACGTAAGAGGGAGGTTTGCAGCAAGGAAGGCATCTGTTCACGATTAAAGACTGCGTATATTTCTTCCTCAAAATTAAAAGAACACTTTCACCTTGACTTAATTTTGATAAGGATGATGCTGATGAGCACAAAGGCAGGCTGATGGAGAATGATGGTAACGGCTCTAAAAGCCAGAGCAGGTTCAGTGCATTCATGTGGAGGAGAGATCTTCTTCCTCCCAGGATGTCAAAACTGATAGTGTTTTCCTTATTTTTCTGTAATTCTGACACACAAGGTGACAAGAAAAATAAAAAAGCTCTGGTCAAGCTCTGTTACTGGAAAGCATTAACAAAGAAGAAACTGAGATATATATAAATATAATGCAATAAATTGTATCATGGGTTTCCCAGGAGTAGGACGAGATTAACTCCATTATCTCACTGCCATGAGATGCATTTTAACATTGGGGAATACATGCACAGTTAATCTATATGTATATTTAAGGACTAATAACTGTTATTATGACATTAGGGTGGAGCATTAGTAATTAAGAGTGAAAAGATGTAGAATAATACAAGAATGGTAAAATCTCCGTAATTATCTTCATTAATGAGTTTGGCATTAAAAAGCAGGAATGTGTCAATGAAATATTCTAGTAGTTCAAAGCCAAGCATCACTGACAATAGGGGAGGAGGTGTGCATGACACGAGAATTGGATTTTGCTAAGGATTTGAAGTAATAGCAGTGGGATGAAATCTAATAGTTGAGAGCCATTCTCACAGGAACTGCTGTATGTAACTAGTATATAAATCACCAGCTGAAAATGACATAAAGAAAAAAACCAACTGAGTATTACAAAGATCAACTATAAATCACCAATACCTAATGTGACTGTGAAAAAATCCTGGGTTGCTCCTAGCAGAGGGAAAAAAGAAGAAAAGGAAAAACCCCAGGGGTTTGCTGACACCATAACGGGCCTGTTATGAATAGGGTTGGCTTCCCACTTTAAAGAAAGGTGAATCCACATGAGAAACTGGCATAAAGAAATGTTTTTAATAACAGGGGAATGGGATGCCCGTATGCAGAGAAAGGAATGAATATTGGCTCCTTTGAACTGGCTGAGGCCTGGGGCTGCTCACACAGCAGCAGGGAGTGGAAACCAAAATCCAGCACTGAGTTGGGTCACTGGGAAATGGGCTGGTGCTGCCTTTATACCAGGCAAGGCTGGAAATTTGGGGGCTGCAGACGAGATCAGCGAGGAAGTACAGAAGCAGGGCATGAGGATGGAACCTGGCTTTAAAGAAGAGCTTGATGAATTTGTGAGAGGGCAAATAAGTGTGTCTGTGTGAGCAGCAAATCCAGCGCGTCACACACGAGGCGACTCCTCGAGGCTGGGAATATGAAACCCAGGGGTGAAGGTGTTTGCTGAGCCCTGCCCTGCTCTGGGCTGCAGCTCCAGCCCCAGCTGGACACAGGGCTGGTCATCCCCAGCAGCTCAGGGACAGCCTGGGGCGTCCTGTAACTCTGCCTGGAGCAGGAGAAAAGGTCAGCACAGAGCTGCAGACAGGGAGCTCATTCTCCCTGGGAAAAATGCCTGCATTTTCTGCCATGCTGACTTGTCTGATAATCAGAAACTCTGCAGCTGCTGAAATATACTCTTTAAACATCATCAATAAGATGCTCTGGCAGCTGGATTTCAGACCTCATGCTGGGGCACAAGAAAAAATAAATCTACAAAGTCTTAAGTTTCTTGTTCCCTGTCCAAAAACTGGACTGCCAACAGGCAGGATTTTTTTTAACGATGCTTTCGGATTTTTCCTTCCCATCTTCTGTACTTTTTATTTCCCCAGAAATGTTGAAATGTAACAGCAATATTTTCGTTTGGTTGTTGCTCAACTATAAACACACTTAGGCCTAGTTTGAATAAAAAAGAAAGAATCTATCATTAGTTAAAGATAACAAATCTCAGGCTAAAACTCATCCCAGTCTCCCACATCTGCCCATTGGGCCCTGTAACTTGTGCTGTGTTGGGCTTTTCTAACCCCATGGCTGAACACTAATAATTAAGTCAGAAAGTGCTGAGGTAATTAATCTTTCTGAGGCAATAGAGTTTGATTGATCTTCTACCTTTAATCAAATTAGCCTGCACGTAGGTGGGGGGATGTAGTGGCTGGGCGCGGCTCTGCAGCGCTCGGTGCAGTGCCAGCCTGCGTGTGACCTCGGGGAGGGCACCCATGAATCAGGGCTGGGAGCTGCCCAGCACTCACCCAGGGGCTGTGGGATTGAAAAGATCCTGGCAGAGCTCAGCACCAGGATGTGCTCAGCGCTCCCATTTTCGGGTGTGTGTCCCATAGGGGTGCAGTTCCTGTCTGTGGGGTATGTGTTTGAGGGCGCTGAACGGCACAGGGCTTCAAACTGCGTGCATTTCTCAGATGTTTTAGCTCTTTCTTTCTCAAATAATTTTCATTATAAGTACATAAAGTGAAGCAAGCCAACAGAAACTCCTGTAAAACAAAGCATGATGGAATTCTGGATTTATTCGTGACTGGAGAGTGGGTGAAAGGGCAGATTGGTGAGGTCAATTTGCAATGATGCAGATGAGTGGCTTTTGCAAGCAGATTTTCACTTGTACCTGAGAGGATACAGATTGCATATTCAGAAAAAATTCCATGATTTGGTAATTTGATCTCCGGGTGGCTGGCTTAAGAGTTATTAAAGCAGCCGACACAAAGAGGGGAAGATGGACAAAGCAAATTAAATTTAAAAATGCGAAAGCAAAAAGATTGTCCCACTTGGCCTCTCAGTCAAACACTGTGCTATAAATACAGACACTGAATTTTAAAATTTTATACTTTCTGTGTACAAGGAGCATTCTCTATAAATTCTTTTGAAAAGTAAATTTTAGATATTTTATTGCTGATACCAGGATATAAAACCTTGATCTACCTTTTCTACTCTTTGAAGAAAAGGAAGATGAAAGCAAGTTTTCGGAGCTGCACCGTATTCTTTCATGGAAAATAAATGGGGATTGATGAGGAAAATCAATGAGGAAAATATGCTGGATGTTCTAGACTGCATAGTGGGATGGAGTAACTCAGGCAATACCAACACTGTGAATACAACTTAATGTAATTCTTGACTGAGGTTTATAATAGAAGTTACTCTGTCTAAAGCGATTAGAAAGAATAGCTCCACCTTACAGCTGAGAAATCACTCACTTCTCATGGAATAATAAGGAAGGCTTTAAAGCATTTGTTTTGGTGGGTTTTTTTAAATAATAAATGAGATCTGACATCTATAAACAGTGATTTAGTGGCAGATGTTCTGTGATATATATTTATGTTATCACTTAAGCTGACATGGTAATGGATAATCCTATTTGTTCTGTTTATGAAAGTTTTAAAATATATTGCTATGGTGAGTGGGGCAGAGGTGGAGAGAGAACAAATTCCTTCCCTAAAGTTTTTCAAACTCCTTTCAGCTCTGACTGGCTGGGTCTCTGCTTTGTCTCAAACTTTCTCTTCTTTCTTCTTCTAAGAGTAGGAAAACACAGATGATGCAATTTGTCTTTTTTTACCAAATCAAGCTAATCAGTCGCTGCAAGAGGAGCTTTTAGCAATATGAAATATTATGTTTGTTAGCATAGAGTTCCTGTTTCAAAAACGGAAATATGGGAGGGAACATTTGCCTCTTTTATATAATTTAAGCCATGTGAAAAATTTCATGATTATAATTTGATTTGAAGCATTATAATTTATTACTTGATTTCCACTGTGATTAATGAAAAATATATAACAAAATATATTTAAAGACTCTCTGCAGCTACCAGTCTGTCTTAGAAATTAAATGGAAAATTGTATTTATTGAACAAAGCAGATTCCCAACCGGCAATGCATTTTAAGTCACAGCATTTGCTGACTCAAATCTGATCAACTCAATAAATCCAGTCATTGTTGTTCTTGTTTGTGCAGAGATGTGGTCATCCTTTAATCTGATGTTTTCCTTCAAGCTGGACTTTTAGTAGGGAAATAGGATTAATCCAGTCTTGATGCATGCATTAGGAACCACCAGAATTGTTCCAAAAAGGCATCTGTATCCATGTATTCCTGAGTAGGGGAGATATTTTTACCTTTACTCTTCAAATTACTTTTAGCCACCTGAAAAAGCAGCACATTGTTAATAGCCTGATGTTTATGGGGGTTTTTTATGAGGTTGTGTGATTGGCATTGTGATCTTTTTATTTTCTGGTTGCTGTTCAAACCTTGGGGCTGAGGAAGGAAAGGCCCCAAATTTGTGCAGGTTCCTCATCAGGGGGACACGGGGCTGGTGTCCCTGTGCGTGCTGCTGACCCAGCCACTGGAACTTTGCTTGGACCCTGCTGGTCACTGAAGTGATCTATTCATTCTGAGAAATAAGATATATTCGTCTGGGTTGAGCTGAAGAGACATGGGCAAAATATTTATGATTATACTTTTGGATTTATATCACACCAGAGGTTGAGATTCTGACCTTTGTGTTTAATACCCGTAAATCATGTTGTGCTTCCTAGTTAGTGGCAGGATTTTGCAAGGATTCTGCTTTATTCGTAGCGCTGTGTGACTCAGTAGAGTTCTGATTAATTCAAGTGACATTCTAATTGTTGTTAAATGTTTTCAGAGTTAACTCTGCGTGCTGCTGAAGTCAGCACTTCCAAAAGCTCCAGTCTCGTGTATCTATTTCTTAATTCTCAGCCTGCCTCGTGCTGTCTCGGTTGTTTGTACACATCCATCCCCATGTTTCAGTTGGAATCAGAGGGTAAAATCCCTGGATTACAGAGAGAAACTCTGCTCTGTGTTTGTGGGGCTCAGAGCACAGTGTGGCTGTTCCGCTGATTTTCTGCTCCCGATACAATTGCAGTGAAACCATCACGAATGCTTGTAGAATAGAAGTGGAGCAGATCTGTGCAACAACAGCAAACACATGCTGTGCTAGCAATGCTTCTACGTGCAGATCAGCTCTTGTTTTCATTTCACCTGTGGAAAGCAGTTAGCTCAGGGATTTTTGATTGCTGAGTTCCATTCCACTGCTGGAGCTGGTGTGAGTGGGGTGGGCAGGCAGGAGCTGTGTGAGGCTCAGGGGGGAGCTGGAGCTGGCACTGCTGGGCAGGGCTGTGCTGGGCCAGCACCACCCTGGGGTGGCTCAGAGTCCCCTGGCTGTCAGATCAGCTGGGTCAGGGAGGTTCCTGTGCTCAGAACTTTGTTTTACCATCCTGCATAAGCAGCCTGGAAAATCTTCCCCTGCATCCGTGAGGCTGCTAGTACTGAGGATTGTGTTCTGCAAATGCTTTTGTGTCCCTCAGGTTTGTGTCACTTCAGCCATGGTGAACAGCTCTGATGCGTCCCAAATAGCTTGGCTAGGGTGGGATAACAGGGAGGGACAGTGAGGTGGAACAGGACTTTACAGCACCTTCAGCTTTTCCTGCTCTGGGCTTTGGAATCGTCTCTGCTTCCTGCCAAACATCTCCGCTGTGATCCTTGTCCTTGCAGTGCTTAAAGCTCTGCTTAAAGCCCTGGTGCATCAAATTAAAGTTCTTCCCTATAATAATAGTAAGAATAATAAAATAGTAGTAGGAAGCAACAATTGATCCATCTAAAACGCTATTTCCAGGAAAAGGGCATGGCTATATGGTCTGCTGGACTTCAGCTCCTCTCATTCAAACAACCCTGGTCTGTGAAGCACCAGCAAGAACAATCATGCTATTTCAATAGTTGTTCTTTTATCTGGTTGTCTTGACTGATGTTCCAAGCCCCATGTCCCAGAAGATGTGTCCTCTATAGGGTGAGATATTATAAAGTCTGGCCCTCATCTCATACTTGAAAAAAAGCAAACCTTTGTCTACCAAGAAAGGCTTTATTCATGTCACACACTAATCATACACCAAAGAACCATTTAGAAATAGAAAGGCAACCTTTGCCTCTCCTCTTTGGTTATAGTACATATAAAGAAAAACAGTGGCAATAAAAGGAAATAGGAGTAGGGAGAGAAAGCACTTTGAAAACCATAAAGGCAAAAATTATTTTTATCTCATTAGAACTGATATTAAAGCTTTTCTTCATACACATTCTCATTTTTTTTACTGAGGGTCAAATATCACCGATTACAGATTCTACTGGGGTGGACCTCTCATCCTTCTGCCTCTAAGATTAGCTCCTTATTTCTCTTTTCTGTGAAGATCACAAGAATCTTTCTCCATCAGCCCCCTGATTGCCCTGACCTGGAATGTGTTCCCAGTGTTGTGAAAAAAAAAAGAGTCCACCTGTAACACCTGTAAATGAAGCAGGTCTTTTACCTTGTGCTGCTCTGTCCTGTGAATGGAATAGCATTTGTTGTGTCTGCATGTAGGGTCACATGATAATCTGCTTGGATATTGAATTATCTAACTTTTCATTAAAAGATTCATAATAAAAAGATGTTAACTTTTGGGAAAAGGATGAGGTACTTCCTCCTACTTTTCTTTTTTTTTTTTTTTTTTTGCATCTGCTCAGCTACAGAAAGAATTAAAAAGTGCAAAACTGTGAATTACTCCGGAGTTAGACAAGGAGAATTCTTACTTGTTTACTTTCCTCCCCCTGAAATCATCTGATTATTGATAGTTAGGGCTATTGCTGCTGAAGGAATCTCATGCCTGGATCATTGCCTGACTCCTGGCTCTCAGTTTGTGTCAGAAAGCAGCAGATTGCAAATCCTTGTCCCAGCGTCAGGGCTGCTGCTGTCCCTGTCGCCCTGGAGCCGGCAGAGCAGGAGGAAGCAGCAAGGGAGCGTTGGTGGGGCTGATCAGAGAGAGCAGGGCCTCAGCACCCACACCTGAGTGCCTGGGAACCCAACGAGAGCGCTGCAGCTGCTGGGGCTGACAGGAGCCTGACTGCTGTGTCCTAATGCAGGGGGAGGTTTTGTGGCTTTGAGGAGCTTTCCCTGCGGTGTTTGTCTCCAGCAGAGCCCGTGCTGTGCCAGCTCTGCACTCACAGCTCCTCACTCACAGCCCTCCAAAGCACAGGAGGTTTCACTCTGCAGGACTGAAATCACCAAGGAGGGCACTGTCCACATCGTGGACAATGAAATGACAGAAAAATTAAAGATTGCAGCCACAAAGACCAAGAGAGTTAAGATATTTCACAGCGTGGAAAAGAAGAAAATGTCCTGAGCTTATTCTAGTGCCTGTGTTAGGAATGAATCATGATAAGAATTACAAAACTTAAGATATAACAATTTAGCCACTAAAGATGTCCTTATAAATCCCTCATAACTCTTTCTTTGTGCTTTCTATAATACTGAAATTTAGGATTTGTTTTCCCTTTGAAACACAGATACAAAGAAACAGAATTCTGCTTTGTACATTCATCTCTAACCTCTGCTATCAACTTTGTATCTCCAATCTAAAGAGTTCAAGAGAAATCATAATACGAGGAAGCAGATGTTTTCTCTTTTGTATAACACCTATTCTTGCTGAACAGGGATAAAAGATGGTAAATGTGGGGGGACATTAATATTTCTTGTTAAAACGTGCTTCGCAGGCTGAAGAATCTCATATACATAATGATAGTCAAACGTCGGCGAGTAAAAATAGGGATTTGTTAAAAAACAGCTGTGCTGCACAACTCTTTGACAGGAATAGAGGAATGCTTTATCCAGTAAAATTCACAGAATTTATTTAGAAGGAGCTGTAGCTGTTAATTTTCATCAAGACAGAAGGTTAACAAGTCTGAAATGGAGGGGCTGGTTCAGCCTCGTTTCATGACCATGAAAAAAGAAATTTTTAACTCTGACAGGGCTCTCACTTCCCTGGGAGCAGATTTCTCTGTGGCACCATGCTGTAGTTGCAGTGCATTTTTAAAGCACCATCATCCTCGAGTTCCCCGAGGGTGTTTCAGGGACAGGTGACTCCCAGAGCAGATGTTTGATGCTCTTGCTGCCGGGGGTTTGAGGGTGCTCTCCCCGGGGTGACGCTGTGTCCCCAGCTCTCGGTGGCGGTGCCAGGGGATCCCGTGTCCTGGCAGCACAGGCACTGCCCGTGATTGTCCCTGCCCTGAGGACACCAGGGCTGCTCCCGGCATCCCCCTGGAACGCTGAGCAGCTCTCAGGAGATTTGGGTGGGACAGGCTCCATGCCAGGAAGGATCCTGGCTTTCCAGCCAAAGGATCAGCAGCTGTGTGACAGATCGGGCGCTTGTGAGCTCAGGAGCCAGCCCTGGCTGGAGGGCAGGAGATCTCAACTGCAACCCTGGTAGGGCTGAGGAATATATAGAACAGAATTGTGCTGCATTCAAGCTTTAAAAATTGATCACACCTTAAATTGTAACTGCACCCTACAATTCACAGTCCCTGGGAGAAGCTGGCTTGATGTCCTGCACTCACCAGTCTCTGCCCTGCAATGCATGATTGGCAAATAAGCACAAACAGGGGGGCACAGATTTTTTTGGTTTTGTTTTTGCTGTGAGACTGGCACAACCAGGCACCTGCATTTCCAATTCACAGTCACTCCATCCCCTACCCCCCAGGAAATATTCTCTAATCCATAAGCACTTTGCATGCTGAGGTGAGATGTTAAATGGCAAGATTTGTTTCTATATAATAAGATTATGACACAAACCGACAAGAACAGGGATCTCAAGGTTACAGATAGCATTTCTACATCCAGATATATCATAAAAAATGTTTAAATCTGATGTCAGTACATATATATATGTATATATAAATTAAAGTAGATTTGTTTTCCATTGTTAAAATTTTGTTGAGACAAGATCTTTCTCAGGTATGTGCTCCAAATGTACCTGATTGAAATCATCCTGGTCTTTGTGGCATGTGCAGCTTCTTGCTGGAAGAGGGACATACTTTAAGGCAGATGGCAACTTTTTTTTTTTTTTTGCATCTGCTCAGCTACAGAAAGAATTAAAAAGTGCAAAACTGTGAATTACTCCGGAGTTAGACAAGGAGAATTCTTACTTGTTTACTTTCCTCCCCCTGAAATCATCTGATTATTGATAGTTAGGGCTATTGCTGCTGAAGGAATCTCATGCCTGGATCATTGCCTGACTCCTGGCTCTCAGTTTGTGTCAGAAAGCAGCAGATTGCAAATCCTTGTCCCAGCGTCAGGGCTGCTGCTGTCCCTGTCGCCCTGGAGCCGGCAGAGCAGGAGGAAGCAGCAAGGGAGCGTTGGTGGGGCTGATCAGAGAGAGCAGGGCCTCAGCACCCACACCTGAGTGCCTGGGAACCCAACGAGAGCGCTGCAGCTGCTGGGGCTGACAGGAGCCTGACTGCTGTGTCCTAATGCAGGGGGAGGTTTTGTGGCTTTGAGGAGCTTTCCCTGCGGTGTTTGTCTCCAGCAGAGCCCGTGCTGTGCCAGCTCTGCACTCACAGCTCCTCACTCACAGCCCTCCAAAGCACAGGAGGTTTCACTCTGAAGGACTGAAATCACCAAGGAGGGCACTGTCCACATCGTGGACAATGAAATGACAGAAAAATTAAAGATTGCAGCCACAAAGACCAAGAGAGTTAAGATATTTCACAGCGTGGAAAAGAAGAAAATGTCCTGAGCTTATTCTAGTGCCTGTGTTAGGAATGAATCATGATAAGAATTACAAAACTTAAGATATAACAATTTAGCCACTAAAGATGTCCTTATAAATCCCTCATAACTCTTTCTTTGTGCTTTCTATAATACTGAAATTTAGGATTTGTTTTCCCTTTGAAACACAGATACAAAGAAACAGAATTCTGCTTTGTACATTCATCTCTAACCTCTGCTATCAACTTTGTATCTCCAATCTAAAGAGTTCAAGAGAAATCATAATACGAGGAAGCAGATGTTTTCTCTTTTGTATAACACCTATTCTTGCTGAACAGGGATAAAAGATGGTAAATGTGGGGGGACATTAATATTTCTTGTTAAAACGTGCTTCGCAGGCTGAAGAATCTCATATACATAATGATAGTCAAACGTCGGCGAGTAAAAATAGGGATTTGTTAAAAAACAGCTGTGCTGCACAACTCTTTGACAGGAATAGAGGAATGCTTTATCCAGTAAAATTCACAGAATTTATTTAGAAGGAGCTGTAGCTGTTAATTTTCATCAAGACAGAAGGTTAACAAGTCTGAAATGGAGGGGCTGGTTCAGCCTCGTTTCATGACCATGAAAAAAGAAATTTTTAACTCTGACAGGGCTCTCACTTCCCTGGGAGCAGATTTCTCTGTGGCACCATGCTGTAGTTGCAGTGCATTTTTAAAGCACCATCATCCTCGAGTTCCCCGAGGGTGTTTCAGGGACAGGTGACTCCCAGAGCAGATGTTTGATGCTCTTGCTGCCGGGGGTTTGAGGGTGCTCTCCCCGGGGTGACGCTGTGTCCCCAGCTCTCGGTGGCGGTGCCAGGGGATCCCGTGTCCTGGCAGCACAGGCACTGCCCGTGATTGTCCCTGCCCTGGGGACACCAGGGCTGCTCCCGGCATCCCCCTGGAACGCTGAGCAGCTCTCAGGAGATTTGGGTGGGACAGGCTCCATGCCAGGAAGGATCCTGGCTTTCCAGCCAAAGGATCAGCAGCTGTGTGACAGATCGGGCGCTTGTGAGCTCAGGAGCCAGCCCTGGCTGGAGGGCAGGAGATCTCAACTGCAACCCTGGTAGGGCTGAGGAATATATAGAACAGAATTGTGCTGCATTCAAGCTTTAAAAATTGATCACACCTTAAATTGTAACTGCACCCTACAATTCACAGTCCCTGGGAGAAACTGGCTCGATGTCCTGCACTCACCAGTCTCTGCCCTGCAATGCACGATTGGCAAATAAGCACAAACAGGGGGGCACAGATTTTTTTGGTTTTGTTTTTGCTGTGAGACTGGCACAACCAGGCACCTGCATTTCCAATTCACAGTCACTCCATCCCCTACCCCCCAGGAAATATTCTCTAATCCATAAGCACTTTGCATGCTGAGGTGAGATGTTAAATGGCAAGATTTGTTTCTATATAATAAGATTATGACACAAACCGACAAGAACAGGGATCTCAAGGTTACAGATAGCATTTCTACATCCAGATATATCATAAAAAATGTTTAAATCTGATGTCAGTACATATATATATGTATATATAAATTAAAGTAGATTTGTTTTCCATTGTTAAAATTTTGTTGAGACAAGATCTTTCTCAGGTATGTGCTCCAAATGTACCTGATTGAAATCATCCTGGTCTTTGTGGCATGTGCAGCTTCTTGCTAGAAGAGGGACATACTTTAAGGCAGATGGCAACTTCTTTTTTTTCCCACAGCAGTAGAAGATAGTTCCAGTAAAAATATACTATCTTTATTCAGATGTCCATGGTAACAATAGAGAAAAATAAACCAGCTTTTTCTCTCAACAGAAATCCCTTTGAAGACAAATGTAGGACTTTTTTTTTTTTTTTACTCAAGTATTGGTGGTATTTCTGGAACATACTTGAATGTTAAATGTTTTCTCTGAGCTTCTGTTAAGATTCTGCTCTGAAGCAGAAAACTGTAAAATCAGTAAGATAAACCCCAGTGTTTAGTTCTATTCCAAAAATGTTCATTTTCCAGAAGAGGAGTTCAGCTGAAAAGCAGGATGCCACTTTTCTTTTGTGTTTTGTAGGAATAAGATCTCTTTCTCTGGAGCCCTTGATGGATCTTGCCTTTTCCCTCCTCCTATTGTGTCAGTAATTTATGTAACTTCTGCTCATGCCAGAAGAAGTTGTAAAATGTATTTGTAAATTACTGTTTGAGAATCTCGAGCTAGAAGACCTGGTTTATTTGATGTGAAAATGATTCTGGTTTCATGTGTAAGGTATATAAACTGCACCAGTAATGTTGCATTGATTGTGGTGCTTTGTTTGGGAAAAAAGACAAGCAACCCTGAGTGAACAAGGCAATTTGCAGCCTTGATTAAACAGAGCAGACAGAGGAATGGCTGAGGAGGGAAAAAAGAGCTCTGGAGCTCTGGACAGAGCAGTTCACCCAGGCAGACAGATTTCCTCCTAATTTTCCCTTCAAATCCTTCAGCTTGCTCACATTTTCAGCAGCAGAATGAGGAATTTGTAATATTCTGTTATCAAAACAAATCAAAGTTAGCTGTACCTTTGAGCAGGGCCCTGGTTGCCACCCAGGATCTTACCCAAAAATCTGTTTGCCCCTGAATGAGTTTGTGGTGCCAGAGGGATTTTGCTTGGTCCTGCTCTGCCTGTTGACAAATACATTTTCTGATCTAGCTTTGGGGTCCACGGTGGCACTGGGGTAGAAGTTCCACGTGACACAGGCTCTGTCTCACCAAAGGGGGGATCGTTCCCCAAAATGATCTTTCACCAGATGTGGTGAAACTGTGAGGTGGTTAATAGCAAGGGCTGTCAGTCTCTGAATCACTACAGTCGCTGTTTGCAATTATAAACGCCAAGACATAAATTAGGGGACTCGGGGCATCACTGAGATAGGCACAACCGTGCCCAAATTTCACTATGAAGTGCAATAAATAAAGTGCTAGGTCTTCAGAAATGAAATCTTCTATGAATAAATGCAAATAAATTGGGCATGGAGGCATTTTGGGTGCTTGAAGAGAGTACTTGGGTTTTCAGCCATGACAGAGATAGATAAAAGACCATTCTTAATGTACAACCACCCTTATGGCTTTAATGTCCAACAGAAAAGAAGAAATTTGTTTCAAATCTATGTTTGAAATAATCTTTTACATTGAGATTCTGCCAGTGGCTGAGTACTACAGAGACTGATTTTCCCCAGCCACCAGGAAAACAAACTACCTGTATGTAAATTCAGGGCCTTTGATGAGAGGGAAAAAAAAAGTTTTGAATTATATTATATTTTCATTTTAACACTGAAACTTGCATGTGCTTGGAAAGCTGAACAGCACGTCTGCCTTTAGCCTGTGCTCATTTATAATGAGTAATTATCTAATGATGATGGTGTTCAGCATGCATGAGAGCTCCTGTAGCAAGATTTGGAGTTTTAAGGAAATGCTGTAGATCATATGATAATGTCTCATTTGTATTCCTTTAGTTCCCCAGTCACTCCTGCATTTCACAAAGCAGCTACAGAAATGGACTATAAATATGCATCATTTTTGTGAGATGAGAAAAGGCTCAATGGTCCTCAAAGAGTGCAAACAATCCCTGTCCCACACCTCACAGCACCAGGTGATGCTGTTCCAGGCAAATCGCACCCTGTAGGAAATGAGTTTTCAATCCTGTCGGGAAGTGCAGCACTCCTGAGGCCTTTAGGGATAAATAAATGTACAAATGAAGGCAGAATTAGCTCCGAGTGTGTGGATGTGGGGTGTAATTCCTGCCGTGCTTCTCTGCCTGAGGATCTGGGGATCCCTCTGCTGGGCTGGGCTGTGGGATTTGGCATTTGTGGGGTGTGTGTAGGAACAGTGACCTGAACAAAAACCTCTGATCCCACTTAGAAATGTGAAGCTTGGTAATCCAGTTAAAACTTTCCTTTCTGTTTCCAGCTGTTCATGAAACAGGCAAGAATCTGTTTGTCAGAATAAAAATGGTTTATAATGTTAAAGGCAAAGAATTAGAAATGTGAGTATTCTATTTTAAAGAGATTTAGGAGTTTTCCATTGACAGTAACGGTAATTTGGCTTTTATTCTAATGTCAGTATTTTGCACTGGAGGAGATCTTCTTGTATATATGCACATCTCTGCATATTTATCTGCCTTCATAATGTGAACAAATTACTTTTGCATCCCAGCACGTGTATCTGCAGATGCGTACATCTCATCTCCACTGACTGATGGCTCCGTTTTGCTTCATTCAACATTTTCTCAGGGACATTTTCAGGGAGCTTTGCTGAGGAAATCCAGGTTTGAAATCGGGGCAGGGTTTGAAATTGGGACAAAATGCTGCAAAGCCCAGCCTGGCCACAGCCCTGCAAAGCTGGGTTCAGGTTTTAACCTGCAGCAGCCTCTGTGTGCTCCTGACTGCAGTTGCCTGCTCTGAGCACTTCCCGGGAATTCAGTGGGTCTAACTGAATGAGCACAGTTAAGTAGGTGCATAAGTGTTTCCAGGCTTTAGGCTTTACAGGCTTTCATAATTAGTGCTCTAGACAACATTAATTAAAGAGTACTTTAGAAAGAATATAGCTGTTTAAACCTCTCCAGTGGTTTGCATCTTATTCAGGGATCCCAATCAATGCAGCACATGGGGAATCCACTCAGAAAGGCAGGAGTGATTATAGCTTAATAAAATCTGTATATACATCTTTGAAACTGTATATAGCAAACAGAGCTGTACATAAAGTCACTTCAGTTCAAGGACAATTAAATTAAAGACAGTAATAATGAAAGAAGCATATGTTTTCATTTTCATTACAATTTCTTCGAGGGTTGTGATCTATGGTAATCAAATATGATGAAGAGGGAGGTTTTCCTGGGGCTAGCAATATTTCTTTTATTTCTTTGGAAATAAGAGCCTTGGGACAGTTAGAATTTGTATCTTACTCATCCTCCTGTTATTATAGATTTGAGGAAGAATTAGAAGTAAAGCACTGACTGATAGTTTTTTTTTCTTATGGAAAAAAAAAGACTTATTGAAATGTTAAACATGATGTTATATCTGATTTATTGTGCAAGGCTGGTTTGAATTTTTTTGTCCCACTGCACTTGGGATCTGATGCAGTCATCCGTCTTCACAAAACCATCTGAGTGTCATGTGGCAAATCTTTGATGTATGATTGAGGATTGTGTTTGGCAATACAGGATCCCCTGCAGCAGCTCTACTTCAGGCTTAAACACAGTTTTAATTCTTGACATTACTTGTCTTTTATGCTCTGTTCCTCCCATATTGAGATAATTTCCAAATGCTGATGAAGAAAATTACTGCATCTTGTACTGATATAGTTGTAAAGGCACAATAAAATTTGACATCTTCCATTTAGTGTGTCTTGATCAGAAATAGGTCTGTCACTCAGAACAAATTATTTTGAAGCCTAAAGCAGGAAGGATATAATAGTTAAGCACAAAATTACCTGATGGGTTTTTAATCACTCTGACAATTATAAAATAAAAGATCTCTGTCCATTATTGAAAGAGGAACAAAGACTAAGAATAGAAAATGTGACAATGACAGTAAATCACTCGGGGGGGTGGGAGTTTCCTGTACCGTCTAAAAACTCTAAAGATGCTCAACAGTGACTCAGATATTTCCTTGAGTTGCTTTTCATCTGGCTTTGAGTGTTAATTACTCCAACAGAAAGAAAATACTGAAAAGCACCTGGACAATTTGCTTGTCTGCTTGTTTTCCTGTCATGTTTCCCAGGAAAAAAGTGGTGTATCCCAAATGCCTGCAGGGTTTGAGGTGTGGAAACACATCCAAGGCACTGGCGAGGCTCCAGCAGAGAGCAGGGCTGCAGCAATTCCCTGGGGATGGAGGGACCTAAACCCACAGAAAATCACAGTAGAGACAAGGCTGCTTTTCAAAGGGGTCAAAGATAAAAAAATCTGCAGGTCTATAAAGAATATTTCTCTGTTTTCTTTGAATTTTTTGAATTTTTCCTTTTGATTTTTTTTTTTATTTTATGTACTTTCTACTCCATCTCAGCATTGCTCCCAAAAATCCCACTTGGTGAAATTAGGAAATGATAATACAATAATTATTAACCAGGTAAGTTCTATTCATCATTTTCTGCTCTGGCCTCAACTCCATGCCAGTGACTGCTGATTATAAATACCATTAGTGAAACAGAAATCAGCACACTGTACTCAAGTTCCTTTTTTCAAACGAAGGGCTATTTTTCAGCATTCCGGTTCCCCATAGGCTTTTAATCAAGGTTATGGGAAAGTCCATAAACTTTCTGCTGAATATTTAACGAGCTGAAGGTCGTGGCAGACCTGAGATGCCAAGGACGAGGGAAATGAGATTGCAATCAGGAGAGCAAAGGAGACCTGGAGATAAGCAGAGCTTTGTCTACAGATAATATCTGCCAGAGCAAACACCAGAGCCAGGCCTGCCAGCTTCTTTTGTGAGATTTCATTTTCCCAGTATAAACAGCCATGAAAAGGGGTAAACACAAATGGGTGCTGTTTGCAGGAATGTTAGTGCTGAGCTTCTTTGAAATGATGGTTGAAATCCAGTCAGAAAAGGCATCTAAAAAAATAGAAAATGTTTCAGTGTAGTTATACAGTCTTCTTTTTTACTGACCTGAAATCCTAATTCCGTAACATTTTTTTAATAAATTCTCTAAACAGCCTCTATTATACTGAAGTGTAATGCCAGTTTGTATGTTCAGCCAACAATTTTTCTTTGCTAGATCTTTTTAATTGAACAATTTTTAACAGTCTAGTTGTGACAATATTTTCCTGCGCACAAATGGAAAAGCAATCTTGCAGAAACTCTTACCCTTGCCCATCCAGCAGCTATAAAAATATAATTATAACACTCTGCATAATGCATGGAGTGAATATTCAGAAGAGTTATCTGAAATGTCAGCCTGTAGAGGCTACACAGAGTGTCCACTGTGCTCTGGCTTTGCGGCAGCAGTGCCCAGATCTGTGCCCACAGCAGCTCTGTGCTGGCACAGGATGCTCTGAGTGTGTCTGGGATGGCATCACCCTCAGCCTCTGCTTTCCTGGGCACCCTCAGAGCTGCCTCAAAGTTCTCTCCCCAATAATTCATGCACTTTAACCTCTATATTTCCTGAAGCTGATATGTTGCTCATCCCTTATTTGTAGCAAAAAGTCAATGAAATATTTAATACTTGGTTTCATGGCCTGTTCTGATTAGTATAGATATAAATTCCTTTTGTAAAACTGGGTTGTCTTATAACGTTTTATCTGATGATAAAAGGGAGGTGAGGTCCTGGCACAGGTGCCCAGAGCAGCTGTGGCTGCCCCTGGATCCCTGGCAGTGCCCAAGGCCAGGCTGGACAGGGCTTGGAACAACCTGGGACAGTGGAAGGTGTCCCTGATCATTGCAGGGGAGTGGAAATCAATGATCTTTAAGGTCCCTTCAAACCCAAACCATTCTATAGTTCTGATATTTTTCCGCCCACTCTGCTGAACTTGGTGTTGGAGATGCAGCTCAGAAGCTGAGCACATCTCATTTCTATTGATAGAATGGAACTGTTTTGCAGTAAATCTGGTTACAATAGGTAGAATACACCCACAATATTTTCTCTGCCTTAATTATTATGACAGAAGAAAGGATGCAAAGAAACCATGTTGAAAGTTTTCCTCTTTTTATAATACCAGATACTGTCAAGGACTCCAAATGTTGGCAACTCTGACCATTCCAGATCTGGGATGATTTCCAACAGTCTTTCATCAATCAAATTGTTGATTATGGGGTTAATTTCTAAGAACTGGATCAATTTTTCTTCAGAATATTCCTTTGATAATTTGCATTCATTTTTGTTGAGAGAAAGAACCCAGAAGAGAACTGTAAGCAAGCTGCTTTTCTTTTATGACAAAACATTTGAGACTTTTCTGTTACAAAGGCTCTGGTTTTTACAGCACACTTGTAACTCACATCATCCAGGAAATAGATTCTCTAGTTCTTGTCAAGCACTTCCAACAAGGAAGGCTAAAAGTGACACAAGATTTTTTCAGGAGAAAGCTGGAACCCCTTTTCTCTCCCTGATAAATGAGGTGTGCTGTCCCAGAGTGGCTGGGCTCTGTCCCACAGGGAGTGCTGATCCTGGCATCCTTGTCCTCACCCTGTAATGATGAAAAACTTATGCAGCTCAGGAGCAGAGATTTTTGCATGAAAAAAAAAAATAGGTATTAAAAAAGAAATTCTTCCCCTTTCTGAACGGGGAAGAAAAGACCTGTCTGGGTGTTCTTCCTTGCCAGACCTCAACCCCTAAATCTCACCTCATTGTGTGGGATGAAGTTAATTTTTTCTGTGTGGGGCAGGATCCATCACCCCTTGGTTTTGATCACGTTTCAAACCACCTCTGCCACCATATCAATAATTTCATCTGGAAAGAGCCTCGCTCGTGCTGCTGTATTTAAAAATTCAAGACAAAAAGTTTTGTGTCGTGTAATTTTCAAGCCTGGCCATAAAATAACAATCGAGCATTGCAACAATGAAACTTGTCTGATAAAAGGATTGAAAAGCTGAAGTTGCTTAATAATAAATGGAATCTCAGTCCCTCACTTGTAAGACACTCGTCCTCACTTGAGACTGTGCTGCTCTGGAGACAGAGGGGCTGAAAAGGAGGAAATTGTAAACATCCATTATGTGTAGTTCATGCATATATCCTGCTCCTTTGCCACTCTGAGCGTGCAGAGTGCTTCCAGCATTACACAAACAGGTTCAGCAACTGATGAAAATATTAGCAAGCTCATGTTGAAGATAAATCTTTTAACCCCACCACATTTAATTTGTCCAGTGAACTTGCACAGAACGGAAATATCACAAAGTACAAGTGTAAAGCCACAAAAAAATGAGTCTGTTTTGCTGGTTTAAATTGAGAATGTTGTTAAAAATGCAACAACCCTCTAATATTAATACCAGGAACAAAATTAAGATTGAAATATCAGGTTAAAATTAAATTTTGTAATTTTTTTCTCTAATTTATTTACTCTATTGCTGTCTTACCAGCCCAATGTAGGACATTTCAGGGCGGACCTATTGAGTTTAGTTTTTCTCTTTAACAAATCTTAATACTCTTGTTATCCTTGAGGAAATCTCCTTGATAAGTATGCTTGTCTGCCAGAGAATATCAGCTGTGTTACAGAAAAGAAAACCAAAACCTTTTCATCTCTTCTAACCAACCTTTATTCAATTTATTAATGTGTAATAGCTTCTCAAAACGTTTCACAAGTTTAAACGTAATGCATTAAACTTAAATCTGTTTCTCTAAACACACTTAAGTTTGTATATATATATATATGTTTAAGGAACACATGGAGGTTGAGTTGTCCTGAAGAATAATTATTTTGCAGAGCTGCATTATATATCAGGACTTGTAAAATGTTTCATAGTAGATATCTTTTAAGAGTGAAAAGACTTGAAAAAACCCAGCACAAATGTCCACGAAAAAGGATGATTTCCCAAGCCACCCCTTCTGCTTCTGTGAGATCCATGAAATTAGAAGAAAAAGGGGAGACTAAGATTAGAGACCCTCGGTGTGCAAAACTTTCACAGCACCTCTGCAGAATATTCTAAATTATGTTCTTATGAATAACACATCATCATTGCAGATATTCCCTTTATTCATCTGGGTTGAGCAGCCAGAGCAGCAGATCCCATATGGATGTCTCATGCATGCAGGTGAAAGAGATTTTTTCCTATTCTTTATGCTTTTTGCATTTTCATTTGTTACCTCTGAAAATATAAAAAGTTTTTAGGAAACAAATTATTGGAGGGTTTTTTTGTCTGACAGTTTTGTTTTTCCTTAGAGGTTAGGAAATACTTGTAAGCCAAATGAGGGAAAGTATTAAAAAACAGAGATAAAACTATTTCAGGATGAAACTGGTTGAATAACTATTGATCTTGAGAGATTTGGAAATTTAACCCTGTCTCTGCACAGACAACAAAATGGTTATTAGGTGTGGAGAATAATCAGTTTTAAAGGGAATATTAAGGTGTTGATAGACATGAGAGGTATTGATAAAATGAGAAATTTCCATTCCACATTCAAATTAGTGAAAGGAAATGAATGTTATTATAATTATCAATTATTGATAATTTTCTGACCTAACAGAGAAATGGCAGCATTGTTGCTAACAAATATCAAATGATAAATGCTAATTGAAGAACAATATCTGAAAACCTAGCAAGATTGTGACAGGCCTTCCAGACAGGTAAAAAGCAGTAACAAAAGAATGTTACTCTTGTCATATCAGAAATATTCATAAATCCTGCATCATTTGACAATGAAATGGTTTGCAGACAGATTAGGTAAGGAAATGCAAAATTATTTATTCTTTCAAGAAAATAAACCAGAGTACAAAAATGAGCAGGATGACATCTTGTCAGCATGTCTGAGGAGTTTATTTAGCCCACGTCCTTCATGTCTGATCCACAGCTGCAAATAAGGACATGAGGGGAGGATAGATGAGAGTTTTCACCAGTTTGTGAAATTCAGTGCTGTTTTTTTAATTTTATTATAAATTTAATATAAATTATTGTAATAATTCAGCCACATCTTGCTGTAGTACAGAGAGATATGCTGGTTTTTGAACTGGAAAATAATACTGGGAAATTGTACTGGAAAATACTCTTTTTTCAACATGGGTAAGGTGGGAAAAAAAATCATGTTTCTCTGTCCTTGGTGCTGTTTGAGGAAGTTTTGCTCAGGAAGTTGGAAAGAGTTTAATACGTTTTCATTTGGGTTTATGAGACACTCATAAAATATCATAAAATATAATCAAAGCTGATAATGTCAAGTCAAAGTCTGATAAAACTAAAGTGCAAAAGTGCTGTGGCATCAAGGGAAAATTGTCAGGTAATTATTTATTGGAGGGTTGTCAAGCTGTGGGGATGACAGGGATTTTCAGAAATTAATTTGAGGGGTCAAGATGGATATTTCTCTCAAATCTGCACTTTGTGTTCAAATTTTTAAGCATTCATCATAAATGTTAATTTTAATTATATAATTTCCTAACTGGCTGACTTTGAATGATGCTTATATCAAGATAATACAAGAAAAAGTTATTGAATTTTAAGGAGCTTTATTAAATTTCTCTGGTTGACATATTTAAGAGGTGGAATTTTCATAGCACTATGCAAAGCAATTATTTCTTAAGGGATGTTTTATTTAGAAGCAAGTATTAATTTATTAATAAAAACCCCACCTTTCTGCCAGTGTGCATTCAATAACTGCATTTTCAAATGAAATTATGAAAGAGACGTAGATTTGAAGTAAGATTGAACATGAAATTCCAGGAGTGGAACATAACAAAAAGCTAAGACTAGTCCTAAAACTGGAAATGAATAAAGAAATAATTATTCAGGTGTATTTTTCAAAGCTAGGCTGACATTTTTCATTTTGCCAATCTGTTGTTTGGCATAACTTATTATCATTATTCTGAAACATTAATCCAGCAATGGCATCTCTGCCTTCAAAAACTTCCTGGTGTGATTGCTAGATGCTGTCACCAACATCTGAGCCTAAAATAATTTTAAGAAAAAGTTATGTATGTGAGACTTAGAGGCGGAAAAGAAGCATTTCATGAAGAGTCAGTAAAACATAATCAAGCCCACTCAACTGAAACGATCTGGAAAGTTTCTGGGAAAACAGTGGAGAACATTTTCCTGGGGTTTGGCAGTAGAGATGGCCTGAAGTTTAGTGACCAACAGCAAATGTTAGGTGGACACAGCCACGCTGGCAACAGGGCAAAATCATCTGCTGGGCAACCTGGACTGGAACTGGAGCTGGGAGCTCCATGACTTCCAGGCACCCACAGCCTCTGGGGTCCTGTAAATCTCAATTTGCTTGGTTTGGTTTGGTTTTGGTTTTTTCACAGCACTGAGAACCCTCCTGCCTGTGAAGGCACCGTGAGCTTTCCTCCTGTAGGCTCAGAGGTGAGGATGTGATGCTGCACCCACTGTCCTTCTGCTCGCTGTTAAAATGCTCCAGAAATGGTGCAGGCATCACAGATATTTATTCATGCCACTTGAGGAAATGCTCTCAGCATGGGTAATTAGTTTTAGCTGTAAGAAATTCCAGGTGAGGTCCCTGAATGGAAGTGAAGGTACAAACCTGTTTTCTCTTCCGATGGCTTTTGTGCCCATGCAGCTGTTGATGTGTTGGGTACATACATAAGGATTTAAATTCACCTGTGGTTATTACTTTGTGATTCAAAATGTAAAAAGCATGTAAACTGCTCTTTTTAAGCCTGCCTGCTGGAATTGTTAAACTGCTATCTGTAATTTCAAGTCAGTCTTCCAAACTTTCTATAATATTCAGGCTTCATTCCTGCATTGTCAGAAAGAGAAAGGAATCTGTGCATGCACACCTGGAAAAGGAAGAGTTCCTGACCATTTTGGTTAACAGTTTTCAGAGAAGCCTTTGTCTCTCTCCCATAATAACAATTTCTTACATAACTTTTGTTTTTCACCTGAATGCTGTGAAATCCACAGTTAGATGTGTCCTGTGCCTTGGCTAATGTTGGGAAATCATACCCTCAGTCTTCAATTCCCCACAAGAAATTTCCTCTTTGTTAAGAGTGAATAATGGATAATTGGTGATTGGTTATGTTTTCACTCCCTGGACTTGTTAAGCGAGGCTTCCTTTGGAGTTCAGGGCTGGTCTGTGAGCACAGTTTTCACAGCACAGACTATTATTTCATCAGCAGAACACAAACCTCCCTAATTTGTTTTATGATGACAGTGCCTGCTAGCTGGCACTTAGACTTGTTTAAGCTATTGTATTACCATTTTCTTTGGTGTAGCTTTCTGCTTTCTGCAGTAAATGTCATCTGCAGACAAATTAATAATTTGTTATCATTTGCTGGAGCAAGAAATAAGAGAAGTTGAAGTCAGCTAAACAGGCAGGGCCGCCGTGGCAGCAGAAACCAAGAACGCAGCACTTTGAGTCTGCCCTCAAAATGTGCTGCAGTAAAAATGAAAGAGACTCTCCATTGCTTTCCACATTAGTGCATTGTGAAGAGATGAACACCGAGAGGTGTTAGCAAGTTCTGTCACTATTCTGGGATGGAGCGTGCTCTAGTGTGGGGTACCAAGCCTCATCTTGCAGCAGGAGTTTTGTTATCTCCTCGTGAACAAGCCTCTGTAGCCAGCCAGGTAATTAAACATGTACATAAATGATATTTCACCATGTGCCTGGGAGCTTCTGAGAGCCCTGCAAGAGTGAGGTGACTGGTGTCCATGGACACTGCGGTGATTTCTCTCAGTGTGCTGTGGAGGGGTCTCGCTCCAGGAGATCTGTGGTGCAGCATCCCTTGGGGAGGCCACGGTGTCTCTTTAGAGAGCTGTGTCCCTTTGGAGAGCTTCAGCCCAGCCTCTGATTCTGTCTGGCTTCAACAGGAGTCTGATCACAAGTTACTATCCAGAGGTGAAGGCTGCACTAGTCAGGAAATCCTTTCTGCTTGGCAGTTTGTGATGTGCCCTGCAGAAGGACTCACAGGGGAGGACTCGTTTGCTGAGCTGCAGCTGAACATGGGGAGCTGCCTGGCTGCTGCTTTTAATTAAATCCACCACCAGCAAACAACTTGGCTTCATTCCATGGCCTCCTTTCTTCGAGGGTCCCCCCTGCCCCCAGTTTGTCCAAGGATAATCCAAATGCTACAGCTTATTTATGGTGTTGACTAAATAGCACGTTGCTTTTCTCCTGGTAGTTTGATTAATCTTTATTCAGCTCATGGCCAACCTGGACATAGTCCCTTGATTTTGCTTTTATTTTTAGTGTAGTCCTTAATAAACAAAATCACCTTCATCATTCTCAAAGGAAGGAGTAAAAATTGCCTCATAAATAGGATACTTTTACTAAACAGGTGTGTTGTTAAAAAGAGTTGTAACGTATCTGAACAAAAAGAAGTAAGCTTGTTGAGTAGGTGCCTTGATGGAGCAGCTTACAAATCATGGCAGTCAGACACATCCTATTATTTATACAATGGTGTTTTTAGGAAAGTTCATTTTTAAGGTAAGCAATCAAGTAATTCCTTATATGGAGATGGGGGAATACTTAACCTTGAGTACAACAACATTAACTCCGGTGAGCTTAATGAATTATTCATGCTATTATCCACCTTGAGAGACATCAAATTGCTCTGCACTGTCTGCAAAGTGCAGTTAACAAAAAAATGATAGCTTGGTGAATTATATTTGTGTATCTGAACATTAAACTAAAGACAGCGCTGTGGAGAGGTGTTGGTGCATGTACCTGTACAATCCACGCAGAGCAGAGTCCTGCCTGGCATTTCCTAATCCACTTAAGTCATAACTCTATTAATAATTTGTTTGCAAGGAATGGCCCCACAGACAAAAAATCATTGAATATTCAAAGGTGCCTATACCAGCACTGGAGGATGTAATCACTGCAGGCACTAACCTTTTTACAAAGAAGCTCTTCATTACAGTCCCTGGAGGCTGCTACAACATCCTGAAGTACATGAAGTTGCCTTTTACTCTATTAAATTTTGGGTTTTACAGGGAGAAACAAAACTGCTATTTGCCTTTCAGTATGCAGTGACAATTTTAAAAGCTTGGCTGAAGCTGGTTTTCCTTGAGCAAAACAAAATTTCGTCTCATCAAACTCTTTTCCTGAGGTCTTCAGGCATGTGCTCTTCACAAACATTTCCTGTTCCCCCCATGCCTCATTCTCAGCTCCTGGTTCAGCAGCTTAGTGAGGTAAATATAGATTATTAACAAGCATACAGAGAATTATCAGTATTTGGGTTCTTCTACCCAGGCACACTTCCCTCAGCTGTGCTTGCTGCTGCTGCCCAGCAGTTTTGGAAAATCTTCCCTCAAGGAAGTCATGCAAGAGATTTGGCCTTAGGGATTCCTCTCCTGAATTTATTTCTTAACAGGAAGATGGAGAAAATTCTTCAGATTCTCTCTGTGTCATCACTTACAGGGCAGTTTGAGAGACAGGACACACAAACACTTCATGTACAAGCAGAGGTGAATGGAGCTCCTGATTTTTCTGGGGACTTGCATTTATTGCATTTTACTCCCCTCAGACAGTGATTTAATAAATAAATTATATCCATATTTTAATAGTAAATTGCCATCTTGCTGGAACTGCTGATTTCAGGAGGTTGCTTGTAACAACAGCTTTGCTGGCTCCCAAAATAGAAAAATTGCTCTAAACCAATTTTCCTTAATAATTTCATGTTTTAAGAGAAAGCAATTTTCAGTATAAAAATACATATTCCATTCACACACATATATATATACATTTCTATTTTTAAAATACCATTAAGAATGTCATCAATTTTCAGGGAATATGGGAAAGTACAAGAACAAATATTGCACTGTTTATCTTCTGTTCAATAGAACTGACTGCTTTTATAATCTAATAAGGCTACCTGGGTAGGCTTAACCTGTGATAAGACAAGTTTCTAGCACAAAATTGCATTCCAAAACTTCTTCTCAAAAGCTTAAATAGATGTCCATGGACAAATATTTACAGTTTTCTATGGCTGCTCATTTTCTGGACCTTAACACAGTATTGATATAATTTTGTCGTGTTTGTTATGAACATTCTAAAAATTATCTTTCAGAATCATAGAACTCTCCATAAATCTTAGAATGAAGGGGTCGGGGATGTTTGGAGAGGGCAGAATTTTGCTGTCTGAGTACAGCAAAATGCAGAATTCCTGCAGAAAGGGATTTATCATTAACTAAAATTCAGAACATCAAAAAGATTCAAATTGAACCCCCTGGCATCTTCAGTTCCATATCAAGATGGTGTTACCAATTCCTGAATTTAGTCACTAATTGCTTTTGTCTGTGAGATGTCTTTTAACCCATTAAAACTGCTCAGGGCAAAACCCATGTGTTTTATGGATTTAGTTCCTAATACTTTATAACTCAAAAGATCTGATAAGTCTCTGAAGATTCCCATCCTCTCAGTCTCATCTTTTCCTTTTGTGCAATGCTTGTAGCATTAATTATGATTTTGGAAGATATATATTCACTAATTTTGAAATATTCAACTAATTTCAGAGCACGATGCTTGGGAGAGCTGTTTATCACCCCAACATCCAGGCACACAACCTTTCCTGGCTGTGGAAGTATCAAAATAAGTAGCATAGAGAGCAGTTTGGATCTATTCCAACTCATGCCAAGAGATTTTTAATCAAAAGATTTCAAAGTTCTCCAGTCAGTGTTTAGACTGGAAAGAATGTTGGGGCCCCTGCAAATCCTGATTTCTCATCTTATTAGGAATAATAATGAGTAATTCTGAGTGATTTCAGTGCTTAATTGAATTCAAAATTCTATTTTCTGGAACATGGAAGGCATGATGTGATTTATGGATTGAGGTTTACAGCAGACTCAGAGATGGACACATTCACTCGTGTTCTGATATTTGGATGTCAGAGGCCTTGGACAGCGCTGGAAGCAGAGATATTTACCTCTCCCATTTACAGAGGGGTCAGGACTCAGGTCACAAACAGCACAGGAAAGGAAATCTCAGAGTTTGCCTGCTAGCCCTGGATGGTGGGATGCAGCTCTGCTCCACAGCAGTTCAATTTCTAATGCTCCCTGACCCTTTCTCTGCTATAAATAATCAGAAATATTCATTACAGAAATGGCAATAGCTTTGGAGAAGTGATGGAGTGTATATTACAAAAGGAAAAATACATCCAATTCTCATAACTCCTTGCAAATTGTATTGGAAAGTCTTCAGCTGAATATATTCATATCCTGCTTTAAGAAATGCTACAAATAATGTGATGAGTTGAATTATCCTCAAATAATTCAGCTCATGTAGATGTCTGTGTACCTATTTCACTGTGCAGAGGCTTATCATTTTCTGGTTTCAGCCTGATACTGTACCCTGAAATATTGAAAAAAGTTCTTTAATTTAAGGTTGAGTGTCACTATTGAAGTCATAAAGTCCTATGGATCCAGTAGTGCTAACATGGTACTGCTCTGGGGTTTTTCCTTTTCTGCGCTCTTTATTTTGCTCTATAAGCTTGATTCCTTAGCATTAACAGCCTGGAAAATTCTACTTTTCTAGGCATTAATGTAAAAATGATTCCTGGCTCTGATTCCACAACTTGGTCACTTGCAGTGGATGTAGAGGAAGAGTGTGCTGTCAGCACTGCCATTCTCCTGTGCTTGAGTTTAGTGAAAGGCACTCTAGAAAGATTCATGAGGATTTTTTGTATCAATATTGCATTTTGAGGGTGGCTGTCTTTGGAAAAAAATTCCACTTGGTCATGTGAATCTTGCTATCTTTTCTGTTTTGTGGTTTTTGATTTTTTTTCTCTGCAGCCATAAATGATAGAAGCACTCTTGGTTCTGGAGCCCTTGCTGCTGCTTTGTTTTTCCTTTTCTCTTCACAGAAAATGGAATTTCATAATGCATTTGCAAGATGATGCTTTAATAAAAGAAACTGTAGAAGAGCAAGGAATGAAAAATTCAGGGACTTATCCAGGCTGTTATGGTCTATAAAATGCCATACCTGAGGAAGCTCTTATAGGAGCACTAAGAAAAATCTTTTCTGTTCAGTGCAACAGAAGAAAAGCAGATATTAGTTTTTGAGAATTGATTTTAATTTTTAACCAATTTAATTAACTTTATTAAATATCATCTTTGGGTTTGTAGCTTGAGCTTTTGGTTTTAGATTAGACCTCGGAAGTCTTCTGAGGTGTAACATTTGCAGATTTCAACTTGCTGCTGGAAGTGAACTATAATTTTTTGTTGAGGTTTAAAGTACCACTGGAACTTAGAGAGTTTAGCAGAGACTGCTGTGTGATTTTAGGCTAAAAGAGGGTTGGTTTTGATTAGATATAAGGAGGATGTTCTTTACAGTGATGGTGGTGAAACACCAGAGGTGAGGGACGCCCCATCCCTGAAAATGCTCAAGGCCAGGTTGGATGGGGCACAAACCAGGTGACCTTTGAAGGTCCCTTCCAACCCAAATGTTCTGTGATTCCACATTTATAGCCACAGAATCCCAGAATCACTGAGGTGGGAAAAGACCTCCAAGCCCATGGAGTCCGGCCTGTGACCAATCCCCACCTTGTCAAACAGGCAGGAGAATGGAGCCCAGGACACAGTGGTGGCTTGAACAACTCCAGGGATGGGACTCCACAGCTCCCTGGCAGCCTCTTCAGTGCTTGGCAACCCTTTCCATGAGGAAATTCTTTTTCAAGCCCAAACTGAAGCTCCCTTGGCTCACCTGGGAGCAATTCCCACACAACAGTTTCCAGTAGAATTTTCCCTTCCGTGCTCCACCTCCTGAGCCATCTGTGCATTTCCCAGCCTTGCTGTTCACATCCAGCTCAGATCGTGTACAGGGTCACTGGGAATGGTGCTGCAGTTTGTACTCGGCCTTTTCTGAGCCGGGGAGCAATGTTTAACAAAGGTCTGAGGGCAGGAATGTCTGGTTTGCAGTTTTTCCTGTGATTTATGGTTTGATTCACTTGTTTATTGGTTTGGTTCTCCAGTAAGGAGGGAGAGTTGTGGTGTCTGCAGTAAAGTGAGGGCTCACCAAGGTGCTGGGATCCAGGTGCAGGAAACCTGTGGGTGGGTAAGGAGTGAGTGATTTCTCAGTGCTCAGGCACACAGAGGTGCAGCTCTGCTCCTTCTGCACATGTTTGTGTCTGCAAGGAGCAAATGCAGATGGGAAATTCCATTTCCTTCTGTGATCCATCCCGATTCCTCACGGGGCTCCTCTGTGCTCAGCGCTGCTCACTTTTGAAAAAGGAGAGTGAACTTTGCGGAGGGTTCTTACGGCACATTAACAGTGTCCACAAGTGCAGCAAGCGCAGAGGCCCCTGCAAATTTACAGCCTTATTTACTGCATAATAGGTTCCCAGGGGAGACACGGGCTCAGGTGCACTGATCCGTAGAGGCTGAGAAGAAATTGGAGACAAGCAGAACTCACCGACATCCTTCGAGTGATTACTCATAAACCTTGGAAAAATACCATTTTCAACTCTGAGGCAGCCTGGTTTCATCCACACAGTGCACTATTTTAACTTCATGTTAGCCTAGAAATCTTCCCATGTTGCCCTGGTAATTTATGTGATGTTCCTTTGCAGGAACAAAAATCCATCTTACACTTAACTCCTTTTGATAATTAATTCTCTCCCATCTGCTTACAGCTGGTATGGTGGAAATGTGCTGGAGTTTCCTTATTTGCTCATGCCTTGGAGTCATCTTTTAATATAAATAGCTGTGCATCTACCAACAAGTTTGAAATGAGCCTTTCTCAGTTTCTGACCAGCACATCCAAGTCATATCCCTTGATGAAATTTTTAGTGTGTTTTTAGGGGAATGCAGACTGATCTTTTTATACTATTTAATAGGAAGGTACAAACTTCAAGGGATCCGTCCTGCACTTGAAATAAATTTTTAAGAGCAGTGTGATCAGCTTCATGTAAACAGAAACATCACATCTTTGAGTTTGTCTGTTTTCTTCCCCTGACAAACCTCACAACATTTAAAGTACATTCTTTTTGCAACCAGGCAATGTTTTTCACCTAATAAATAATTGCAGAGTGTTGCTGCTCTACCAGCTTAGTTTATTTAGCACTAAATAAGGCACTCCATGTTTCCCCTTGCCCTGGTGCTTTTATGTAGGGCCTAAAAAAAAAAATTCTTACAAGAATTATCTTTTGACCCAGTTTTTAGGGTAAATGAATCCAACTTTTGTCTTGCATATCTTATTTCTTTTAAAAGGCTGCAAGAAGCCAGGAGAGAATTCCTCCAAAACAAAATAATACAGGAACAAAGCAGCTGGCCACAAAGTAGAATGTTCCTAAAACCTGGGCAAATGAGCTCTGTTGACTTTGGATTCCTTGCAGCTTTCCTTGTGTGATAATCTGCAGAGTTGGTTTGCTTCTTATGCAGTGAAATAAGCACGGATTTACAGTGGAAAAAGAGCTCTAAATGTGGCTTGAAGTGAATAAAATGTGTGCTTGCACGTGGCTGTCTGGAAGGATTCCTTTGGCCTTTGCAGTCCGAGCTTCCACTCACCAAGGTTTTACTTGGATTTTGCAGAAGGTGATTCTTTGCAACTTGGCTGCGTTGGAGGAAGTTTAATTTACAAATTGGCTCTTCTTCTAAAGTATTTTATTGCTTTTTATTACTCTGAACTGATGGCAGACAAGTACTGAAGTGTTATTTCTATTTTTTTACGTGTTTCATACTTTTTAATATATTAAGCATCCATTTAAAATTATCCTCACCAAACCCAGTATTGAAAACTCCTGGAAGTCCTTTTCAATTAATAATGCAAACTGAAACATGCATCAGTCTTTATTCATGTGCTGTCAGCTACTCTCAGGAGCTGTTCATTTGCCAGATTAACTCATATTTTTCTATTTCAGTTAAGACCTGCCAAAAAAAATGATCTGAGGTGTTCAAATAGCTCATAATGAATGAAAATTCTAGAAGATGCTTTAAAAAGGCAGGATTTTTTTTCTCTGTAAAGTTAAATCAAAACACTAATTTCTGATAAAATCCCGTATTTTGCTGTACCATTTCCAAATTAAAATTTTAAATCAAAAAGCATAATGAAGATAAATTTAGAAATTATTTGGGGTAAATGCTTTTTTCTTTAAATGTCAAAGTATTCAATCTTTTCAGGGTACTTTGGTTTTCACAAACAACTGTGTGCAATCAATGAAATGGCTGTCATTTTTCATAATTTGAGTAAATACGATTCCAGTTAAAAAATACCACAGCTCCTCTAAAACCAGTGGAAAAGACCGAGGATGATTTTTGTTGGGAACAAATTGTCTACTCTCAGAGAGGCCCCACAGCAGGGACCCAGCCCCGTCCCTGGCAGGGTCTGTGACTGTGGGAGAAAGCAGAAATTAAACTTTATTTCTGGTTGCTTTGACTGGTTCTGCTCACACTTGGGGAAGGAGTTGGGCAATTCCTGCTGTGGCAGTAGAAATGTGGATTAAAGCCATCTATGATTCCTCTTAAAGCACAAAATTTTCTTGATATATTTTTATATATGTTGTATATATTTCTATATATTTGATATTGAATATTTCATATTTCATTGTCCTCCATACTCAAACATCTCAACCAGTCTTTTTTCTGTCAATATCACAGAGGAATCAGTGATGTTCTTTTAATGTACTTTAAAGCTCCTTTCTGCTGCAGAATGGAAGCCACAAATGAATGAAATAATCACTGTGAATTTTGGCATATTTTGCTGTTAATACACAGTAATTTTAGCTCTGACGATGTTCCTTATGAAATCTTTTCATTCTCAGGGATTTGGCTGAACAGACCAGACAGTCTGGGAGCAGCCAGTGAGATTTGGGCTCTGGCTGCTCTCCAGGCAGTGATGGGTCATACCCACTCTTAGCTCTGGAATGTGTGGGGAAAGACACTCAGTTCCTTTCAGGATTTTCTGTGGTGATGTTGTAGGCCAAGTAAGAACAAATGTTAAAATTGATATTTTAATCATTTCCTAAATTTGCTGCTCCATGACCTGTCCGTTGTTAACAATGGCTGGGGAAACCTCTGCTCTTTGTCACTACCATCTGAATTTTAGCTTCACTTTTCCACTATTCCTAGATGGATATATTTCATTTCTATCTCTATAAAGACAAATAAATTTCAGGCCACGGAGCTAGTGAATTTTAGGAAGGCAGAAACATTTTTTATGCGATGTTGGTGTGTTTTCTTCTAATAGTGCAGTGGTTTGATTGTTAAAAAACTCTTATATATAGAAAAAGATTCAGTCGGTTTTCTCCTCAGCCTATTTCCCTACATTATCCAAGTACTTCATCCCCATTATTCAGTTTATCTACACAAAGCCTGTCTGGGTTGAGATCATATTCCATTTTGAAACAGGAAACCCAGGCAGAAGAGAACTTAGCAAAGAACTTTTGTCATGCAGAAGGAGGATATTGGACAGAACTTGGCTTTAACTGAATTCCCATTCTGGAATCACCAGAGTGCTCACTCTGCTGAGACTGGAACAGCTTAAACGGCTCTGCTGACTCCAGAGCTGCACAAACAGTTTAAATAATCTGATAACAGGCACTTTCCACCTCATTTAACATTCATTCTTTTGCTTTGGTTCTTATTTCTTCTTCAAACAAAAGCTTTTATTTACTTATATCTGTTTCATTCTATTTATTTCTTTTACAAGCTCGTGTTTATTGCTGGTGCTCCAGCCACAAACCATTGCCATCAGTGCTGCCATGAGTGGTGACTCTCAACAAGAAATTGGGATGAACTGCAAATATTATTTATTCTCTGCTGCCAGGCTCTGATTTAATTGCTTTCTTTCCATATGAATTACTTATATAGCTTTAGAAATTAGTACTTCCTCCTTTGGTTTTGTTTTTTTTTTTTTTTCTAAAGGTAGACTGGACAATCTAACAAACCAAGGATTTAGGGAAAAATCTTTCCTTCTTGTAGGCAAGAAGTGAACATCAAAATGATAATTTTTAGGAGCACTTTACAGGACACAATAAATTCTAAAACAAAGTGCATGGGCAAAAACTGAAAAAAACACACTTCTCTAATTGTTTATACTTTTTTGTTTTGTGATCCATTCTTGAATAATGTTTTAGAAAAAAAAAAAACAACAAAAAATCAATATTCTATTCATGACACTAAAATATTAATAGGACCTAAACTGTGATTTAAAAACTTTTGTTTGTTTACCCACAAAATGTAGTAGCGAGAAATAGAAATAAGTTGGGAAAATACCTGATAGTAACAAATAAACAGAAAACTGTGATAAACTACCAAGAAATGTAATGTTATTAATTAGGCTTTTTAATTAGCATTGTAGATTTCTTGGGAAAACACACCTGGTGAGTATGATCTTGCACTTCATTAGTTTGTAGTACCAGGTTGCAGTTGCTTTTGAAGTCAGTGCAGAGGTAGCCTAAGGAGGACGACTAAAGAGGGCTTTGATTTGGCTGCTTGCTCAGTCAAGGAGCAGGGAAAGGGGAGATTGAAGGTCTTGTTTGCACAGCTCTCTGCTCTCTCTGTTAATTTTTCTGAGCTGTAAATTGTCCTGCAGTCCACAAATAATTTGACTCCTGACATTGGCACGTAAGGAAATCTCTCAAAGTACGAGTTTTGCTTTGCTGCTGGTGGTGATCCTGTCCAATACATTGAGTCAACATCCCTCAGGTTTCAAGTGCCATTCTAATTAAAACCTAGAATTTGGATAGTCAAGTGCCAATTAGTTCATAATTCCCACAGAGCACATGGAAAATCTGATTCTCCTCCCTTTTTCTGAACCCTTTAGGTGGCAGCATAGCAGATGCAAAGCTTTGTGCTGCCGAAGCACCAGCTGCAAAGAATTCCTTCAGTGGGATATAAACTACCATTAAATCTTATTTTTATTTTTTTAATGAACTTTCTTTCTAAAGTACTACAAAGAGGTTACACCATCTTAATTTGTGGAATACTGTAGGCAGCCAACAGAGCTCGTGTGTGTGGAAAGTCAGCGCCAAGTGTTATCCTGGTCACAATTCTTCCTGGAACTAGCAAAGTAAAAGTTGTTGGTAATTACAATGAGCCTATTAAGCCTAGTCATGAGTTTAGTTCCATGAGGAAAAGTTTTAAATTATTTTCTCATCTCTTCTATTCCTTTGAGAATAATTAGCAGCATGATAATCTGCTTACTTTAAAAGAGAAATAATAATTATTTTCTAATCCCAGTGCAGTGTGTGATATAAAACAAGGCCATTACACCTTTGAGTGGGTTTTTTTTTTTTTTTTTTTTTTTTTTTTTTTTTATTAAATTAGAATTNTAAAAAAAGCCGTTTTCCCTTTTGTGTGTGTTTTTTTTTTTTTTTTTTTTTTTTTTTTTTCTTATTAAATTAGAATTAGGATAGCCATAAGTGTAAAATGGGTGACACGGTCCGTTAAGTTGTTTGGGGCTGCTTTTATGAGCACAGTGCCACTGAGCAGCCTGGGCCCTCTCACATCTAATAAGGCTACAAAAAGTTCCAGAGGCTTCCAGATGTGACAGATTTGCAGCTGCAATTACAGAGATCAGTCCCCAGCAGGATGAGTATTCAGGTGTGTGCTTAACACGGCATTACATGGCAATAAGTCGTGGTGGCCTTGCCCTTCTGGTTGTCATTGGGGCTGAGCTGCAGAGAGGAGAGCATCAAGGACACCTCCAGGGTTCCAAAGTGAATAATCTGCCACATTAACAGCAGAGTTCTGAGTTTGCTGAAGGTACAGAGAAACCTTGGAATGTTTATGGCAAGGAATGGCTGCTGTCTAATGCTTCAGCTGCCTCGTGCCCAGTAAAATCAATAATGCTCTTAGACAGATTTATAGTTTTGAATATTTCAGTTACCCATGTTGGTGCAGGAGCTGTATTTTGGATGTTTTTCCTGGGGAAAGAAGGTATGCATTTGGGGTCCTGAAAAGCTGCATGCACCACAAGCTCTCATTTCCCTTAGAAGTAAAAAAGATACAAATGCAGAAAAATTGTGTCACTGCATTTCCATGACTAAAGAGGGAAACCAAATGGCCAATCCCTGAATTTGTCCTTACTGGTTTTTGAGGCAGGAGCAGTGACAGCTCCTGGGATTTGGAGCACAGTAATTTCTTCATTTCTGCGTTGCTCCAAAGGTGTTTGGGTTGGTTTGAATTGCTCTTTGTGACTGAGATAACTACAGGCAGCAAAAAGACCACGATCACCTCAAGATAGGGAAGTTTTTACAGTAATTTCTACTGTTACTCACAAAAGGGTTTGAGGCAGCTCTGGCTCCAGAGTTGGTGTGCCCGATGAAGGTGTTGGAAAAAAGTCAGCTTGGTCCCCAGATTGTGCCTGACATCTTTGTGCCGTATGAGTCCTACTTAATTTTGATGGAATCTTGAGAGAAGACTCTTCTCTTTTCTGGAGCTCTAATCGGAGCCTTAGTTTTTACATTCTCAGGCAGGAATTTTCCGTTGATAATTGGAAGTTAGAGTTTGAAGGGCACCAAGGGGGAAATTCTCCATGTACTAAAATCAAGCTCCCCATTACAACAAAGACGCGTTTTCATGTAGATCACAAAGCAGAGAACTGGTACCACCCTGCTGATATCCAAAGGAAATGTCAATTTCTTGCTCTAAATGCACCAAAAATAAAAGAGCTATGACTGGGTGATGTAGATTAGGAAAATAAAGCAGAAATTTAAATTTAATTATATGTATAGAAATCAGCATTAATTGAGCAAAAAGATGCTGGTGAAATTCCATGTGATTTTTAACTGTTTATTTCTCCAGAAGAAGTAAATATCAATGCTGTGAATAGTAAATATAATTTTTGTGATAATACTGGGATGGTGTTTCTTGTTATGGTTTAATGCCTGGTTTCTGCATCACTGGGGAAGCTGCTTAATATGTGCAGAGCAGCAGCAAAGCTGTTAATAGAGGAGAAGCAGCTCGCAGTGTTCTGCTCAAACAAGTCCCATTGATGGCACAAAGAGCAGCCTGCTCTTGTACAGCCCCTGCTCCTCACTGGAGCAGCTCGCTGGCTCTGTGTAAATCTTCACAGAGAAGCAGACCATGAAATTTGTTCTCTGTAGAAAACGTGTGCAGAGGCTGGAGGATGTGTTGGCTGAGGGATGGATGTCTGGGGCTGCACTGGAGGTTCCTGCTGCAGTTCTTGGTAGAGAACTTTGAGAAAGAGCATTTTTGACACCTCAGGCTGCTCTGCCTAACTGCTTTCCAGGTGCTACGTGTGTTGCAGTTTTAGGTTTTAGTGTGTTGACAAGTGAGACAATAAAACCATTTCTTTAGTGTAGACTGTTGTTTTGTATTCACTAACCTGTGTATCATATTTATGTCCTTGTTATTTTAACATCCCTACATGACTCACAGAGATCAGGGGTTGTATTAAGGCAGTTTGTCTCCTGCAAAAGTTACAAAGCAAAAATGATTACATACTGAAAAAACAGCTGTATCTAATTGCAAGAATAGTGTACTCTCAAAATCAATATCCTTGAAAGAAAAAAGAATTAAAAGCAATAATAAAATCTATTAGAAGTTAAATTGCTCTGATATATTAGGGTGTGTTGGTAAAATGGTTTCCTCTCTTTTCAATGGTGCATTGAGAAGTGAGGCAGGATGGATGGATGAGTCATAATATCCATTATTAAGAAATGGTTAGGGCTCACCAATATCCCAGGGTCATTAGGCAGCTTAATGGGAAATAATTCTGGTTCCAGAAAAGGACAGTCCTGCCCCACACCTTCTCAGAACTGGGTGGAGCCTCTGCAGCAGTCCCTGCTTGGAGCCCAGGATGAGCACAGTGGGGCTCAGGTTGTGTGTCCCCCTTCCTAACAGATCCTCTGCACTTCTTTCCTGAAGGGAGAAAAATAGAAATTAGGCTGTTGAGATGTGAGCAGAACGTCTGCCACGCAGGTGGAAATGCAAGAGTGAAGTATGCGATGAGAAAGCCAAAGCTGATAGAAAGCCTGGCACCTCTTCTGGTGAGCCTAAAGCCTGCTTGGGTGTAACCAGACTCTTCTAAAACTTTTCTTTTAAGAGCTTGAGTGGGAAATACATTGTGCCAGGCAGGTAGCAGGAATACACACAGATCACAACTGTCTTTTCATTATTCCAATAATATTTGATTACCAATTCTGCGCTTACTTTTTGTTTAGCAAAGCATTGGATTTATTTACATGTTTCTCAATTGCTGAGTTTCCATTTTAACAATGTGGAGATTTTTCTAATGCACAGACTTGGACTGCAGTGTTGTGTTAGCAACTATGGATCATCAAAGGAAGGAAGGTGCAGACTGAACACTTCTCAAGTAGGATTAATAGCATTTGGGTATAAAGATGATTTAGGTCATCTTTTATAAGGGTGGATAGATAGCAGGTTGCGATTTCATTCTCCATTATTTCTTTAATTAAACATGACACCCAGACCAGGACTAATTACATCAGTGAAACTGTGTATTTCACAGTATGTTCCAATTTTTGTTAAATCAATACCTTCCAAACTAGAACTCTCCTGCACAATTTTTCTGACAAGCTTTGTTGGCGAGTGTTGTGGACTGCTCTGAACTGCTGGGTCCTAATTACCCAAACTGCTCATCAGACATCTGTGAGAACCCTCAAGCTTAATTTCTCTCCCCCTTAATTCCTTTAGTTCTTGTCCATCAAATACTTCTCCTCAAAAGACGCCGTGAAAGTAGATTCATTATTAGCAGTGAAGAGTCAGATGTCCCAGTGAGGAATTTACAGAGTGGTGATAAAGAGATGAGTAATTCTCCCATGAAGAGGAGAACAGGTCTGTCCTGAGCTGAGATGGAAGCGTGCAGTAAAAATTAAACAACTCACACTCTAATGAGGACACAACAACCAAAATTCGCCATGTGTTAAATAAAAATTCTGCATCCAAGCTCTTATAATGAGGAACTGTATTAAACTGCACACATGCAGAGGCCTCAGCCTACAAACATAAGGTAAAGAATCACCTTGAGTACTCGACTTTTTTGGTCATAACAGTGTTTTGTCTGAAATCAGTGTGTGAGGAATGGATGTATTCACACAGGGTTGCTTAGGCCTGGTCACACTTGAATTTTTCTACAGCATGTCAGAAACTCTGCATGCCATAATTCCTAATTTTAAAGTTTTGGGATTTTTAACTCAAAATAAATAAAAATAATCAGAAGTGAACAACAGTAGCAATTAAAATCCATTCTGCCAGCATCATACTCTGTTGCAGTGTGTATTAATAACTCTAGCTCTTTATTTCATGGATTTATTAGAGCTCCTGGTGTCTCTACAATTGGTTAGAGCACGGTGTTAATAGCCAGGGGGGTGTGTTCAATCCTCATACGGGGCTTTACAGTCCTTGTGCATCCCTCCCAACTCTGAATATTCTGACTGTGAAAGCCTGAAAACAGTTTTCAATAAAGACCTGGAGAAAGCCCCAACAATTGTCCCTCTCTGCCAGTTTCAGGTGCAAGCACACAGAGAATGACACTCTGTGGGCAGCAATGACAGAACCACTTGGTGCTGCTTTTCTCTCAGCAATCACCTTGGACTGAGGGTGTTTTCTTTTTGCACCACAATAAATAAAACTGCATTTAAATAAGAAAGCAGAAATGAGACGAGAATGCATAAGAGAGTAAATTGTGTATGACCCAACCAATGAAGAGTGCAGACAGGACATGTTGTGAATACAAGTCTGGGTAGTTTGCTGCCTGTGAAAGCTGATGTGCTCGGGGACAGCCCTGGAATGAGCAATGGCACACCCAGGGCTGTTTCTGCCATTGCAGTTGAGATTCTCAGCCCTCAGGAAAACAAAGAAAAATCACATTCAGGATTTTTAAAAGCCTTGATGGAATTACCCTCATGTTTCTCTTAATATTCCTTGAGGCAATCATCAAAATACTCATTTTTAAATGGGCAAAAATCTCTGCTCTTTTTAGAAATAATTTTAGTGTGAGATATAGAAACCAAAGACTTACAAGAAGAACTATTTCTTCTTTTTTCTTTTTCTAGTGAACTAGTGCTGAGTATATTTAAAGTACTCCTCTTCTTCTGCATACCATGGCATCAGAAAGTTTGAGTCTGGTGGGGTGTGAGGAGCATTAGAGTGATATAATTTACAGCATGGATGTGGAGCTGTAATTTGGATTCCAGGATGAGCAGCTCGGAACTGGGAACATCAAATAAGAACAAGTTCAATTCATGTCTGTTTTTCCCCTGAGTGGAAAGGACTGAAAGAAAGAAAGAATTGAGATGTAGTTATCCTGTAAGAATTTTCTCTTCCTATATTGCTCCTCAGTCAGGTTGTTGAATTCTAGAGCTGCAGGTTAGGGATTGGTTTTTGGTGCTTGCTTAGTGGAATCTCAGTTCCTTGCATTGCTCTGTGTGCACGCAGCATAGAACCAGCAGTGCTGAGCAATATAATTATCAGTGAGTTCTGGGTGAATCTCACTGTGAATAAATTTTGTTTCTAAGAAATCTAAGGATGTAAAATGTTATGGCTTCTAGTAAATGCAATTCAAAATGTTTTCCTTGTTTTTCAGTGTTTGCATATATCTGGTGCATATGGAAAATACCTTTCTGAGAAAGTCAGGATCAGTCACTTCAGAAAGCTCTAAACTCAAAGAGGCTGTTTGTTGTCTATTGAAAATTTTCAGAGAGACTCTTGTTATTGCCTTCAGTGGAAGATAAAAGGTTCTTACTACAAATACGTTATTTAATGAGTTGACTCTTCCAATTTTTAAATAAGTTCACTTTAAAATATTTTAGGAAGTGTCAAAGAATTCACATTGGGTAGTACGAAACAGGCAGGGCAAGGACATGAAAGAGAATGTGTTTGCACACAGAGGATGAGTGTCAGTTCAAAGCTACCTGTGACCTTCCTGTCTAACAAACACAAACCAGGCTTAGCTCTGGTTTATAATTGCACTCAGACCAGCTGCAGGCTGGACTAACGCTGGGTTTTATTCTCTGATTATGGGGAAAAAGCAACAAAAGTTCTGCCAGAGCAGTAGGCTAAGATGAGGTTGGAGAATGGTCATTAAAAATTCGAGTACAAATCGTGTGTGGCTAAAAGATTGCAACACAGCAGAAAGAGCATCAAGTCTGATGAAGGGCTAAGGGAAAACTTTACATTCTGATCTTTTCACAACTGTTTTAATCCAGAGTCATCTACCTCCTCTGTATTATACAAGTTCATTCTTCTGTAAGAACTACTTTTCAGGCATTCTCCCTTTTTTTGAGAGCAAATGAGTGCAGTGTAAGCAGAGCTGCTTTCAAAATATTTGTTCTAACTAGCCTAGCAATAATAAAATACTTATTCAGCTGAATTATATGTTCTTAAATCACTTTGAGGTGCATGTATCATAAAAATGTACAAACAAGTTGGAAACTGGAGAAACTGAAGCTGTTTAGATACCTGAGGTCACACAAGATATCAGTTTAAGATTTAGAAACAGCAAAAGTCGCCCCTGATTCCTGTTATTTGTCTCATCTGTATAATTACACTATTTTATATTCCTTCTTTATAATAGGATTCAGGAATTTTGTCCTTGAACAGGATAAAAGTGAGAATTCCATTCTGAAAGAACATCTTTAAAGCACATCTGTCCCAACTTCTCTCCAGGAAAAATTAGTACAGCAAAAGCTTTATATTTAAAAACCACAATTTTTTAAAATCAATCTAACAGTCATACTAAATAAACAACTCATCTCTGTCAATTTATGTATCCATAATTAGTAAGATTCAGCCACTAGGCAGATAAAACACAATTTGTAATTATTTCACTGGTGAAAAGCATTCTAATTATTGCACAGTGGTTCTGGGCACTCGGGGCACTGCTCCTTTCCTGGTTATTCACTAAGCAAGATTTAATTTATCTACTGGATCATTAGGAACTCTTGTTTTTTTCACTGGAATATTTTGTCACACAACAAACAAGAATTCTCTCATGCGAAAATATTTTTGCTTCATTTCTCAGTTTTGGTGCAGAACAGCAATAAATTTTCACTGAGAACAATATCTTTACAAGTATTACTTAGAGCTCTCTTTATTACAACTGTCAGGCAATTGTGCTTTTTGCCAATCACATAATAGAAGCTGGCCATGACATTGGCTGTGGGCTTGTTTTCAGTGTTTTATTTAGAGTTGCACCTTTAGGTTTCATTAGAACTCCTTTTTCATCCTCCATTTGCTGGAGAACCTCAATAACCACCCTTCATCCAGCAGCACTGCTGCAAAATGTGTTTGATTAATTGTTTTCTCCTGGGTTTTGTGCTCATTGGCCTTTAAAGTGGCATCATAATCCCAGCAAATATTGGGGTTGGTGAATGATTTTGCAAATTTCTCCTGTTTTATTTCAAAGAGGAAATATGTGTGAACCCGGATGTTTATGTAGTTTTCCATTTACTCTGACCCACTTTTTTATACAATTGCACAAAGAGGTTTTTCTGCTGAAGGAATTTCTGTTTCTGAAGGATCTGAGAACTTTACAAAGCTGGCAGGTTTCTGGTCCCCATGATTTTGAGTATTGTGATCCTCCCAAGCTGGTGTCATAATTAAAAGCTGTGTCTGGAATCCAGTCTTACACTTCTGATGCATTATTGATAAGCTTAATGAACCTCAATGAGGTTTTAAGTTTTAGGATATTGGTGCTTGTTTACACACATGTACGCAGGAAAATTAATGCAAATGAGTTCTGAAATTATCTTAATTCATTTTATCGTTCGTTTAGGAGCGAAATAACATAAACTACATTAAGATCATTTTAATTTTAAATAAGAATAGCTACACAAGGACTTAGGATAATGTAATTAATCCACTTCAAAGTTCATACATTTTAGTTAATTCCAATTAACCTTCTTGAGTGTCATGTTGGTAAATTCCTGTGAGCAGCCTGTCTCTAATGCAGTTGTTTGGAGGACCAGAAGTGCTTCTGGCATCTCTCTCCAGAATTAGAGCAGGGAACAACTTCCTTGAAGATGTTTCTTTTTTCTGGGGTGTGTTATTCTCCTTTGTCTACACCTTCTGAGTACTACAGGATTCTTTTTACTTTTCTCAGGAAGAAGAAAATGCCCCCAAACTACTCCTATTTTCACATGGGCAGTACAAAAGGCTGTAAGCATTATCCCCACGATCAACAATTTTACTTTTTCTAGACTTCTAGGCACTTTTATTCACACAAACATATCCTTTAATGCATGTGTTATGCTGCCTGTGTCCCAGCACCATCCCTGGGCACATGTTCAGATATTCCCACCAGGGTTTGGGTGTTTTGGCTGTGCCTGGGTTTATTTTAAAAACAGAAGGAGCCATTTCTTCCTTTTATAAATAATTCTGTCCTTTGGGTGAGGCCTCTGGAAGACTTTCAGCCCTCCTGGCTCCTCTCATCCTCCTCGCAAGGGGAGAGGGTTCTGATGGAAATGAGAGCAGGCCTGTGCTGTAAACTGGACAGGATTTCCATCCTCCAGTGAGGTTTGGGGAGGGGAAACTTGTGCTGCCGTCCCAGGTCATTGCACTGTGCTGACCTAAATGAGTGCTCAGCAAAACACAGAATCCCTTACACACTGCTGGCTTCTCAGGTTCTGGGTCAGAGTTGTTTGGGGTTTTTTCCAGCAAGTTTTCTCTCTTCACACAGTTTCCCTTCCCCGGAGTGGGATTGCAAACAGCTTCTCTGCCCCTTCTTGCTCCAGCTTCCGGCCATTTACTCCTCAGTCAGCTCTTCCCGTCAGCAGCAGCAGATTTCCACATGGTTCTTGATTTTCCTCCTTGCAGTATCCTACACTTACTCTGGATGCTTCAGCTTGCAGGCTAATGACCGATTTCTTTTGAGCTGTTTATTTCCTTGTTCTCATTTTCATTTAATCTACAGCCCAACCACAAAACTTCTCTGCACCAAAATAGCTTTTCTTAACTATTTTATTGAGCACTCTTCTTCTTTTCAGGCCTGCTGTTGTTTTTTCCTTTCCACAGCTCTCTCATTCAATGCTGCCATCAGCTTTTTCCTGCATGTGGCACCCAACATTTTTTGGACTTGTTTTAAAATTCTCTCAAATCTCTGCTTCCTTCTTCCCTTGCTTCCATTTATTTTTATACCACTGCATAATATCTTGTCGCTTTCTTCTGGGAAAAAACCTGACAAAATGAGGTGTTTATCTGTGCCTTCCTGTTGGTTTGACATTCTTTCTCCATCACAAAGATCCTTCATTGCAAAAGTTTCTCATCTACTTCCTTGTCTACCTGTTCTGCCTGTCCCATCACATTTCCTTATATGTCTTGCCCTGTTTTTGTCTTTTCCCTTGACAATAAAAACATGATTAAGCCTTAAGCCTCTCAACCTTTAAAACCACCAAACTCCTGAAAACTCTGCTTCTGCTCTTTGTTTTCTGTTGGTTTATGCAATATTCTAATTAAGGTTGTCTTTCTCTCAGTCTTACACCACTCCAGCTTCTGAGCTCAGCTAAAACTGTTGTTACCGAACTTTTAATCACACATTTTTATTTTGAAGCCGTTCTCATCTTACCTGAGCCATCAGATGCTTTATAAGTCAGCCATGGTTGTTTGTTTGGGTTTTTTTTGAGACCTTGTCATTTCTTGTGTTCTATTTCATCCTACTATGGAATGAACCTGCATCTGTCTTCCATTTGCCTTACTGTGATTTTTTCTTTAGGAGCATTTTTATTTCATAATTAGAGCGCCTATTTTCATAATAACACAAACAATAAAATTTTATTGCTTCATCCAAAGAAGCCAGTAAAGTTGAGGTGAAAAAGGAAATTTGAGAATATCAACCAAAATACTTTGTAGAACTAAAGCGGTTAAAATTAAACATGATATTAGCATCAACAACTTTAGCACATTATCTAAAAGTGTAAAGCTGAGTGGCATTTCCAGGTAGTGAGGAACCTACAGAGGATTGTAAATTAGGAATAGGTGTAGGGTAATAATCACACCTACCTGGAGGCACTCCATCCAACACTTACAGTGCTACATTATCTTCTTATAATACCAGCGATGTTCCACCACATAAAAAAAAATGGGAGAGAAAAACAAACCACAATATTTCATATTGCACTGTTCTCTATTGGAAGTGATCCCAACTAATTACGTTGCATTTTTCAGTGTCTTCTTAAAAAAAAAAAAAAAAAAAAGAAAAACAAACAAAAAAACCCCATTCTCTTATGTCGAGGCCAATAAGCAGAAATCCAAGACATTCCAAAGTGTGTGGAGTGTGAGGATATTTTCCAACAATACATTTGGGAGCTGTTCACTGAAACCCAGAGCACATCTTTGCAAAGCTGCCTGGGAACATCAGCCAGTCTGAACACAGCAGCACCTCCCTGGGAAGCAAAGAGCTCCTGCACCACTCCAGGACATGAGGGGGTGGAATGGCTGCCAAACCACCCGCTGCAGAGAAGGTTAATTTGTTTTAATGACAGCAGCACGCTCAATTCTGTGGTTTTCAGTGGAACAGCATTAGGGCAGAGCTGCCATTTGTGGCTCGTCAGTGCCAGAACCTGCTGGCTCTGCAGCCCAGGGAGGATCTGTCTTGTCTTGTGCACATGGAGCTTTTGGAGGCCACAGTTTCAAAATGTTCAGAGTCAGGATAAGAGTTTGAAAGTAGCATTTCCTGAACATGCAGCTGGAAGCTTGATCTAGTCTTTAAAAGTTTTAGTTAAAACTGCCACCGTGAGTGGAAGAAGCTGTTGCATGGGAGTTTGGAGAGCAGGATAACTCAGAATAAAGATCAAGAAAGACTGACTAATTTTGCAGCGGATATTAGTGTGAAAATATTATTAAATTTTTTTTTTACTGGATCATTATGTCGTTGAATATTCCAGATATGCTGGGTTTTGTCTGGACTTTTCCATGTGATTTGGCCTTTGAGTACAGTAAACTTTGTCCTTGAACACTGAGAAAAAGTGTTCTGATGTTAGTCCGTAATACATGAGAGTGAAACTTAGAAGTAAATTCAGGGCTCATCAGAGATTCTCTGCAGTGGGAATTAGCATATGAGACTTTTTATATAAAGTTAGAGAAAAAAAACAGCTCTGCAATGCATATTCATAAAGCTATACACATAAAGCTCACTCCAAAGTGTAGGATTATTGCATTACAGTAGTCAACTTTTCAGTGAACATGCCCTTAAACATAAAATAATAATGTCTGCAATCTTGATTATTGTTGTTCATGTATGATTCAATAATATCTTACTCGGAGTCTAAGATTAAACTCATTAATCTGCTCTCTCAAATACTGTGTTTGCCATGTGATCTTAGGTAGAAAATAGTCAATAATTTACTTTTGGTTTAGCTTTTAATAGAAATGAACCAATTATCTACTAATAGTCAATTAGAAATGAAAACAGAAAAGCCCTTCCCCCAGAAAAAAAAATAATAATTTGCAGTGATCTAGAAGAACAACCAGAACAATGAAGAAAAAACTTTTATTTGAAGTGCAGTCAAGCTAAATAGACTTTTTTTTATATTTTGTTGCTTCAAAACTATTCACTGAAGAAACGCTGAGTGGAACTGGTTTGGGGGCATAACGAGACCATGTACAAGTGACAAATAGATTTTCAATGTCTTGTGGTGGAAAGGGTGTATTGAAAAAAACGATGTGCAGCTTCACAGAGCACAGAGAGATTTGCAGTGCTGGGGTGGGATTTGCTGCTCAGGAATTCAGGGATCACTTGTCGAGTTCAGCGCCTGTCACTTTGTGGGTCCTTTTGTGCCTGTGCAGATTTGCTCCCTGAGCCCGAGCCTGGCCCCAGTAATTTCAGATCCCGGGGATCTTCCCTGGGTCAGAGAGCTCTAAGAGACCAGGGTTACACAAAGTGTGGTTCCAGACTTTTCCATCACTCTGCAGCAGAAAAAAGCCAAGCAGATCTGGATCCTGAGCTGCTGTAAATTCCTCTGTCTGAGGGATGTGTCAGCCCAGGATGTGCAGCCCGGATTTTTGCAGATTTACACACAGCCAGAAGGTTTGCACCACAACAGCAGCTCAGCCTTTATTTTATGCTGCTGCATGGGAGGATATGTAAATTGTAGAGGCACCAGGCTTTTTTCTCCTTGCCTCCAGATGTACTATTTCAATTTCGATATTGCTACTTTGTCTAAGCAAGTTTGGATTAGGTCAATACTTCATGCTATTCCTGAAGCATCCTAGTTTTCCTTAGAGTCTTTTCATTGAATAAATTGCACTTTAAGTCAATACTAAGCAAATCACTGTGTTCAGAGGCACTATAGCAGACAATGTGTCAAACAAGTGTCTCTTTAATTTGAAACTTTTTATGGACAAGAATCAGCCAAAAAAGAAGAAAAAAAAAGGCACTGGAAAATGTGACCAAAAGAAATTTGTTCTTGAGTTTGTGTGAATATGCAAAAACCTGCTGTGCTTTGGTGTATATTCCAGATTCAGTACCTACCTACCAAAAAACCCTACACAACTTAAAGTGGCAATTTTGGAGTGTTTAATAACTGTCACAGAAAAAGAAAATGTTAAGTTAAAACACAGATCATCTGAAGGAACAGAGGTGGGAGGAACCCCAGCTAAGGGACTAAAAGAGATCAGCTCTTGGAAGAATCTACAAACCCCGCTGTGATGTTGTGATTAGAAGTAAACTCAAATTTCAAACCAAGAAATGTGTTACTCTCAACCTGCCATGAGCCAGAGGCCAGTGGTGATTTAGAGCTGTTTTTCCCTTGGGAGGAGCCAAGGCTGGGGAAGGGAAGGACGCTGCTGGTGCGGAGCTGAGGCTGGCAGCTGCAGTGCTGAGCTTTGTCACTGAGATCCGTGCTGGGGAGCGGCAGGAGCAGTCCTTGGCAGGGCTGCCAGACACGTGTCAGGGCACGCTGCAGAGCTGAGGAGCAGCAATTTCAACTCACTGTGGTGGGTTCCATCAGTGATGTTGTCACCCATGTCATATTTTAGTGCCTCAAACACTTATGTTGCATAAAATAGATTTCTAAATCAGTAGCAGGCCTTCAAGTCAAGTGCTGTGCGAGGATCCATGCTCGTGTGAGATCTGGCCTGTGCTGACAGATGTCTTTGTAACGTGGGCTTGTCAACCTGTAATAATCAGAATATACACAAAAGATGTCCCTCAGCTGGTGCGGTGCAGCCAAGTCAGGGTACAAGGAAATATGAAAACACTGTAAATGCTGACAGGATTATGAAGTCATAAGGTTAATTATTGTAAGTATTTTTCTCTGAGAACACCGAGGGGCCAAGGAGGGAGAATTTAAAGAAAGCTCAGTGTTTATTAAATATTTCCTCATGTCTCAGTGGCTCAGGCAGAATTGGTTACTTAAGTATTTCATACAAGCTGTCTCAAGGAAGCTCATCTGTCAGGAGTTTACTCACTTTGCACAGCTAAACACTGAATGTTTTCCAAACTGCAGGAGTTCTTTCAAACAGCGTCACCAGGTGCTTTATCCACAGCCCCTTCAGGACGTGAGGGATTCTGTGAAATGATCAAAACATTGTGCCTCTGCCTTTACTACCCAATGATTTTTGCTTCTATTTTTAATAAACCCGTTGTACCTTCCTCCTAAAATAGCACTAGGACTCTCCATAAACGCAGTATTCAATCTCAGTAACAGCATAAGTACTTTGCTCTTTCTGCATTCTGTGGCCTGTTATGCAAAAGAGGCTCAATAGTGAATCAAAGATTCCCTCAGGGGTGCGCCCCTCTTTCCTCCCTGGGGAGAAAGTTCAAATACTGCACAGGTGAAGGAGTCTCATTAAAAGCATTTACCCCCCAGTGCTCTGCCAGGTAAACCTGCCTAAGTGTCAAGGAGAAAGGACTTGATCAAACTGCAGACAGCAAAGCACTGCCAAAATTATATTCAGCTCAGGAAAAGAAACAAGAAACAAACAGTAACAGAGGATGAAAAGTGCAGTTTATAGAAAATGTGATGACAAGTTGTTTCCTTTCAGTCTTGTTTTGTTTTGTTTTAATTCAGGGGTTCTGCATAATCTCTTATATGAGATCTTATGACTTAATGTGGAGAAACAGGGGATGAGCTCCAGAGTCTGGGACAGAGCTTAGAGGTGGATGGTTCCAGAGCAAGTTCTGGCTTTCAGCACTCAACAGAAGCTGGCAGTAGTTTTGGCACATTAAGGACAAAAAGGTCTGGACTGTGCAGTTAGGAAATAATGCAAGTCACAGTTTTCTTCTGTACCTCAGTAGGTAAAGCCAAGTTTCTACTGTGGATCATAAAAGTTTTTGGTGACAGTGTGGTTCAAATCCGTCAGCAGGTGAAGAAATGAGCTACTTGTCATCCCCTCTTGCTGGTTTTAAACAGTTCTAGACTGCAGTGTGTTCTGTGAAAAGTACATTATCTATTTCTTGATATCTGTATGAAACAGTTATTCTTTGGTAATTACACTTTTTAAAATGCAATGAATAAGGTAGTGGATCAGGACAGTGTGGTGAGGCAACAGACAGGGAAGACTTAGAGCTTTGGGAGAAAAAAAGCCAATCAAAAACCAAACCAAACCTCTTCCAGGGAATAAATTTATTGACATTTTGTGGGGAACATCTTAAAATCTGTTCGGAGTTAATGTATTCAGATTTAGAAGTTGCTGAAAATTTTGCAGCCAGTGACCAGTTGTTTCGGTTTCTGCTGATGAATTTGAAGCAGTACCAGAATAAAACTGAAGTCTGGTTTTACTTCTTTCATTCTTTTTTTCCAAAGGGAGAGGAAACAGGAACTGAAGTGTTCAAGTGGAGTGAGAAAAGGCGCTTAAGATTCTAAGAGGGAACAATCTAAGCAAAATATGGGATGTCTCAAAAATATCTCTCTACTGTCATGGGTCTATTTAATACAATTAAATTGTCCCGTTCCACCTATTCTAAAAACAAACAAATAAAAAGAGTTAGAAAAACAAACTGAAAAGAAGGTTTACCAGGGAGTATCAGCTTTGAATACCCTGCTAATAGCATGTATTCATATTCCAACAAGCAATGTGCAGATGAGGCAAAAATATACAGGAGTTGGTTTGTCACAATTCTGTATTTTGATAGGATAAATGCAGTGGTAATATGGATATTTAGAATGCTAGAGGTGTGAGAAACTGAGCCCCACCAAGGTGGGGAAGCTCCCCCTGTCCCAGTGCTGTGTCTGCTGCCTGGATAATTTTACACCCCAAGCTGCACACTGGGAATGTTCCTTTGCACTTCTGTGGCTTCTTAGAATTGCTGGGAACCAGAGCATCTCCTAAACTCTGTATAAAAAAGATAACATCCATAGAAGCATTCCACAGGAGCTTTGGCAATCAATTGGTAAAAATGAGTTTTTAATGGTAGGTTATTTTGCGGGATGGAAACTTGCGATATCATGACCTTGCTGCAGCAGGTACACCGTTCATGCCTGGATGGAGTTTCTGACAAAATCAGCATGTAATCATGAGCATTTGATCAAAAGTTCAGGGGGAGAAGATACAGTCACTGTGAGTTTGACAGGGTCACTTTGAAAATGCATTCAGCGTGCACTCTTGCATACCCACCGTAGCAATGCAGTTCAATCAAAGGCATTTCGAAAAATGGCTCCGTCGCCAGATGCTTCATCTCTGGTAATATCTTTGGATCCCATTTCCTTGGAAAGTTAACAAGGCATATTCTAAGGATAGATGCCTTTGGCTAGGGTGCATCCAACATTGTATATACAATTTTTCATGAATATGAATGAGTGAGTTCAAAATTAACAGGTAAGTGTGCATTTCTTCCCTGGTGAGGACCCCTCTTACACTTATTTCTGAATGCAGAATATACTGAAAAGGAATGGCTCTGAGGCTGAAGTAGATAAAAAATACTCCACATATTTTGGCTGTTTTGGTAACTTGTCACGTTCTTCAGCTGATCAGATACTAATGAATGAACGGATGACTAAAAGCTGCAATGAAATTAGGTTCTGATCCTGTCAAATTGCCAGTTCTGCCTCCTCATGAACTGAGTGAAGAAAGCAGCAGGATCCTGCCAAAAGCATCCATCCTGGGATCTCCTTATTCCGGCATCCCCCGTAAGGCATTCAGGAATGAGTTGTAGCTACTGGTTAGTATTTACTGCTGAAAGTACCTCTGCTTCCAAAACTAGGTGAATTGATAATTATGTTCTTTTTTCCTGAAAATGCATGTTCTTGTACGTGTTGGTAGCTAAACCATAATATCGAGCCAAAAGTTCCAGGTGCCTCAGGGTAGTCTCTTTCCTCCCCCACTTAATTCATGGTTAACATGAAGGAATCCAAGATTAATAATGAAACCCCAGAGAAAATTCTATCTGCTGCTATTTGTAGTCTGGGTTCCTGTGTTCCCTGCTCAGGGCTTGCAGGAATCGCCAAGACCCAGCATCCAATTTCCAGAGTGAGTCACATTCCCCACACTGTGCATGCAGAGCAAAGCTGGCGCTGGACACATCAGATTTATTGTGTTTACCCAGTGCTTGCATGTCACACACACCCCAGCTCAAGCTGGGACACGCAGGCACCCAAACAGCTTCATGCCAAAAGCGCCATGGCAGCCAGGAATTTGTATGCAGAGAAGGTTTCAGAGCTGTGCCATGCTGACAGAGCCGGAGAACAATGCATATTTTAAGAGCTTTTCCTCACAGAGACAGAGAAAACAATGTTGGGAAGGTCTCAGCTAGCAAATGTGGATTCTTGGGATGAGCCAAGGAGAGGTGAGGTGTGGGCCCGGATTGTGGTTGCTGCTCCCTGGTGTGTCTATCACACCATCGCTCTGTGATCCCAACACATCCTAGAGGTACTGCAGAGCTGGAGAATCTGATTTTTCATGGCTTGAATTGGCTAAGTAACGACCTTCTGGACATTAATGTATGATTATTTGGTTATTTCAGTTCTACTACAATGTAAATAAACCCTAAGGCTCGAGTCAGCCTTTGATTTTAGGATGTGCCAGTAAAAGTAAGTGGTGCAGACTAATGGCTTCCTTGAACAGCCCTCAGAATATGAAAACTCATCTACATATCTGTCATTGGATATGTGATAATAGCTACAAATCTAACATTAAAATTTCATTTTCCCTCTTCTCCAAGATGACATGAATAAAAACCATCCAGAGTTGTAGAAAATTCTTTCTATGATTCCATTTCTGCTCGCACTCTAACCAGCGAGCCCCACTCTCCATAGCTCCTCTCTCACATCAGGGTGTTATAGCTTATGACCAGCATGCTAAACTTCTCCCCTACTGGAGGAAATATTGCAAATAAAACCCTGCAACCACAGAAACAGGGAGTTTGGAGAGAGCCTCTGAAGGTCATCTAGCCTGAAAATTGAAATGCCACTGGAAAAGCAGCACAACACTCTTTGTAAGTAAATATTTTATTCTTGATCTTTATTTATATAGGAAAGCCAAGAGAAACCTTGTTCTTCTTCCCAGCAGAATGAGGAAAGTATTAAGTGCTTTTGTGTGCCACTGACATCCTACAAGCTGCAAAGGGCAGGGGATGTGAAGTGCTTTGTGCCAGAGCAGGGGATGTCCAGCAAAATCCTGTTGGAGCCAGGGTCTTGAGGAGTGAAAAAGTCACTCCTTGCTCTTGGTTGCTCTCTTGTACCTGCAGGAAAGAGCCCTTGAAATAATCTGGTTCTTAGATTAGAAATTGTGTTTTCCTGCAGAAAGGCTTTGAGAGCGGTGAAACTTTAATAAAATGTCATTCCCAGTAATGTTTTTTAATAAAAGGGTGCTTGTGGTGAAGGTAGAGCCATCACAGGGGTGTCAGGGAACGCTGGAATTGTGTGCTTAAAGAAGCAGCAGAATAAACATGTTTGTATTTCTGCTCCTTCCCTGGATGTGGTCAAAATAGTTCAAAAAGTGCCTTCATTTCTTCAGCAGAAATTGAATAAACATTTCATTCTGGTGATGCTCTCACGTTAATGATTTTGGTTGGTCACTTCTGAAACAAAGATAATTTTTTAAGTGCTTCTATACTGGGCAGACACTGTGTTTTCTAATCTTATTATTGAGTTTAATTAGTTTAGGTTAAAGGTCATAAAATGTCAAATTTAAAATAAATATAATATATAATTGCTTTTAGAATGGAATCTTCATAAGAATTGTACACTGCAGTTTCTACCCCCAGTCTTATTTACAAATTATTAATTCAATAGTAGCATTGCAGCATATACCATTCCCAATGCTTGAACTTAATTAAGAATGCATCCCTGCTAATTGATTATGGTACTGCTTTCATAGGCATTTTTCCCTAATGGCTATCTCAGGAAATTTCCTGCTAATTAGGTTGAAAATTTGTTTTCTTTCTTACATTTTCACTAAAAGTAAGAACAATCTGAACTTCCCCTTTGTCCTATAAGATCTATAAGTGCTTTGTTCAAGTTTCAGGGAAATTGCATACTCCTATGTTTTCTACCCTTTTCCAAAATCAGGTCAGACATGTTTAATTTTGTTGGGTTTGTTTGGTTTTTTTTCTCAGTAAATTAATAGAATTATCAATCTCATTCACCAAGTGCATATGTGAGAATGCTTTTCTGCTCTATGGAAAAAAAGGCAGTGCTGGATCAAGGCATTTGATCTGCAGTTGGTTCTCAGCTATCACCAAGAAATAAAAATTGACTGCCCTGAGTCTTGCAGTAATTTTCTGTCCGGTGTGAAACATTCTCAGGACAAAAAGGGGGTGTGACAGCAAATGTGGGGCAAATCAATGAGGCACCAATGGGTCAAATACTAGAATTTCCTGCAGATTAAAGGATTGTGGGAAACAAAAAGTTCAAATCTGGCATACAATGTCTGAGTCACCCCTTGATTCTCACCTAGTGTAAATAAGAGTTGAGGTTGCAGGTGTATTAAACCTCTGATGCTGCTGTCAGATAAAATTCAATGACACTTTCACCTTGTTTAGACTTGCAGATTTGGGAAGGGATCACAAAAGTTATTACAGCCCCATTTATCCCGGCCTGGCCTCGTCTGTAATGAAATAAAGAGTGCAAGAGTGAGCAATTGTTTAGGGGACAGGCATGGTTCCACAACTGTTTATTTCTCATTACTCTGGGCTTGTGCTTCTCCACTTCTGATACAAGAACTGACCAAAGTTCCTGCATCCAGCACAATCTGGGATTAAAATCCCCAACTTGAATTCGATGGGAATTTTTCAAGATTTTACAGCTTTACATTTGAAACAAATGAGAAGTGACCTAACAATGGATAAACTCCACCAAACAAAGATATCTCTGTGTGCACGCTGTGCCACAGAACGAGTCTGGGAGAGCTGATGTAGGCACAATTCCATTTCTCACATCAGCTCTGTGAGGAAGGGATCTCAGGTCACCAAAGCATTGGCAGGTGACAGAATAATAATAAATGAAAATAATAAATGATAATAATAATACTCTGATGAATCTCACTGCAAGGATGCCTTGAGCTCAGCTTTTAGGCTTTGTGCTGGAGCCCTGAAGATGCACCCAGGCCCTTCCTTAGTGGCTGTGTGAGTCCACGGAGCTGTGACTCCTTTGTGTGTGCCTCAAGTCCCAGGAGGAGCAGCTGGCAACCCCTGGGGTGGTCACAGACCCTCCAGAGCTGCTCTCTCAGCTCCTCAGTGCTCAGGTTGTGGCCCTGGTGGTTGATTCTGACTGAAATTTGAATATCTTCAATGGATAATTCTAGAGATTGTCAATGATAGTGATGAAGATTAAAAGAAAAAGTTCAGAGGAAGCCATTGGAATAAATTATACAGTGAGAAGCCCTTGCTTTTTCTTGGAAGGAATTGGAGTTATGGCCCTCACCAGCCATTTCTTCAGCTCTGTTATCTCTGGGCTTGCTGGTTTTTCATGTATAAATCTGGTAATTTGCTGCAATTCATAGAATCACATTGCAATTTTGCAATTTTCAGTGTGGCCCTATTAATCTCTTATCTAATGACAAGATGTGCATGGAGGGCAGAAATCCACTCAAGAAACAGAAGGAAAAGCACATATTCATGTACAGATATAGTGATTAAGATTTTCCTTATCTCTCAATATAGTGCAATCTGTAAGATGTAAAATGGAAGTGTAGGGATTTTTTCCTGAGCTGAATTCTCCTGAAAGATGTAACAATTTTTTTTTTCTTCTTTGGTGGGAGTTTACAAAAAGATTGTATTTTTATAGACACTTAGGTGGTCATAATAGGAAGAAAAAAAAAATAAGAGCAAGTGTTTGGTATTCAGCAAATCTCTCATTTCTTTGGTAATTTTGTTCAGAACAGACTGTGTCTTCCTGAAAGCACACTGACTTTTTCTCATTTGATTTTTTTCCCTTCTCTTGCATTTATCTTTGACATTTAATTTCCAGATGGGTGCTTAGTATGACTGATGCTTTTTTTTTTTTTTTTTCTTTTTTTTTTTTTTTTTTGGGTATGTGTGTGTGTGATTCAATCCTGAATTAATTTTCAAGGCTGCAGAAACTTGGTGGCTGCCAGTTAGGTCCCATTACTTTTATATATCTATATGTGAAATCCTAATGTGATTAATTAATTATTAGATGTGAATTAGCATACCATGAGCCACACAGTCCCTGTACATTGCTGGGTCTCTATCTTATCTGATACATTTTGATTTGTTCTTCATTGACATCACTGTCACCATAGCTACCACCAAGACAAGTTAGAAAAACGTCTCAGGAAAAACAAAGGAGAAAATATCACTGGTGTAGGGTCTAAGATGGAAAAAGGCTGTCAGATCATTATAAATGGTAGGCAGAATTCTGATTTTTTGCATTGTGAGGTGTTAGACATGTCTGATTTAAAGTTGAGAATTTCAGAAGTGTTTGCAGGCTCGATGTGAGAGGAGCCGTTAGCATGGGCTAGGAATTATTTGTATTTGGCTTCAAGAAGCCTGAAGGTGAATACTTGAGAGGACCAAAACCCAAAGAAAATCTTTCAAAGGATGTGCAACAAGTGAGGGCTGTTTGCTTTTCAAAGAACAGTCACTGGAGCAGTTGAAGATTGGGAAAACAATTTGGCAACTCAGTCGGCGGAATAAAGTTCAGAGGAAATGCTGTTGGCAGAAGTTCATTTCATTTGGTTGATTAAGTTTAGCATTGCAGAAAACAAGAATTTGCTTTGCAATGGGCAAAATCTTGGGCACAGAAATTGTTTTGCATGAGCTGTGGAAGCATTACATAGGTGGTCTGGCAGAGAGAGCCAGGCAGCATTTGTACACACACACCCTCTGCTTCCTCTGGGGACACTTCCCCACATTAACACCGCCCTGTAATATTATCATTTGGAAGGCCCAGAGATTCTGTATAAACAAATATAAATATCTATATCAAATATAAATATCTATATCCATAGCATCTATATCTGTAACAGTAGATAGTGCACATGAGTGAGTAAATAATGAAATAATGGAATAATGGAGTGGCTCCACTCTTTTGGATAATGCTATGCAGCATTGATGTCAAAGTATCAAAGTTAGTTCACTTTCATAGATAATTCAGCAGTTCCTTTTCAGTCTAGATGAGTGAAAAATTAACTGTGACATTTTATATCTCTCAAAAGTATCTGACCTGAACTTTTTTTCCTATCCCTGCTGTATATTTTATATTGATTGGTCCCACTTAACCCTGTATTTTGATGGAGAAGTATTTCCTGTGAAATGACTGAATGTGCTGATATATATTGGGTTCAGCAGTCAAATGCAGAAAGGGAAGGGATTTTTTATTTTTTAACAGTAATATTTCTCTTTTGGAAATACATGATTGCAGTGGGTGAGGTTCTGGACTTGATCAGATAAAGACTATTCACACCCCAAGTGGATGTGGTGTAGAACGGACACAGCTTTATACCCAAGGTCAGACACTGAAATGTGGAAATAAGCATACAAGGAAACATAAAATGCTGTAAATTCAACAAATCTGGCAATTGGAGGTTTAAAGGAACAGCTCTGGTTGCTTTGTTTTTGTCCTTCTGCCTTTCCCCTGGAATGCCAGATCCATCTTGTGATTAACAGCATTTTATCATATCCTTACTGCATCCAGTAATGTTCATTTACAATCTCAGTGACAACCACTGTAAAGTTTCTCATAGTACCTATCAACCAGTAAAACTTATTTTCTAGCCCATATTCACTTGAAAAGAGAGGAGTCACGAGGGTCACGCACGAATCTTAACATTACAAGTGGTTCCTTTCCCCTACTGAAATCTGAGAACAAACATGTTTTCTAGTCAAATAGAGAAGAACAACGCAAACTATAATTAAAAAAAAATAAGTTTAGCATTTCTAATGTGTGATTGTGTAGCAAGATAACCTTCAAGTGCTCCAGATCTATCAAGAGTTTTTATCTCACTGAATTATATCTTCTTGTTAATTGTATTAGATTTTCCTGCTATACATCACATGTCTAAAGCTTGTTGGCTATAAGCAAAAGATTGTTGGAGACAGAAGACAAATAAGATCCTAGAGTAGAAGCTTTCCAGCAGATGAAAAATACGCCTTCTGTTGTCATGTGCATTTTTAGGAGTTCTTCTAGGATTACATTAAAATTATTTCTAAGTCTGATTATCCTCTAAATTTTAAATTTAAGCAATTTTTAATGTAAAATTCTCTAATAAGTCTACCTATAATCCGAGGATTTTTTATCTAGTGATATTAACCTCATGAAAAATGGACAATTCTGGTACAGCTTCCACTTATTGATATTAAAAAACCTTGTAGATCTTAGCATGAATTCATTCAGTTCAACAAGACATTGAGTTGATAGTACAATCCAGAAAATATAAAATATTTTTACATAGTTTATGTTGTCACCATTCCTAACCTCATGTTTGCTGTTTGTTAAGCCACTAGCTAGACTGGTATAAAGCAATATCATGTTTTTTTCAATCATTTTGTGCATCCAGCACTTGAGTAGCAAAGTTCAAAGAACAACGTTTGTATTTAACTAGTCTATTTTTGCATTTCTTTAATGATGGTGTGTGATGCAAGGACAATCAAAGCTTCATTGCGCTTTGTAGAGGTGTGTGTAGGAAACAATCCAACAACGCCGCGTTAAATAAGCAGCAGTGGTACTTCACCTTGTCAAAAACCCTCCTGGGAAGCGGCTCCGACAGCGTCAGGTGCAATAATGATGACAAATTCCGCTGATTGTTTCTTTGTCCTACGCTCGGCGTGTGAGAAATGCTTTGCTGACTTCTCTCGAGCGCACAGCCCAGCTCCAAGAGTCGGAGCTCTCCTGTCAGGGCTCAGCATCGCTGGTTGTTTTCATGACTAAGTCGCAAACCTCAGAGTGATGGAGTTAAAAGTGCCGATAATTGTCTAAATGTGCTGTCATTTCAGGGATTCAGAGTTCGGGGAGGTTTCCCAAGACTGTAAAACTCTCACTGCCTGTGACCTGCAGCCGTGCTGAGTGCAGGGGTCAGTAACTCCTCAATTAGGAGCTGAGGAAGGCAAAGCACGCTGCACTTCCAGGGCAGGGAAAATATAGACACACTTAGTGAAAATATGATTATGCTTCTACTTTGAAAACTCTGGGATAGCTTTACAAATTGTAACTGGGCTAAAAGAAGGCGGCAACAGGCAATTTGCTGTTAGCACAATTACAGCTGGAACGGCTGACTCGGGTTTCGGTGTGTGACAGGAATCTGATTTGCTGCCACAGTGTGTTATGCGTGGGAATTTCCAACCACAACCCATTAGAAAAAGTCACAGTGCTGCTCTTTTGAGTTCCCGGCTGCAATTAGGCAGCAGTGGGACACTGATGTGAAGCCTTTATGAATAGAAACCAGCATGGCCCGGGGCAAAAGTGTGTGAAGTGAAGGGATGGCTCAGCAGCAGCAGCAGGGCACTAACTCACATTTTGAGCAACTCTGTGTTGCATGAGAAATGTGTTTTAATGTGAACAGGCATCTGCATTCACCTGGGTATTAGAGGAGACAAACTCCCTGACAGCTTCAGCTCCATCAGTCCTGACTGGAGCAAGAGCCAGGGTGGCTCTGAAACAGCAAAGTGTCAAATTATTCTGTTTATGGAAGTTTTCCCACAAGTTAACCTCATAAATAGAGCTAGTAGCACAGCTGAATTTTATTATAGAGTAAATTTGTTCAGCGGGCTCCTCAGGTTGGTTCCAAAACTGGGTAAGAAGCAATGAATACCGAAAATAAAATAAAATAAAATAAAATAAATGGTAACAAGTGAATCAGTTTTTGCTCACTAAGATTTGGGCTTAGTTACCTAAGGTTTGATTTGTGGAAATTCCTTTCTTGGAAGATTGAGAGAGATTGGGTTCTACAGCCATGACTGGGCAGATAAGAATTAATGATTAAGAGCTGTCAACGTATGAACGTACTTAACTGAGATAAATCAATTGAGGACTTTAGTAAATGTCAAAAGATGCAGAGCTTGAAACAACTAAATTATCAGGTTACAGAGACAAGGTCTCTGTCTGCAGGGTGAGGAAAAAATCAAGGATGGGAGAGGGGCCTCTAGCAGTTTTAGAGTCCCTAACTCTTCTTTGGTTTTTGTTTCATTTTTTTCTCTAATAAATGCTGTTGTGTGCAGTTCCAAATATCAACTGGTAGCAGAAATGTCAGAAAGGTAAAGCCTCTGAAATGATGTTTCATCAAAAAACTATATATAACAATATTTAGTAAGTGTTGGGTGTCAGAGTACAGAGTCAGAGGGGAACCAAGTCACCATCCTCGTGAGCAAAACAGCTGAAGTGTGCAGAGCTCAGAGAGGCTGGGCCTGAGCTTCCCTGGGGGATTCCAGCGAGACCTGAGGCTGCTCGGAGGTTCATGCAGCATGTTAAAAACTCTGATTGCTAGAAAAGCACTAAAACACCAAAAACTGGTGCTGCTGGGACAGTATTATATATCATATATA